>CM040183.1:32403553-32731053 GCA_022606455.1 Callitettix versicolor
AGCAAAGATTTCAAAAAGAAGAGGAAAAAAGTATGACTTTATCGCGGATGATTAAAAGACCTGAGGAAAATAATAAGGACGAAAACAGGAGATTATACTCACAAGTGGTACAGACTAGGCCTATTGAGGTTAAAAACGCAGAGAAAAATAATGTATTAGAAAAAATACTAAGGAGGCTGGAGGATATAGAAAAACGATTGGAAGCTAATGATAAGAAATTTGAGGAAGTATCCACAAACCTAGCAGATATTAACAGCTATTTTAAATGAAATAAATAAAACCTTCAGGATAGCAACCTGGAACGCAAATGGATTGTTACAACATATTCAGGAACTAGAAGTATTTTTGAATTCTGAAAAAATTGATATATGCTTAATATCTGAAAGTCATTTTACGAAATCATCATATGTCAGAGTACGTGGCTATTGCTGCTATTCTGCTGTTCATCCAGCAGATAAGGCAAGAGGGGATCAGTATTACTTGTGAAGGATAACTTGCAACATTTTGAGGTCTTAAAATTGAAGAAGAATCTTTCCAGGTTATAGCCATCAGGATTCAAACTAATAAGTACAAAGAATATAACATTGGTGCTATATACTGTCCACCAAAATACAATTTAAAACAAGAGGATTTTGTGCAACTGTTTGAAAAACTGGGCAGCAATTATGTTGTTGGAGGCGACTTCAACGCTAAACATACATATTGGGGTCAAGATTAATTAATCCTAAAGGAAAAGAATTATTAGCAGCAGGAACAGCACTAGGATGTGACTTTCACTCTGGGGTAGACCTACTTACTGGCCGACAGATACTAATAAGATACCTGATATTATAGATTTCTTTGTAACAAAAGGAATTTCAGAAAATTACATTTACGTGGAAGACATTGAGAGTCTCTCCTCAGATCATACACCAGTTCTAATGACAATCAGTGAATTTATAATTACAAACAAGGCATCAGCACCGACATTGACAAATGCTCGAACTAACTGGCCCCGGTTTAGCAGCCTGGTGGAAGAAGATATAAATTTAAATGTACCAATTAAAAATCCAATTCAGCTGGAAGAAGAACTAGACAGATTTACTGAAATTATACAACGTGCTGCCTGGAGGAGTACTCCTGTAAAACACAAACAAAGTTGTAAAGAAATCAATTACCCAGTTGAGCTAAGAGACTTGATAAAAGAAAAAGAAGAACAAGAAAATATTGGCAAATGAATCGGTTTCAGAGACAAAAACAATGCTAAATAAGTTGTGTAACAAAATTAAATCCTTTATAAGAGAACTTAAGAATGACACAATTAACAGATTCTTAGAAGAGTTATCCTCACAAAAGGACGGAGAGTATTCTCTTTGGAAGGCCACAAAGGGAATTAAAAGACCTAAAACACAAGATTATCCAATTAGAAATGAGGACGGTACTTGGGCTAGAAGTGCCCAGCAAAAAGCTAATCTCTTCGCAAAATATTTAGAAGAAATATTTCTTCCACTGCCAAGGCAAACGTGCGAAGAAAGCATACCTCTGATAGAAAAACAGGATAATGTAAAAATAACTCCGGTGACACTTCAAGAATTAAAAAATGAAATTAATAAGTTAAAATCAAAGAAAGCTCCTGGATTTGATCTAGTTACTGGTATGATAGTTAAATCTCTACCAGAGAAAGGACTTAGGAAGTTACTTTACCTAATCAATGCAGCTTTAAGATTGAAGTATATTCCTCTTCAATGGAACACAGCTGAAGTTATTATGATATTGAAACCAGGCAAACAACCAAATGATAAGACGTCATATAGGCCAATTTCGTTATTACCAACGATTTCCAAGTTATTTGAAAATCTGTTGCTAAAAAGACTAAGGCCCATCATTGAAAACAGGAAACTTATCCCAGAACATCAATTTGGTTTCAGACGAAGGCATTCTACATTAGACCAGGTTCATAGGATCACAAATATTATAGAAAATTCTTTTGAGAAAAAGAAGTTTGTGCAAGTATATTTTTGGATGTAGCGAAAGCCTTCGATAAGGTATGGCATGAGGGCCTAATTTGGAAGCTGCAGAGAGATCTACCAAAACAATATTATGAAATTCTAAAGTCATATTTAACTGGTAGACATTTTCGAGTGAAATACGAAGGAGAATACTCGGAATTGAAGAAAATATCAGCTGGGGTTCCACAGGGTAGCGTTTTGGGACCTGTGCTTTACTTGCTGTACACAAGTGACCTTCCTACTGCAGATGATACAACCACTGGTACGTTCGCAGATGATACTGCAATCTTAGCTACGGGTAAGAAAATTGAAGAAGCTGTGATGAAGCTTCAACGAGCTACAGATGAGGTGTGCAAATGGACCAAAAATGGCGCATTAGCCTGAACGAAACCAAGTCAGTGAATGTAAATTTTACAAATCTTAAGATAGATCATTCCATCCCAATTACAATAAATTCTATACCAATTCCCCAAGCTAACTCTGCTAAATATCTGGGAATGACCTTGGATGTGAGGCTGAAATGGAAGGAACACGTAAAAAGAAAAAGCAAGAATTGAATTTTAAATTTAGAAAATTGTATTGGCTAATTGGAAGACAATCCAAACTGTCAATTCATAATAAGTTATTAATATATAAACAGGTTTTAAAGCCAGTGTGGAACTATGGAATACAGTTGTGGGGCTGTACAAATAAGACGAATATTAATACAATTCAAGTTTTTCAAAATAAGGTACTTCGAAGCATTGTTGACGCACCATGGTATATACGAAATGACAACATTCATAGGGATTTGAATGTAGAGTTTGTCAGTGAAGAAATCAAAAAGCAAGCATTGAAGCATGGACACCGCATCTCACATCATGAATGCTCCGAGGTTCGGGGACTGATGGTTACACCTACGTCAGCTAGAAGACTGCAAAGAACTAAGCCTTCTGATTTGATTAGTAGAGAATAACCATTGGGTTATAACTCTAGATAAACGTACTATATTTACCGATTGTATTCATAGAAATGTAAATTACTAGATGGGTTTCTGACTCAGTTGTAATATTATTAATAATAAAAAAAAAAAAAAAAAAAAAAAAAACTCACAGTTACATTTATGGACTGTGCTTAGCCTTTCCCAAGCTAAGATGGAACAGCATACGCCGAGGACTGCATGGTTAAGGGGGAGCTTAGCTTTTAGTATGCAAACTCTGGATACCGGGAGACCTCCAGTTTCAATTAGCCTTACCTATGCATGCGGGGCTCTGCATGGGTAGCTTCTTTTTCCTTAGCTGATCAAAATTTTTTCCTTAGCTGATCAACAATCAAAATTAACTAATACACACCTTGGGGGACTTTTAGGAGTGGACCTGGAAAGTGGGAGTTTGGGAAAGGAGGATATTGGGGTTGGACTCAATCCCGTTGAATTCACCAGTGTTGTATTGGAGCTTACTGTAGGGCTGCCAGGTAATCCTACTGTGTCTTTTTCCGATGGTAGTTGTGTTTCTGGGTGATTTGCAAAGGTGGGCCTAGGAGACAACAGGGCTGTCAAACGTCCTTCAGGATCGCAAAAGCGCCGACTGCAGAGAGAAAAGGCAGCAGTTATTTCTTCCCCACAAAAAGGATGAGAGTTGTTCAAATCAACCTCCATCACAGTAAGGCGGCAATTGCTGTCTTACGGAGGATGGTTGAGCAGGGTGAAGCCGACCTTGCCTTGGTTCAAGAACCATGGGTAGCGGGAGGCAGAATAGCAGGACTGACCATAGGAGAGGTAAGTTAATATACGACCGATCAGCCGCTAGGCCTAGGACCTGCATATTTGTTAGGAATAATATTGAGATACTTGTGTTGTGTTCTTTATGTTCCAGCATTGTACTGCAGTTAGTACAGAGTTAAGTGTGGGATCTAGGAGCAGAAGGGTTGTCATGACCTCTGCTTACTTCCCACACGAGGAAATGGATAGCTTCCCGCCCATCAGCTTTAGGAGGGTAGTGAAGCACTGTGGTGATGGAGCAGTTGAGCTGCTTGTTGAAGCGGATGTCAACGCACATCACACGGTGTGGTGGAGCAGTAACAACAAATTTAGGGGTGAGCAGTTACTTTCCTTTATTATAGCTCATAATCCTTGTATTTTTAATAAAGGCAATACACCTACCTCCGTAACAAAGGCTAGAAGTGAGGTTTTAGACCTTACTCTGGGGACAAAGGGCGTGCACGCTGTATTGGGTATGTGGCGTGTGTCTAAAGAGCCGTCTATGTCGGATCATAGCCATATCGTCATGGATCTCGGGGTGATAAATAGATCAGTAAATACTTATCGAAATCCTAAGAATACTAGATGGGGGGGCCTATGAAGAAAAGCTTAGGGCTGACCTTAGGAAGCCGATAAGTAATTCGCAAGAATTAGAGTAGCAGCTGGAAGACTGGCGGAGATAGTTGCAGACTCCTTTCATGAGAATTGTTCCCTTACGAAGAAGGTTGCTGGGGTTAATGTTAAATGGTGGACCCAGGCCCTTTCTGAGCAAAGGAGACAGGTTAGAATGCTGTTCAATGTGGCCAAGCGCTGCGGTAAGTGGGAGGACTATCGGCAGGCCCTGACCGAGTATAATAAGGCATTAAAAAGGGCGATACGGGACTCGTGGAGGAAGTTCTGTGGGGAGGTTTACCGTACTTCTCAGGGAGCACGACTTCACAAGGTCCTAGCCTTGGACCTTTTGAACCCTATGGGACCCTTGTTGGTCCTAATGGGGAGAATATAACAACTGGGAAGGACACCTTGGAAGTCCTACTCAGGGAACACTTCCCTGACTCTGCAGTCAGGGATGTAGGAAGGGAGCGAGTGTCTGATGTTCCCTATAGGAAGCCTAGTAGGGGAGATTGGAAAATCGCAAACCAAGTTGTGGACTTGGATAAGGTGAGATGGACCATTAATACCTTTCACCCATTCAAGTCACATGATGGTATTTTCCATCGCTATTGCAGTATGCTATTGCAGTATGGAGGAGAGCCTTTTGCTGTTATTCTGTGCAGATTGTACCGGGCTAGCATAGCCACTAGGTATGTAACTCTGGGGTGTAAAGCGGCCTGTGTAGTCTTTATTCCTAAGCCGGGGCGAGCATCTTATGCTGACCCTAAAGCTTTTAAACCAATCAGTCTGACTTCGTTCTTTCTGAAGACATTAGAGAAATTGGTAGATAGATATGTCAGAGGGGTCATGATTCCTCTACATGTCAGTCAATATGCCTAACAATCAGGGAAAGGTTGTGAGAGTGCACTTCCTAATTTGGCTCACAGATTGGAAGGAACTCTAGAGACCAAACAATACACCCTCGGTGTCTTTCTAGGTATTGAAAGAGCTTTTGAAAACATTTCACATGCTTCAATACTTCGTGCCCTGTCAAGATACGGGGTGGATAATACCGTGTGTGTCTGGGTGGGGGACATGTTGCATGGGAGGTCAGTTGTAGCTAAAGCCTTAGGAGAAGAGGTGGAGGTGGAGGTTGTCAGGGGCAGTCCGCAGGGGGCTGTTTTGTCCCCTCTGTTATTGAACCTGGTGGTGGAATCACTCCTGAATCTTCTCTCGTCAGGGGAATGCTATACCCAAGGATATGCCGACGATTTAGTAGTGCTAATCCGGAGGAGGCATGGTAACACAGTGGTCGATCTCATGAAGAGGGCCTTATCACTGGTGAAGACCTGGTGTAGTCAGGAGAACCTAGGGGTTAACCCTAGGAAAACTACTCTGGTTCATTTTTCTAGAAAGAGGATTATCCCGCATTTAGGAGGACTCAAGCTCTTTGGGGAAACACTTCCAGTTGCAAACGAGGTGAAGTAATGTTGGACACTAAGTTAACCTGGAATGCTCGTCTGGAGCGCATCATGGGGAAAGCCAATAAGTCTTTAATGGCAGTTAGAAGAATGTTGGTAAAACATGGGGACTGAGACCAGTAATGATGAAGTTTATCTATATTGGGATCATTAGACCTATTGTGTGCTATGGTGCTGTGGTGTGGTAGACTAAGGTCGAGCAGAGGGGGGCCAGATAGTCTCTGACTAAGTTGCAGAGGTTGGCCTGCCTGTGTATCTCTGGCTGTATGGACACTGCGCCAACGGCAGCCATGAAGATCATTCTTCAATTTCCCCCTATTGTCCTTTTTGTCATGGGGGAGACACGTAAAGCAGCTTACAGAGTGTATCATAGTAAGCCAGGCCAGGGTAACCAGCCAGGGTGGTGGTGGCTGGCTGGCCTCTATTTATGGGCATGCTAGAATTACAGACAAGATCTTTGACCCAATCTTGATGATGGAGACTGATCAGATGGTTAAACGGCACATAGTGTCTAGACCCTTTGATGTCAACTTGGCCTTTGAGGGGAGAGTTCGTATGTTGGAAAAACCTGGAGACATAGTATGGTATACAGATGGCTCCAAGACAAAGTCAGGCACTGGTGCTGGGGTGTACGGTCTGAGACCGGGGTTAAAGAAAGTAATTACCCTGGGACAGCATACAACAGTATTTCAGGCTGAAGTGATGGCCATTAATGACTGTGTTCGGGAGAACTTGGATCGGGGCTTCAAGAAGGCACGTATTCATATTCATACCGATAGTCAAGCAGCAATAAAAGCACTTGCGGGTCCTATAGTACAGTACAAGCTGGTCTGGATATGTTGGAAGAATCTTTACGTTCTGTCCTGGGATAAGCGGGTAACTCTTCACTGGGTTCCGGAGCAAAGGGGAGTTTAGGGTAATGAGGAGGCAGACCGACTGGCTGGACTTGGATCTGCATCTGAGTTTATCGGACCTGATCTGGCTTTAGGGATTTCTCTATCGTTGACCAGGTCCGCTATTAATGGGTGGATTACATGTCAACACCAGGTAAGATGGGACAACCTTCATGGGCATTCCCATAGTAAACGTCTCTTAAGCAAAGTTCCTTCTTGAAAATCAAAGGGGCCGCAAAAGTCCTAGGCAGAGCACAACTCAGGAGTATCATGGGGCTCATAACAGGGCACTGTGGTCTAAGGGTGCACATGAACAGGATAGGTGTGTACCACGGAGAAACTGTGTGTAGATTGTGCAGGAAGGAGGAGGAAACTGCAGGTCACATAATTTATGATTGTGAGGCTCTTGCTAGTAGGAGGCTAGGGGTTTTTGTTTTTCAAGACCCTAGGGATCTTCAGCAGAGTGAGGTAGTCAGTGGGTTGTTGGAACGTATTAGGGGCACCAATCTTCTGAACTAGGTATTTTATGAGGTAAGTTGCACAATAGGTCAGTCGATCGCAGTGCCTGGGATTGAACTATTCCTTTCACTAGTAAATAATATATATATATATATATATATATATATATATATATATATAATAATTAAAAATAATAAACATTTTAATTACAATTATTGTCAATTACTAGCTTACATACCCGACCAATGTAGCACAAAATTGTATTAAATGTTTACAGTTAAATATATCTTCCATAATGTATTCAAATTTTAACTTTCACTTAAAGTATAAGTATTATTAACATAAATAAGTTCAATTATAAAGATTTTAATAGTAATTAACGCCATTTATGTTACATACCAGCCCATCAAGCAAACAATTGTTAGAGCATTAGTAATTATATATAATGTATAATAAAAAAATATATATATATATATATATATATATATATATGTGTGTGTGTGTGTGTGTGTGTGTGTGTGAGTAGGATACCCGCTAGATTGTCCCAAATGTCCCAACTCACTGATGTATATATATATATATAGGCACGCAGCGGTGTCGCTGACATGATGGAAGCTATATACGTGCACGCAGCTGTGATGGAGGCTCACACAGGTGTCTCGCTGACGTGATGGAAGCGAAATCACGCCGGTGGATAGTGTGTAAACATATAAAGTTGTGACGTCGGTGTGAGCGTTATTAATTAATCGAATAAATAAATGTATACCAGAAAAAAAAGTTGCGCGTTTCTGGCGGGGCTCGAACCGGGGACGTTGCGCGTGTGAGGCGCATGCTATAACCACTGTACCACGGGAGCGTCTTGGGAAATTAGTGCGATTCGAGATATATGAAACGTAACGATTCCGCTCGGGTTTGCGAATCGCCATCGTGGTACGTGCCCGGGGCCTGTGGATAGCGCTTTATATAAACATATAAAGTAAGTTTATCTATGGCCGCCGCTGCCTCCGTCGTGGCCCGGGGCCTGCGGATAGCGCGTTATATAAACATATAAAGTAAGTTTATCTATGGCCGCCGCCATCGTGGTAAGTGCCCGGGGCCTGTGGATAGCGCTTTATATAAACATATAAAGTAAGTTTATCTATGGCCGCCGCTGCCTCCATCGTGGCCCGGGGCCTACGGATAGCGCGTTATATAAACATATAAAGTAAGTTTATCTATGGCCGCCGCCATCGTGGTAAGTGCCCGGGCCTGTGGATAGCGCTTTATATAAACATATAAAGTAAGTTTATCTATGGCCGCCGCCATCGTGGTAAGTGCCCGGGGACTGTGGATAGCGCTTTATATAAACATATAAAGTAAGTTTATCTATGGCCGCCGCTGCCTCCATCGTGGCCCGGGGCCTGTGGATAGCGCGTTATATAAACATATAAAGTAAGTTTATCTATGGCCGCCGCCATCGTGTTACATGCCCGGGGCCTGGGGATAGCGCGTTATATAAACATATAAAGTAAGTCTATCTATGGCCGCCGCCATCGTGTTACGTGCCCGGGGCCTGTGGATAGCGCGATATATAAACATATAAAGTAAGTCTATCTATGGCCGCCGCCATCGTGTTACGTGCCCGGGGCCTGTGGATAGCGCGTTATATAAACATATAAAGTAAGTCTATCTATGACCTCTCTCTCTCTCTCTCTCTCTCTCTCTCTCTCTCTCTCTCTCTCTCTCTCTCTCTCTCTCTCTCTCTCTCTCTCTCTCTCTCTCTCTCTCTCTAGCCGCCGCCATCGTGTTACGTGCCCGGGGCCTGTGGATAGTGTGTTATATAAACATATAAAATAAGTCTATCTATGACCTCTCTCTCTCTCTCTCTAACCTCATCAGCCATCATGTTACGTGCCTAGCTCCCAGCAGGGTTGTTCATAGGAGGACTAGGGTCGCGGTCATTTCCGTCATCATGGTACGTACCCAACCCGTCGCCATCGTATACCCTGCCCAGCTTTGGTGCCATCATGGTACGTACTCAGCCCTAGGTGACATTATAGTATGTACCCAGCCCGTAGCCATCATGTACCCTTCCCAACCAGCTGCCGACGTGATGGAAGCGAATTCGGCCCGCAGCTGGCCCGTTGTCACGGTACTCGCCGTTGCTGACGTCGTCGGTGCGTGCCCACTGCCATCGTGTTACGTGCCAAGTCCAGGACTAGGGCCTGTGGATAGTGTGTTATATAAACATATAAAGTATATCTATGACCGCCTCTCTCTCTCCCTCGTGGATGGTGTATGATATGTGTACGTGCCTAGCAGGCTGTCGCCATCGTGTTACGTGCCCAGCCCAGGAATAAGGCCTGTGGATAGTGTGTTATATAAACAAATAAAGTAAGTCTATCTATGACCGCCTCTCTCTCCCTCGTGGATTGTGTATGGTAGTGCCTAGCCGGCTATCGCCATCGTGTTACGTGCCTAGCCCACTCCGAGCAGGCAGATAGTGCGTTATATAAACAATTAAAGTACGTCAATCTATGACCGCCTCTCTCTCCCTCGTGGATGATGTATGATATATGTAGGTGCCTAGCCGGCTGTCGCCATCGTGTTACGTGCTCAGCCCAGGACTAGGGCCTGTGGATAGTGTGTTATATAAACATATAAAGTAAGTCTATCTATGACCGCCTCTCTCTCTCTCTCGTGGATGGTGTATGATATGTGTAGGTGCCTAGCCGGCTGTCGCCATCGTGTTACGTGCCCCTGCCCGTCGCCATTACGTTTCAGGCTCGGTCATTTTCGTCATCATGGAACGTACCCAACCCGTCGCTATTACGTACATGCTCGGTCATTTCCGTCATCATGGTACGTACCCAACCCATCGTCATCGTGTATCCTGCCCAGCTTTGGTGCCATCATTTTACTTACTCAGCCCTAGGTGACATTATAGTATGTTCCCAGCCCGTCGTCATCATATACCCTTCTCGGCCATTATTGCCATTACGGTACGTACCCAACCCTTCGCCATCATGTAACTTGCCTAGCATCTGATGCCATCATGGAACGTACTCAGCCCTTGGTGACAATATAGTATGTACCCAACACGTCGCCATAATGTACTCTTCCAGGTCATTTTTGCCATTATGGTACGTACCCAAACCGTCGCCATCGTGTACCCTTCCCAGCCATTTTTGTCATTATGGTACGTACCCAACCCTAGGTGACATTATCGTAAGTACCCAGCCTGTCGCCATCATGTACCTTTCTTAGCCATTTTTGTCATTATGGTACGTACCCAACCCGTCGTCTTCGTGTACCCTGCTCAGCTTTATATCAATCATTACAAAGGCTCAGATCTAGGTGACTGTATAGTAAGTACCCAGCCCGTCGCTATTACGTACTCTTCCCAGGCATTTTTGTCATTGTGGTACGTACCCGACCCGTCGTCTTCGTGTACCCTGCCCAGCTTTATTTCAATCTTTACAAAGGCTAAGAACTAGGTGACATTATAGTAACTACCTAACCAGTCGCCATTATGTACCCTTCTTAACCATTTTTGTCATTATGGTACGTACCCAACCCTAGGTGACATTATCGTAGGTACCCAGCCTACGCCATCATGTACCTTTCTTAGCCATTTTGTCATTATGGTACGTACCCAACCCGTTGCCATCGTGTAGCCTGCTCAGCTTTATATCAATCATTGCAAAGGCTCAGAACTAGGTGACAATATAGTAATTACCCAGCCCGTCGCCATTATGTACCCTTCCCGGGCATTTTTTTTTGTCATTATGGTACGTACCCAACTCGTTGCCATCGTGTACCCTGCTCAGCTTTATATCAATAATTGCAAAGGCTCAGAACTAGGTGACATTATAGTATCTACCCAGCCCGTCGCCATTATGTACTCTTCTTAGGCATTTTTGTCATTGTGGTACGTACCCGACCCGTCGTCTTCGTGTACCCTGCCCAGCTTAATTTCAATCTTTACAAAGGCTAAGAACTAGGCGACATTATAGTAACTACCTAACCCGTCGCCATTATGTACCTTTCTTAACCATTTTTGTCATTATGGTACGTACCCAACCCGTTGCCATCGTGTACCCTGCTCAGCTTTATATCAATCATTGCAAAGGCTCAGAACTAGGTGACAATATAGTAACTACCCAGCCCGTCGCCATTATGTACTCTTCACAGGCATTTTTTTTTGTCATTATGGTACGTACCCAACCCGTTGTCATCGTATACTCTGCTCAGCTTTATATCAATCATTGCAAAGGCTCAGAACTAGGTGACAGTACAGTAACTACCCAGCCCGTCGCCATTATGTACTCTTCCCAGCCTTTTTTTGCCATTATGATACGTACCCAACCCGTCTCCATCATGTACTATCTCCAGCCATTTTCGCCATTATGATAGTACCCAACCCGTCGCCAACGTGTACCCTGCCCTCGTTTGATTCTATCATTGTAAGGACACAGCCCTAGGTGACATTATAGTATCTACCCAGCCAGTCGCTATCATATACTCTTCTCAGCAATTTTTGCCATTATGGTACGTACCCTACCCGTCGCCATCGTGTACCCTGCCCTGTTTTGATTCCATCATTGCAAGAGCTCAGCCCGTAGGTAACATTATAGTATATACCCAGCCCGTCGATATCGTGTACCTTTCCCGGCCATTTTGGTCATTATGGTACGTACCCAACCCGTCGCCATCGTGTACCCTGTCCAGCTTTCGTTCCATTATGGCAAGGGCTGAAGTGGATCGTTGCCACCTGCCCACCGCCACTACCTCCACCAAGTGGGCGCCATTATAGTAGGTGCCTAGCCCTGTCGCCATTATGTATCCTCCCCACTCGAACTTTGGTGCCGTTATAATATGTACGCAACCCGTTTTCGAACGCCATCATGTACCTTGCCCAGAACGTGAAGCGGGTACATCGTTTCCTGCAGCAGGCGTAATCGTCGACTCCTATCTTGTACACAGGCAGTCTGGCAAAATTCAATTTCATTTGTACGGTTCTGCAACGGCAATGGTAGAAGGAAAAACACTGGCAGATTTTGCACGCTAGCCCGTCTACTTGACATTCGGGCGCGACGAAGCATTTCAGTTCGCAGCAGTATTGAGTTTTGTCTGTAAAAAATATAGAAAAAATCAAGCTAATACACTAGTGCACATGCTGGCAACACGCACTGTTGCACATGCTGGCAACATGCGCTTTGCGGTCGACAAGTAGCCGCAGGACTGCATTATCGCGTAGGCCAGTTGCAGCCGTGTTGTGGAGAAGGAAAGAAGCGTTGAAACAATACAAGGCGGACATAATACAAGCGTTCACGAGGTAAAACGAATTATATTTTTTTCACTCTCGGCCCTAGGTGACATTACAGTACGTACCCAACCCGTCGCCATTATGTACCCTGCCTAGCATCTAGTGCTATCATGACACGTGCCCAGCCCGTCGCCATCATGTACCCTTCCCAGGCCATTTTCACCATTATAGTACGTACCCAAACCTTCGCCATCGTGTATCCTGCCCAGCTTTGGTGCCATCATTTTACTTACTCAGCCCTAGGTGACATGTCGCCATCATGTACTCTTCCTGGCTATTTTTGCCAATATGGTAAGTACCCAACCCGTCGCCATCGTGTGCTTTGTCTAGCATCTGGTGCCATCATGGTACGTACTCCGCCCTAAGCGACATTATAGTATGTACCCAGCCAGTCTCTATCATGTACTCTTCCCAGCCATTTTGCCATTATGGTACGCACCCAACCCGTCGCCATCGTATATCCTGCCCAGCTTTGGTTCCATTATTGCAAGGGCTCACCCCTAGGTGACATTATAGTGTGTAGCCAACCTGTTGCCAACATGTATCTTTCCCGACCATTTTGCCATTATGGTACGTACCCAACTCGTCTCCATCGTGTACCCTGCACAACTTTAGTCCATCATAGTACGTACTCAGACCTAAATGAAATTATAGTATGTACCCAGCCCGTCGCCATCATGTACCCTTCCAAACCATTTTTTTTTGTCATTATGGTACGTATTCAGTCCGTCGCCATCATGTACCTTGCCCATCATTTGGTGCCATCACGGTACATACTCAGCCCTAGGTGACATTATAGTATATACCCAGTCCTTCGCCATCATCACAGCTTTCACAACCATTTTTTTGCAATTATGGTAAGTACCCAAACCGTCTCCATCATGTACTCTACCCAGCCATTTTTGCCATTATGATACCCAAAAAGTCTCCATCATGTACTCTTCTCAGCCATTTTTGCCATTATGATAAGTACCTAAACCGTCTCCATCATGTACTCTTTCCAACCATTTTCCATTATGGTACGTACCCAACCCGTTGCCATCGTTTACCCTGGCCAGCCTTGGTTCCATCGTGACATGGGTTCACCCCTAGGTGACATTATAGTAAGTACCCAACCAGTCGCCATCGTGTAGCCTGCCCAGCTTTGGTTCCATCATGGCAAGGGCTCTTCCCCTAGAGATGTGTAAGATTATTCCCCATTTACTTATGCTACAATATGGCAGCCTCTGGTTTAACGAGACGAGTGTACGCAGCTTTGGTCAAACGCAATGATCGATTATTTTAAAATTCAGTTGGAGGATATCTTGTATAAAGTCCAAATGTATGTTTAATACTTCTTTTACATCGGTTTCAAGATGGCGGCTTTTATTTTAACGATATCGAATGTACGAATTTTTAATCAAAGGCATTGGCCGATTTTTTTTTTTGCAATTTGGTACGAAGAAAACTTGGTATAAAGCCTGAAAGATGTATGGGCAATGTTATCCTCATTCACTTCCGTTTCAAGATGGCGGACTCTGACCATGTCTTGTATAAAGGCTAAATGTATGTTTAACACTTTTTCCTAAGAAACATTGGTATAAAACCTGAAAGACGTATGTATAAGGTTTTCCTCACTCACTCACTTCTGTTTCAAGACGGCTGGCTCTGATTCAAAGTTGAGAGTATACTGGCTGCACGGCAAAACCTATCATAATTTTGATCAACTCTTATTATAAATCATTTTAATTATATCGAATGCCATTATACTACACACCAGACCTATTAAGCACAAACATGTTTAATTGAGGTCATCCAAATGTAGGTGTGAGTGTCAAGTTTTAAAGTCTTGTAAGTGTAATTGTGTGTGTTAGAGTACCCCGAGGACGTCTAAGTCCTCTCAACAGGTGCAGTTAGTCTACACACCCATGTAGGAGGCTAAGATAGTAAAACAATGAAAAGCATAATGCAGGTAACATAGCTATTTACTGTGCTATTTCATTTCAATGAATATGAAAGCATGCAATAAAATCAATAAATAACAACCGCCTTTAGTCCAAATGTATGTTAACACTTTTTCCTAAGAAACGTTGTACAAAGCCTGAAAGACGTATGTGTAAGGTTATCCTCACTCACTCACTTCTGTTTCAAGACACATATTAATTATATCGAATACCATTATACCGCACACCAAATCTATTAAGCACAAACATGTTTAATTGAGGCCATACAAATGTAGGTGTGAGTGTAAAGTGTTAAAGTCTTGTAAGTGTAAGTGTGTGTGTGTGTGTGTGTGTGTGTGTTAGGGTACCCGAGGGACGTCTAAGTTCTCTCAACAGGTGCAGTTAGTCTACACACCCATGTAGGGGGCTAAGATAGTAAAACAATGAAAAGCATAATGCAGATAACATAGCTAATTACTGTGATATTTCATTTCAATGAATATGAAAGCATGCAATCAAATCAATAAATAACAATCGGCTTGTAGTCCAAATGTATGTTTAACACTTTTTCCTAAGAAACCTTGTACAAAGCCTGAAAAACGTATGAGTAAGGTTATCCTCACTCACTCACTTCTGTTTCAAGACGGCTGGCTCTGATTCAAAGTTGAGAGTATACTGGCTGCACGCAAAACCTAACGTAATTTTGATCACCTCTTATTATAAATCTTTTTAATTATATCGAATACCATTATACCGCACACCAGACCTATTAAGCACAAACACGTTTAATTGAGGCCTTCCAAATGTAGGTGTGAGTGTAAAGTGTTAAAGTCTTGTAAGTGTAAGTGTGTGTGTGTGTTAGGGGACGTCTAAGTCCTCTCAACAGGTGCAGTTAGTCTACACACACATGTAGGGGGCTAAGATAGTAAAACAATGAAAAGCGTAATGCAGGTAACATAGCTAATTACTGTGATATTTCATTTCAATGAATATGAAAGCATGCAATCAAATCAATAAATAACAACCGGCTTGTAGTCCAAATGTATGTTTAACACTTTTTCCTAAGAAACCTTGTACAAAGCCTGAAAGACGTATGTGTAAGGTTATCCTCACTCACTCACTTCTGTTTCAAGACACATATTAATTATATCGAATACAATTGTACCGCACACCAGACCTATTAAGCACAAACATGTTTAATTGAGTCCATCCAAATGTAGGTGTGAGTGTAAAGTGTGTTTGTGTGTGTGTTAGGGTACCCCGAGGATGTCTAAGTCCTCTCAACAGGTGCAGTTAGTCTATACACACATGTAGGGGGCTAAGATAGTAAAACAATGAAAAGCATAATGCAGGTAACATAGCTAATTACTGTGATATTTTATTTCAATGAATATGAAAGCATGCAATCAAATCAATAAATAACAACCGGCTTGTAGTCCAAATGTATGTTTAACACTTTTTCCTAAGAAACCTTGTACAAAGCCTGAAAGACGTATGTGTAAGGTTATCCTCACTCACTCACTTCTGTTTCAAGACGGCTGGCTCTGATTCAAAGTTGAGAGTATACTGGCTGCACGGCAAAACCTAACGTAATTTTGATCACCTCTTATTATAAATCTTTTTAATTATATCGAATACCATTATACCGAACACCAGACCTATTAAGCACAAACATGTTTAATTGAGGCCATCCAAATGTAGATGTGAGTGTAAAGTGTTAAAGTCTTGTAAGTGTAAGTTTGTGTGTGTTAGGGTACCCTCGAGGGACGTCTAAGTCCTCTCAACAGGTGCAGTTAGTCTACACACACATACAAGTAGGGGGCTAAGATAGTAAAACAATGAAAAGCATAATACAGGTAACATAGCTAATTACTGTCGCTCATTTCAAAATCTAGGAACACTTGCATGCTGTGTTTGATCTCTTTCTCACAGTAGGGGCACTCGGTAAGCTGTTCCAGACATTCCTTGCAAGCTACGTGTCCGCCAGGAATCATCGCGACCCATTTTTAGGTCTCGCAACAGCAAGGAGCGACCTCGGTGAGCCGATCCCGCCACGGTCCCGCTTCCGGTTCGTTGAGACGTGGATGATCGTACGTGACCACACATTGGATTCAATGTAATTATAGTAGCTATAATTATTTTTGATGCAAATAAAGTATGCACTCACTTTCGTTTGTCCTTGGGTGAATTACTTCCCTTCCACCCTTGTGGTTATATAGACATATTGTGTGTGTGTGTGTGTGTGTGTGTGTGTGTGTGTGTGTGTGTGTGTGTGTGTGTGTGTGTGTGTGTGTGTGTGTGTGTGAGAGAGAGAGAGAGAGAGAGAGAAACCGATCAACCCGCAACACCTGCATAATGATAGCTTTCACTGATTTGTGAATTTGTTTTTATTTAATGAGTGTGTACCTGCCTTTTGATGACTTTCTACTATTTTCTTGGTTCGGAACAGTAAACCTGATACTCCTAATTACCCATGCAACACTATATACACAATATTTCAATACTGTTCAACCCTGCAGGGTGCAGACTAACTACACCTGTTGAGAGAATTTAGACATCCTTCGCGGTAGTGCGCGCGTGCGCGAACGCTACGCTGACGGTGTAATCTTATATTGTAATAAACCTAAAAAGTAAAAATACAAAATAAAATTAAAAAATATAAAACAAAAAAAACTTTTTGGGGGACTACAATTTTTTCATGGAGTGGTAGTCACCGGGAGTAGCGATGGTTTGGGGCTACTCCCTCAAGGGGTTAAGCCTTCTGCTTAACACCGGATTGTAATGTGGGCTACGATGGCGGCTTCACCACCTCGTACGACGGTTCCAACCCCGTGTAAAAAACACAGAGGACAATCATGAATACGTTTATGCGGGCCCTGAAAAGGGCCATTTGTACGCTGCTCCTCGGATTCAAGGAGCAGAAGGAGGGGTATTAAGGGACATGTCAAGGGATAACGACTGTAATGTAGAGTCCTACATATCAGTGTCCAGAACGTCAAGAGTAGAGGTTACGTCAAAGTCGAGGCCTACGTATGTCTGTGGTGATGGTGGCGGCGGTGGTGGTGGAGGTAACGGCGGCGGACGGGGGCGACGACGACGAACTCCAATGTTTATGGCACCCAAAAATGACCAACCTTTCTCGTCGTCGTCGCCCCCGTCCGCCGCCGTTACCTCCACCACCACCGCCGCCACCATCACCACAGACATACGTAGGCCTCGACTTTGACGTAAACTCTACTCTTGACGTTCTGGACACTGATATGTAGGACTCTACATTACAGTCGTTATCCCTTGACATGTCCCTTAATACCCCTCCTTCTGCTCCTTGAATCCGAGGAGCAGCGTACAAATGGCCCTTTTCAGGGCCCGCATAAACGTATTCATGATTGTCCTCTGTGTTTTTTACACGGGGTTGGAACCGTCGTACGAGGTGGTGAAGCCGCCATCGTAGCCCACATTACAATCCGGTGTTAAGCAGAAGGCTTAACCCCTTGAGGGAGTAGCCCCAAACCATCGCTACTCCCGGTGACTACCACTCCATGAAAAAATTGTAGTCCCCCAAAAAGTTTTTTTTGTTTTATATTTTTTAATTTTATTTTGTATTTTTACTTTTTAGGTTTATTACAATATAAGATTACACCGTCAGCGTAGCGTTCGCGCACGCGCGCACTACCGCGAAGGATGTCTAAATTCTCTCAACAGGTGTAGTTAGTCTGCACCCTGCAGGGTTGAACAGTATTGAAATATTGTGTATATAGTGTTGCATGGGTAATTAGGAGTATCAGGTTTACTGTTCCGAACCAAGAAAATAGTAGAAAGTCATCAAAAGGCAGGTACACACTCATTAAATAAAAACAAATTCACAAATCAGTGAAAGCTATCATTATGCAGGTGTTGCGGGTTGATCGGTTCTCTCTCTCTCTCTCTCACACACACACACACACACACACACACACACACACACACACACACACACACACACACACACACACACACACACACACACTATGTCTATATAACCACAAGGGTGGAAGGGAAGTAATTCACCCAAGGACAAACGAAAGTGAGTGCATACTTTATTTGCATCAAAAATAATTATAGCTACTATAATTACATTGAATCCAATGTGGTGGTCACGTACGATCATCCACGTCTCAACGAACCGGAAGCGGGACCGTGGCGGGATCGGCTCACCGAGGTCGCTCCTTGCTGTTGCGAGACCTAAAAATGGGTCGCGATGATTCCTGGCGGACACGTAGCTTGCAAGGAATGTCTGGAACAGCTTACCGAGTGCCCCTACTGTGAGAAAGAGATCAAACACAGCATGCAAGTGTTCCTAGATTTTGAAATGAGCGACAGTAATTAGCTATGTTACCTGTATTATGCTTTTCATTGTTTTACTATCTTAGCCCCCTACTTGTATGTGTGTGTAGACTAACTGCACCTGTTGAGAGGACTTAGACGTCCCTCGAGGGTACCCTAACACACACAAACTTACACTTACAAGACTTTAACACTTTACACTCACATCTACATTTGGATGGCCTCAATTAAACATGTTTGTGCTTAATAGGTCTGGTGTTCGGTATAATGGTATTCGATATATTAAAAAGATTTATAATAAGAGGTGATCAAAATTACGTTAGGTTTTGCCGTGCAGCCAGTATACTCTCAACTTTGAATCAGAGCCAGCCGTCTTGAAACAGAAGTGAGTGAGTGAGGATAACCTTACACATACGTCTTTCAGGCTTTGTACAAGGTTTCTTAGGAAAAAGTGTTAAACATACATTTGGACTACAAGCCGGTTGTTATTTATTGATTTGATTGCATGCTTTCATATTCATTGAAATAAAATATCACAGTAATTAGCTATGTTACCTGCATTATGCTTTTCATTGTTTTACTATCTTAGCCCCCTACATGTGTGTATAGACTAACTGCACCTGTTGAGAGGACTTAGACATCCCTCGGGGTACCCTAACACACACACAAACACACTTTACACTCACACCTACATTTGGATGGACTCAATTAAACATGTTTGTGCTTAATAGGTCTGGTGTGCGGTACAATTGTATTCGATATAATTAATATGTGTCTTGAAACAGAAGTGAGTGAGTGAGGATAACCTTACACATACGTCTTTCAGGCTTTGTACAAGGTTTCTTAGGAAAAAGTGTTAAACATACATTTGGACTACAAGCCGGTTGTTATTTATTGATTTGATTGCATGCTTTCATATTCATTGAAATGAAATATCACAGTAATTAGCTATGTTACCTGCATTACGCTTTTCATTGTTTTACTATCTTAGCCCCCTACATGTGTGTGTAGACTAACTGCACCTGTTGAGAGGACTTAGACGTCCCTCGGGGTACCCTAACACACACACACTTACACTTACAAGACTTTAACACTTTACACTCACACCTACATTTGGAAGGCCTCAATTAAACGTGTTTGTGCTTAATAGGTCTGGTGTGCGGTATAATGGTATTCGATATAATTAAAAAGATTTATAATAAGAGGTGATCAAAATTACGTTAGGTTTTGCCGTGCAGCCAGTATACTCTCAACTTTGAATCAGAGCCAGCCGTCTTGAAACAGAAGTGAGTGAGTGAGGATAACCTTACTCATACGTTTTTCAGGCTTTGTACAAGGTTTCTTAGGAAAAAGTGTTAAACATACATTTGGACTACAAGCCGATTGTTATTTATTGATTTGATTGCATGCTTTCATATTCATTGAAATGAAATATCACAGTAATTAGCTATGTTATCTGCATTATGCTTTTCATTGTTTTACTATCTTAGCCCCCTACATGGGTGTGTAGACTAACTGCACCTGTTGAGAGAACTTAGACGTCCCTCGGGTACCCTAACACACACACACACACACACACACACACACACACACACACTTACACTTACAAGACTTTAACACTTTACACTCACACCTACATTTGTATGGCCTCAATTAAACATGTTTGTGCTTAATAGATTTGGTGTGCGGTATAATGGTATTCGATATAATTAATATGTGTCTTGAAACAGAAGTGAGTGAGTGAGGATAACCTTACACATACGTCTTTCAGGCTTTGTACAACGTTTCTTAGGAAAAAGTGTTAACATACATTTGGACTAAAGGCGGTTGTTATTTATTGATTTTATTGCATGCTTTCATATTCATTGAAATGAAATAGCACAGTAAATAGCTATGTTACCTGCATTATGCTTTTCATTGTTTTACTATCTTAGCCTCCTACATGGGTGTGTAGACTAACTGCACCTGTTGAGAGGACTTAGACGTCCCTCGGGGTACTCTAACACACACAATTACACTTACAAGACTTTAAAACTTGACACTCACACCTACATTTGGATGACCTCAATTAAACATGTTTGTGCTTAATAGGTCTGGTGTGTAGTATAATGGCATTCGATATAATTAAAATGATTTATAATAAGAGTTGATCAAAATTATGATAGGTTTTGCCGTGCAGCCAGTATACTCTCAACTTTGAATCAGAGCCAGCCGTCTTGAAACAGAAGTGAGTGAGTGAGGAAAACCTTATACATACGTCTTTCAGGTTTTATACCAATGTTTCTTAGGAAAAAGTGTTAAACATACATTTAGCCTTTATACAAGACATGGTCAGAGTCCGCCATCTTGAAACGGAAGTGAATGAGGATAACATTGCCCATACATCTTTCAGGCTTTATACCAAGTTTTCTTCGTACCAAATTGCAAAAAAAAATCGGCCAATGCCTTTGATTAAAAATTCGTACATTCGATATCGTTAAAATAAAAGCCGCCATCTTGAAACCGATGTAAAAGAAGTATTAAACATACATTTGGACTTTATACAAGATATCCTCCAACTGAATTTTAAAATAATCGATCATTGCGTTTGACCAAAGCTGCGTACACTCGTCTCGTTAAACCAGAGGCTGCCATATTGTAGCATAAGTAAATGGGGAATAATCTTACACATCTCTAGGGGAAGAGCCCTTGCCATGATGGAACCAAAGCTGGGCAGGCTACACGATGGCGACTGGTTGGGTACTTACTATAATGTCACCTAGGGGTGAACCCATGTCACGATGGAACCAAGGCTGGCCAGGGTAAACGATGGCAACGGGTTGGGTACGTACCATAATGGAAAATGGTTGGAAAGAGTACATGATGGAGACGGTTTAGGTACTTATCATAATGGCAAAAATGGCTGAGAAGAGTACATGATGGAGACTTTTTGGGTATCATAATGGCAAAAATGGCTGGGTAGAGTACATGATGGAGACGGTTTGGGTACTTACCATAATTGCAAAAAAAAAATGGTTGTGAAAGCTGTGATGATGGCGAAGGACTGGGTATATACTATAATGTCACCTAGGGCTGAGTATGTACCGTGATGGCACCAAATGATGGGCAAGGTACATGATGGCGACGGACTGAATACGTACCATAATGACAAAAAAAAATGGTTTGGAAGGGTACATGATGGCGACGGGCTGGGTACATACTATAATTTCATTTAGGTCTGAGTACGTACTATGATGGACTAAAGTTGTGCAGGGTACACGATGGAGACGAGTTGGGTACGTACCATAATGGCAAAATGGTCGGGAAAGATACATGTTGGCAACAGGTTGGCTACACACTATAATGTCACCTAGGGGTGAGCCCTTGCAATAATGGAACCAAAGCTGGGCAGGATATACGATGGCGACGGGTTGGGTGCGTACCATAATGGCAAAATGGCTGGGAAGAGTACATGATAGAGACTGGCTGGGTACATACTATAATGTCGCTTAGGGCGGAGTACGTACCATGATGGCACCAGATGCTAGACAAAGCACACGATGGCGACGGGTTGGGTACTTACCATATTGGCAAAAATAGCCAGGAAGAGTACATGATGGCGACATGTCACCTAGGGCTGAGTAAGTAAAATGATGGCACCAAAGCTGGGCAGGATACACGATGGCGAAGGTTTGGGTACGTACTATAATGGTGAAAATGGCCTGGGAAGGGTACATGATGGCGACGGGCTGGGCACGTGTCATGATAGCACTAGATGCTAGGCAGGGTACATAATGGCGACGGGTTGGGTACGTACTGTAATGTCACCTAGGGCCGAGAGTGAAAAAAATATAATTCGTTTTACCTCGTGAACGCTTGTATTATGTCCGCCTTGTATTGTTTCAACGCTTCTTTCCTTCTCCACAACACGGCTGCAACTGGCCTACGCGATAATGCAGTCCTGCGGCTACTTGTCGACCGCAAAGCGCATGTTGCCAGCATGTGCAACAGTGCGTGTTGCCAGCATGTGCACTAGTGTATTAGCTTGATTTTTTCTATATTTTTTACAGACAAAACTCAATACTGCTGCGAACTGAAATGCTTCGTCGCGCCCGAATGTCAAGTAGACGGGCTAGCGTGCAAAATCTGCCAGTGTTTTTCCTTCTACCATTGCCGTTGCAGAACCGTACAAATGAAATTGAATTTTGCCAGACTGCCTGTGTACAAGATAGAGTCGACGATTACGCCTGCTGCAGGAAACGATGTACCCGCTTCACGTTCTGGGCAAGGTACATGATGGCGTTCGAAAACGGGTTGCGTACATATTATAACGGCACCAAAGTTCGAGTGGGGAGGATACATAATGGCGACAGGGCTAGGCACCTACTATAATGGCGCCCACTTGGTGGAGGTAGTGGCGGTGGGCAGGTGGCAACGATCCACTTCAGCCCTTGCCATAATGGAACGAAAGCTGGACAGGGTACACGATGGCGACGGGTTGGGTACGTACCATAATGACCAAAATGGCCGGGAAAGGTACACGATATCGACGGGCTGGGTATATACTATAATGTTACCTACGGGCTGAGCTCTTGCAATGATGGAATCAAAACAGGGCAGGGTACACGATGGCGACGGGTAGGGTACGTACCATAATGGCAAAAATTGCTGAGAAGAGTATATGATAGCGACTGGCTGGGTAGATACTATAATGTCACCTAGGGCTGTGTCCTTACAATGATAGAATCAAACGAGGGCAGGGTACACGTTGGCGACGGGTTGGGTACTATCATAATGGCGAAAATGGCTGGAGATAGTACATGATGGAGACGGGTTGGGTACGTATCATAATGGCAAAAAAGGCTGGGAAGAGTACATAATGGCGACGGGCTGGGTAGTTACTGTACTGTCACCTAGTTCTGAGCCTTTGCAATGATTGATATAAAGCTGAGCAGAGTATACGATGACAACGGGTTGGGTACGTACCATAATGACATAAAAAATGCCTGTGAAGAGTACATAATGGCGACGGGCTGGGTAGTTACTATATTGTCACCTAGTTCTGAGCCTTTGCAATGATTGATATAAAGCTGAGCAGGGTACACGATGGCAACGGGTTGGGTACGTACCATAATGACAAAAATGGTTAAGAAAGGTACATAATGGCGACGGGTTAGGTAGTTACTATAATGTCGCCTAGTTCTTAGCCTTTGTAAAGATTGAAATTAAGCTGGGCAGGGTACACGAAGACGACGGGTCGGGTACGTACCACAATGACAAAAATGCCTAAGAAGAGTACATAATGGCGACGGGCTGGGTAGATACTATAATGTCACCTAGTTCTGAGCCTTTGCAATTATTGATATAAAGCTGAGCAGGGTACACGATGGCAACGAGTTGGGTACGTACCATAATGACAAAAAAAAATGCCCGGGAAGGGTACATAATGGCGACGGGCTGGGTAATTACTATATTGTCACCTAGTTCTGAGCCTTTGCAATGATTGATATAAAGCTGAGCAGGCTACACGATGGCAACGGGTTGGGTACGTACCATAATGACAAAATGGCTAAGAAAGGTACATGATGGCGTAGGCTGGGTACCTACGATAATGTCACCTAGGGTTGGGTACGTACCATAATGACAAAAATGGTTAAGAAGGGTACATAATGGCGACTGGTTAGGTAGTTACTATAATGTCACCTAGTTCTTAGCCTTTGTAAAGATTGAAATAAAGCTGGGCAGGGTACACGAAGACGACGGGTCGGGTACGTACCACAATGACAAAAATGCCTGGGAAGAGTACGTAATAGCGACGGGCTGGGTACTTACTATACAGTCACCTAGATCTGAGCCTTTGTAATGATTGATATAAAGCTGAGCAGGGTACACGAAGACGACGGGTTGGGTACGTACCATAATGACAAAAATGGCTAAGAAAGGTACATGATGGCGACAGGCTGGGTACTTACGATAATGTCACCTAGGGTTGGGTACGTACCATAATGACAAAAATGGCTGGGAAGGGTACACGATGGCGACGGTTTGGGTACGTACCATAATGGCAAAAATGACCTGGAAGAGTACATTATGGCGACGTGTTGGGTACATACTATATTGTCACCAAGGGCTGAGTACGTTCCATGATGGCATCAGATGCTAGGCAAGTTACATGATGGCGAAGGGTTGGGTACGTACCGTAATGGCAATAATGGCCGAGAAGGGTATATGATGACGACGGGCTGGGAACATACTATAATGTCACCTAGGGCTGAGTAAGTAAAATGATGGCACCAAAGCTGGGCAGGATACACGATGACGATGGGTTGGGTACGTACCATGATGACGGAAATGACCGAGCATGTACGTAATAGCGACGGGTTGGGTACGTTCCATGATGACGAAAATGACCGAGCCTGAAACGTAATGGCGACGGGCAGGGCACGTAACACGATGGCGACAGCCGGCTAGGCACCTACACATATCATACACCATCCACGAGAGAGAGAGAGAGAGGCGGTCATAGATAGACTTACTTTATATGTTTATATAACACACTATCCACAGGCCCTAGTCCTGGGCTGAGCACGTAACACGATGGCGACAGCCGGCTAGGCACCTACATATATCATACATCATCCACGAGGGAGAGAGAGGCGGTCATAGATTGACGTACTTTAATTGTTTATATAACGCACTATCTGCCTGCTCGGAGTGGGCTAGGCACGTAACACGATGGCGATAGCCGGCTAGGCACTACCATACACAATCCACGAGGGAGAGAGGCGGTCATAGATAGACTTACTTTATTTGTTTATATAACACACTATCCACAGGCCTTATTCCTGGGCTGGGCACGTAACACGATGGCGACAGCCTGCTAGGCACGTACACATATCATACACCATCCACGAGGGAGAGAGAGAGGCGGTCATAGATATACTTTATATGTTTATATAACACACTATCCACAGGCCCTAGTCCTGGACTTGGCACGTAACACGATGGCAGTGGGCACGCACCGACGACGTCAGCAACGGCGAGTACCGTGACAACGGGCCAGCTGCGGGCCGAATTCGCTTCCATCACGTCGGCAGCTGGTTGGGAAGGGTACATGATGGCTACGGGCTGGGTACATACTATAATGTCACCTAGGGCTGAGTACGTACCATGATGGCACCAAAGCTGGGCAGGGTATACGATGGCGACGGGTTGGGTACGTACCATGATGACGGAAATGACCGCGACCCTAGTCCTCCTATGAACAACCCTGCTGGGAGCTAGGCACGTAACATGATGGCTGATGAGGTTAGAGAGAGAGAGAGAGAGGTCATAGATAGACTTATTTTATATGTTTATATAACACACTATCCACAGGCCCCGGGCACGTAACACGATGGCGGCGGCTAGAGAGAGAGAGAGAGAGAGAGAGAGAGAGAGAGAGAGAGAGAGAGAGAGAGAGAGAGAGAGAGAGAGAGAGAGAGAGAGAGAGAGAGAGAGGTCATAGATAGACTTACTTTATATGTTTATATAACGCGCTATCCACAGGCCCCGGGCACGTAACACGATGGCGGCGGCCATAGATGAGACTTACTTTATATGTTTATATATCGCGCTATCCACAGGCCCCGGGCACGTAACACGATGGCGGCGGCCATAGATAGACTTACTTTATATGTTTATATAACGCGCTATCCCCAGGCCCCGGGCATGTAACACGATGGCGGCGGCCATAGATAAACTTACTTTATATGTTTATATAACGCGCTATCCACAGGCCCCGGGCCACGATGGAGGCAGCGGCGGCCATAGATAAACTTACTTTATATGTTTATATAAAGCGCTATCCACAGTCCCCGGGCACTTACCACGATGGCGGCGGCCATAGATAAACTTACTTTATATGTTTATATAAAGCGCTATCCACAGGCCCCGGGCACTTACCACGATGGCGGCGGCCATAGATAAACTTACTTTATATGTTTATATAACGCGCTATCCGTAGGCCCCGGGCCACGATGGAGGCAGCGGCGGCCATAGATAAACTTACTTTATATGTTTATATAAAGCGCTATCCACAGGCCCCGGGCACTTACCACGATGGCGGCGGCCATAGATAAACTTACTTTATATGTTTATATAACGCGCTATCCGCAGGCCCCGGGCCACGACGGAGGCAGCGGCGGCCATAGATAAACTTACTTTATATGTTTATATAAAGCGCTATCCACAGGCCCCGGGCACGTACCACGATGGCGATTCGCAAACCCGAGCGGAATCGTTACGTTTCATATATCTCGAATCGCACTAATTTCCCAAGACGCTCCCGTGGTACAGTGGTTATAGCATGCGCCTCACACGCGCAACGTCCCCGGTTCGAGCCCCGCCAGAAACGCGCAACTTTTTTTTCTGGTATACATTTATTTATTCGATTAATTAATAACGTTCACACCGACGTCACAACTTTATATGTTTACACACTATCCACCGGCGTGATTTCGCTTCCATCACGTCAGCGAGACACCTGTGTGAGCCTCCATCACAGCTGCGTGCACGTATATAGCTTCCATCATGTCAGCGACACCGCTGCGTGCCTATATATATATATATACATCAGTGAGTTGGGACATTTGGGACAATCTAGCGGGTATCCTACTTGTGTGTGTGTGTGTGTGAGAGAGAGAGAGAGAGAGAGAGAGAGAGAGAGAGAGAGAGAGACGGTGATATCAGATTTCCAAAGAATTAAAAAATAAAACTGTTACCATTTTTTAATAATATGACCTCCATTTTGAAACTACTGAAGAGATTTGAGTGCGTAACGAACTAGTTAAAGCAATTACTAAACTTTTTTGTTTACCAAATTTGAATCAAATAGGAAAAAATTGTAAATGTGGGAGTGGTCGTGTCCGCACAAACACGAATACACTTTTTAACTGCTTTTGAAAAAGTGATCCTCGCTAATTAAAATTCCGTGTTTTTATCTCGCCATGGTGACTGTCCCAGTGGAAGGTCGCTAAAACTGTGCACTAATTACAACTACCAAAAACTGCCGCTTCTTTCAATTAATTAAAGAACGTTTTCATTAGCTGCCGTTTCTCTATTGGATTACAATCAATAAAGCCAGCAGCTCTGATTGTCTTGAACAATTACAGTATCTGCAAGACGTTAGGATTTATCAAGACCGATGCGCGATGTGCTAATTACTGATTACTTTCATTAATTTCTTCTTTAGACTGTTATACTTTCAGATTATTTATCAGTTCCTTTTTTATTACCCGTATTTACTTTTTGTAATTACTCAATAATTAAACATTTAACGAGTTTCTATTTTGTGTGCGAAGGAAATTTTAAGTGCGTCTTTTTTAAGCAAAACTTTTAATTTTAGCTTTGGCGAGACGAGTGAACAGAAAAAAGTCTGCCGAACGGAATAATGTAACCGAAATATGGAACAAATGAGCAAACTAATTTCGTCTCTCTATCTCTGTCTCTTTCTTTTTCTTTCTCCCTTTCGATAACAGTACACGCGTATTATATGAAAACGTTATGTTGCTTTGGTTTCGGTATTTTTCCTAAGTTGAAGAACACGTGCACGTTGTAACCGTTTATAGTACATTTGAAATTAATTCAAATGTTTGTAATAATTGTTGTTAGTATTGCTAGTTTTTAACAACATAACTTGAAATCTATTATATATCCTATCAGTTGTCCAAAGAAATCAGCTGATAAGTATTGATATAATTTTATATATATTGATCAGTTATGAATTGGTATTAAATTACGGGTGTTTTATTATAACTGTAGTAAATATTATCTAAGCTGGGGTCACGTATTTATTTATTTAAACAAAACAAGATATTTGTAAATATATCGTCAGATAAATTGTATATTAGGCAAAGATATTATTAACAAAAGATTCACTTCTGTCGGTTACTCCCCGAATTCCACACGTGTACTTTTTTTAGATAATTTTAATTCGATAATCAGTTATTGAAGCAGCCGTAATACCAAGCAGTTAGAGTACGTTAAAATGATCGTACCTCGAAATAACGTCTCTTTCAGTGAACGTTAAATATATATATATATGTGTGTGTGTGTGTGTGTGTGTGTGTGTGTGTGTTCACAAATTCAAAATGATAGCTCCATTTATTTTAAACTTTACACTAAAATCCATTTTTATAATAGGTTAGAGAAATTCGTTCACCAGGAAAATTCGTTCCACAGTTTCAAAATGGCGGTCATTTAAAATCATTAATAATTCTCAATTTTAGTGTCCTACATTTAAAAAAAATCTGATTTTACCACCGTAATCAACGTTAAAAATTACTTAAATTAGCACTTGCAAATTTCAAAGTACTTCCAATTAAGAAATTAAAAACAACGATCAGTGTTAACACTCGTATTTTTAATTTAAAATTTCATTATATGGAAATTTTAGTACTGTATATAATAGTAATAGCAGAATTTCAAAAAGAGAGTTGAATAAAATATTACATTTGAAATTCGCTTTCATTGTGTTAGCGTGACAGCTGCGTGTTGAGTTTATTGTCAATTTATATTTTTTAATCTAAAAACAATCAACTGTAAGATCTCTTAGGTAGTTTCAAATCTAACCCACCTTGCAACTATCACGCCTGAATGAACAGATTCGGTTGTCAAAGGAGGCAGAACAGGAGACTAGAAGACAGAGAGGTGGTTACATCTGAAGGCAACACAAAGTGCAATAATTAGTTTCTGGACGCAATTCCAGACATGTACTCCGTGTTAAACTTCTGCTTGGATGCATTTATTGTGACCTGAAGTGACATTAAAAAGAATTTGTTGCATTACAGAATCTTTATTACTTTAATTAATTAAAGAATGTTTAAATATTTTGCATTTTACATTCCTTCTGTTTCATTTTAATTTTTATTTGCCCCAACTTACGTTAATTATCACAGCTTTTCACCTTTCGTAATGTGATGGTTGTCAAAGTCAAAAATGTAGTCGAAATCCTAAACTGCCATTCTTCCTTTAAGTAATGGCTCATTAGATATTTCGAACTGAAATAGAATATGTGCAAAACAAATTGGACTTCATAAGACTATAATTTGCATAGGCCCTATATGTGTTTAATAAAGAACTAATAGTTTGTGTTTAGCCTAAATATAAATTACGTAAACTTTATGGAAAACGTACTCGATCAAATAGTTACTAAAACCAATGTTTGAGCCAAGTTTGAATCAAATTTGAAAGAAAATTGAGTACACAATATATATATATATATATATATATATATATATATATATATATATATATATATATATAGATCTATTTCAGTCCCTGCATCGATGGACATCCGCATTTAAGTTTCATTTTCGGTGTCTTCAAAGTTTAAAATGCCAATTTATGCAAATTGTATAAGTTGACATTATACTTTCAAAAAAGCGAAAGATGAGGAAATATACTTTTATAAATTCGCTTCCATCAAGTCAGTGAAACATTTTGCTGTGATTATTAAATAATAAAGTTACTTTTTTACTTCAAAAACTAACTTTCTGCGATTTTTTGAAAACTGGTAGACTTATAAAATTTAACCATACACAGTACTCGCATTACTCGCGGCTTCGCGCACGAAATCTTAACTGTTTCAGTAACGTAATAATTTAGGAATATAAAAAAAATATATTCATAAAAGCGTGATAATATATACTTGTGATTATTTTACAGTGAATATGAAAAAATATTGAAACCTGAATATGTTGTTATATTTTCTTCAAACGCGTTCCATCCGAATGTAAGAAAATCTGATAAAAAAATATTTTTCTCCAATACAAACGTATATACCTCTTCTATATTTTTGTCCTTTTAGGGGATGAACTCGGGAGGAAATGCTAAATTACGTGTGTCATAATTTGTGTTTTAGAACACTTTGTTTTATTTTTAAAGAAATCCGATAAACAATATTTTTCTTCAATGATACCTCTATTTTACACTTTTAATTTTTTAGAGGATGAATTCAGAAAAATGTTGAAATATGTGTTTCATAGCATATTTCTAGAATATATAATCAAAAATAATATTTTCTCAATGCAAAATTGTATACCCCTTTTTACATTTTCTACCCCCTTTCAATCTCTTTAATGGATGAGTTTTGGGAAATGGTGAAAAATATATTTCACTTATATTTAAGAGTGACTATGTTACGTTTTAAGAAGGTCAAACGAAAAACATATTTTTTCTAATAAAAATTATTGTACCCAATTTTTACCTCTTTATTAATGGTTCAATACTGGAAAATCATTTTTAGTGCACCCTTACATGTGGTGGTAACCCTGAAAAGTTCAAATTTTTAGCTATTATACTATCGGCTATTGGTTGATTATTAACGTTTGACTGGGTAAGTAGTTTAATGGCGTTAAAATCAAATTTTTGCTAAAGCCTTTCTTAGGGCATCTCGACATTGTTGTAAGAAGGTATCCTGAAAATTTCAAGTCTCTAGTTATAATATTGTCGGCTGTACGTTGTTGATTATTAAATTTGGACTGGATGAGAAGTTTAGTGGCATTAAAATCAAATTTTTGCTAAAGCCTTTCTTAGTGCACCTCGACATTGTTGTAAGAAGGTATCCTGAAAATTTCAAGTCTCTAGCTATAATATTGTCGGCTGTACGTTGTTGATTATTAAATTTGGACTGGATGAGAAGTTTAGTGGCATTAAAATCAAATTTTTGCTAAAGCCTTTCTTAGTGCACCTCGACATTGTTGTAAGAAGGTATCCTGAAAATTTCAAGTCTCTAGCTATAATATTGTCGGCTGTACGTTGTTGATTATTAAATTTGGACTGGATGAGAAGTTTAGTGGCATTAAAATCAAATTTTTGCTAAAGCCTTTCTTAGTGCACCTCGACATTGTTGTAAGAAGGTATCCTGAAAATTTCAAGTCTCTAGCTATAATATTGTCGGCTGTACGTTGTTGATTATTAAATTTGGACTGGATGAGAAGTTTAGTGGCATTAAAATCAAATTTTTGCAAAATCCTTTCTTAGTGTACGCCTATGATGGTAACATAAATGTACCCTAAAAATTTGAAGTCGATAGCTAAAATAGTTTGGGTTGTGCATTGATTATGAATCAGTCAGTCAGGACTTCTTTCATATATTAAGATACGAAGATTGTTACGATGCAAAATATGATAATAACCTAATTCTTAAATACGTAAGAACAACAGTCAGTATTCATTTTCGTATTTTCAATGTAATTTAAAAATATAAAATCTATTTTATGCAAATTATGATAATAATTACGATTTCGAAAACAGAAATTTCAGTATAAGATTTTCAGTATAAGATATTAAAATATAAAAACTGTCTCTTTTTTCATATTATAAATTTTTGTTATATTAATTATACGTTTTCTTTTTTTAAGAACTTTAAATTACATATTCCACATTTGTTTTTTTAACGTCTATACTCTAAGCCTGTTAGACTAGTGAAGACGAGAGATAAGGAAAAGTAGTTAAGGAAAAGTGTAAAGCTTACGGCAGTAACTGCGTCTCGACCCACGGCGTTTTGGTGCGCAGACTTACATGTGCTGTAGTCACATCGTCCACCGAGCCTTTCTACAATAGTATTTTAATTATGTTGCTAAGGTACATATGATATTCCTACGGAACTGATTTCCCTTACTAGGAAAAGTTAAATATATTTTTGTTACTTGTATTAAATCAAAGCAGTTAGAACAAAAAAAAACGTTAGCAAAACGTTTGACCTTGACAACTAATTATACATCTGCATCATACAAACCTAGTCAATGCTACATTTCTTGTTAGAAAACTCGTTAAAACAGCAAAACTTCGTCTTTATGATCACCGCTCTACTCCCTTAACGTCCCCCCCCCCCGGTGATGATTAGGTGTGTTATTATAATACAGTACAAAGAAGGCTTTCTTTCATTAGGTATTTTCTCTCATTTTCCTTTACGTTGAATTTAAAGAGAATAAATTAATACACACAAAACAATAAAGAAGTACTTTGATATAAAAAATGCCTTTTTTTGTTTCTGTCTAATATTATTTTGGTTAGTTAATATAATATTTAGGATAATATATTTTATAGATTTAGTTTAGGAAAATATTCATTTTTAGTTGCGAAACACATTGATTCCAGACAATATATATAACTTTTTTTAAAAATTGTTACCTGTTGATGTTATTACTGTTTATGCGAACATTTGCCACAATTTGTGTAAATGTATATAAAACAATACACGACGTTTCGAGAGTATCTATATTAAACAAACCAAAGATATCCAGAAGTCAGTATCGTCGATCATGATGGCAGCTTCAAATAAAAATACGGTAATAAACAAGACACACAATTTAAGCAAAGAACAAAGAATAACTCACAAAAAAAACGAATGTAATTTTACTCGAAGAAAACGTTAAATAATTCAAGACGAGGCATTCTTCAGCAAAAGCAAGTTAATTAGGGAAATTGTTTCCGGCGACTCAGTTTAATGTGTAGTCAGGACCCCATTGTTTACATCGACACAATGAACATCCAAAGTAATCTTACAGATAATTAAAGCTAATTTAAATAATTACTCAAAATGCGTAACTGCATTGTGTATTTTCAAGATGTTTGAACAAAAGACAATATTGTTGTAACATCCTATATAGTTTTCTTAATTTTAGCAACGATTTATAAATAAAAAAATCTACAGCGTGGAATATGAGGCATTTATTTTTACAAAGTTGGTAATATTATATTGAACTGATTATGTTCATTAATGAATTAATATACTCCTAAATAATAAGAATGTGTGATCTGAAAGGTTGTATAAATGAATGGCTCTTAACTTTTACTGTACTACTGCCATCTTCGTAGATCTATTGTGCCTCTTTCTGTATTCCTGAGATGCTAAGGGATGCACCGTCTCTTGCCCTAGTCTCTTTACGAAGTCCATGATTTGAAGAGGATTTAGAGTATGAAACATCTTCACTTCAAATTTATAACTTCCAAGAGTTCCAGCTCTTCTTGTAGCTAAGATCTCACAGTCTACCAGCAGGGCTTCCTTTCCCTCTCTTCGTATTTCCTGCAGGTTAAATCTTCTGCAAATCCAAGATTTGTAAAATGACTCTTAAGAGTGATATGTTCCGTGAAAAAAAAAAAAAAAAAAAACAGTGAGCAGTTTTAGCTTATTGTACTTAGGCCGACACAGTTCGTTATTCTGCTCCTGTAAAATTCTCTGAGGAGCTCCTTAGCATGTCTCAAACCTATCTTTTCTTTCTAGAGTTTAGACCTTTTTGGTTTTTCCTATTTATATTTCATCTTTTAGTAATTATCTTCAAGTTCACAAGACTGTTATAATATCTGTAAACGGTACCAATAATTTACCTTTTAACTTCTCATTTGCTTTTCAGTTAAAATACGTGTGCTCGAACACACCACTGGCTAGATAAAGCTATTCTGTAGTCCAAGACAGATTCTAGAGACTCGATATTGTTTACAGTTTTGGCGCAAGATATAGGCTAGCCATTCGGCGGAGGCTGTTAGACAATGTTGTGCCAACGACTTATCTATAAACTCATTTCTTAGCGAAATTCCATTGCAAAGTGAGTGATTGGCGTTGTCATCATGGTAAGACCTGTGACCTTGAATTGAGCGGGTTCGAGGATCTATATAGCATTATATAATGACTCATTGACATATCAAATATACTCAGCCACAACCTAAAGTCCGTCGAGCATATAATTTAACACATATGTCGATCTGATAGCGGAGGCAGCTAGAAAACAAGTTACATTTTTTTCTTTTTAATCTTTAAAGGAAGGATAAAATATTGTTACGAATTTAATGAATATTGGATTAGGCCTATACAGTTCCTTATAGAGGATTGTTCCAGTTCATGAAAGGACAAAAAATGTATTTTCATTTTGTATTTTATATGATTTTTAAATGATTTTTGTGAATGACTTTAATTTTTGAACGATTACACCCTTATTTAATACAGCTTAATTAAAAACAAATTAAGGTCACATGGGTCCACTTTGAGTCTATATTTCAGTCTCTTATTCTTATCCGTGTTAGTGCACTGTGAGGATTTCAACTTCTTCTTCCTCCAATATCCCTTCATCCTATCCGATCTCCGCCTCCTGACCTCGTCTTACACCTCCACCGCCCTTCGTCGTTCCGGCTTTCCTACGTCAAACCTGATGTTTTTCAGAATGCTTCTGATTCTCGCTCTGTCCGGTGCATCCTCCATCCGCAAACCGATCTCTTGCAGATTTTTCAAAGTCTGCGAGACGTAGTGTCCTTGGGTCTTCCTATTAATATTTCTCATGACCAGCTGTTTCAGAATAAAGCTTAATTTATTATTATTAAACTAAAATATTTTTTTAAACTACCTTTGGTGGATTAAGAGTAGTAAGGTTAAGTTGGTAATGCTTACCAATGAATACAGAATCCCTGTATTCATTGATTTTACTGAAGAGTGTGAAATTTAAAAAGCCAGATAAAATATTTGTGTAAGCTCTGCCAAGACAAAACAATTCTAAGAAATCATTTATAATCATAAAATCTAACATTTAGAATAGAGTTAAAAAATATTTTCGATCGCCAAATAGTGAAATTTGTTTTAAAGTATTTAAACTATGGTGTTGTTCACCAAACAAAATATGAAAAGCATTAGCCCAAGAAGTGAGCAAGGGTATCCTCTAGTGTAATATGTATGTATATATATATATATTGGAAACCAGTCTTTTAAACATACAATAATTTCATACAGTATGTGTTGTGTGTGTGTGTGTGTGTGTGTGTGTGTGTGTGTGTGTGTGTGTGTGTGTGTGTGTGTGTGTGTGTGTGTGTGTGTGTGGTGTGTGTGTGTGTGTGTGTGTGTGTGTGTGTGTGTGTGTGTGTGTGTGTGTGTGTGTGTGTGTGTGTGTGTATGAGTGTTGTGTGTGTTTTAGCACTTTAACGATAACAATGTTGATCCGATTCGATTCAAAGGTAAAACAAAAATCGATTTTAATAAAAGCTGTGACTTGTCCGCAACACAGGAAAATACGTTTAACCTTTTCAAAATGGCGGTATTCTTAAATTCTTACAAAATTATTAAGTGTGTATGTTCATATCATACACATAACTGTTATTACCATAATCAGCTTAAGATTTCAAAATTCAAATGAAAATAAGAGATTTAATCTCACGCTGTTCATTGTTCATTTTAATATTTTCAATGAAAATTTTAAATTCTAAACTATTTAAATTTTAATGGTGAAAGTGTAAGGTAAAACGGTTCAGTAACTTCGCTCCGTCAGACAGATTATTGTATTCGCTAACGATGTTTTTCGGAAAAATAAATGTTTCACTTTAAAATTTTAATACAAACGCAAGAGTGCAAGTCCACGGGACCATTATTTCGCGGTTTAGCTCTCTCGAGCTATATTCTGCTCATGTAAAATGCAAGCCAACTTAAAAAGCCCCGTCGTTTATCATTTTAAGTGTTTTTCTTGACAACTTTCACCTTCTATACGTGTTACTCTGTTTAAGTGACTTCTCAGACATTCAAAGCAGGATAATATGTAATTCATGAAACAAGGTTCTACAAAGTAAATGTATAAAATCGCAGCCCGTATCGCAGCCGTAATGGAAACGGATCCCCAAAACATTATTTTACATTATTTTTTTAAATTCTGATTACACCATTGTAAACAGCATTCAGTTCTGCACACTTAAACTTTTACATTGAAAATACGGAAATGAACCTTGACCGCCGTATAGTGTGATCCACTTTTCCCTGGATCACTTTTCAAGAGATTGTTAAAAATAATAGAAAATGTATGTTACGTTTGTTTCAACACTCTCTCTATATATATATCGCATATATTATAGACCAGCCTGTAATATATATATATCGAAATTTTAGTCAGTTTTGAATAAATTTCGTATAAAATTAATTTTATTTATAAGTTTTTACAAATTTGCTACCTAGCGAAATCCGTTCAACCGTCCCAAAACGGCAGTTATTTGGAATTATGCATTCGCCTTAATTTTTAAAAAAATATTTCAACGTTTCACAAATCCGTAATAGAAAACATCAAAAGTACGAAATAAATTTAGGGTACGAAACGGCGTTTAGGGTTAATTTTCGTATTTTTAATGTAATTTGTAAACTCCAAACGCTTTCTTTCATAACACATCAAAAATATTTTTTTTTTCATAAGGTATTTCAGATATTTCATGTTTAAAGTGTGATATACCTCACAGTTCAGCCAAGCGTTTGTTTGACACAATGCCCTTTACTCACGATATTGGCTTTGTAAAGTCCATACAGTGTTTAGCCCACGTGGACTTGTCCTTTGCAAAATGTCAAGTACAGAAAAACTTTACGTTATTACCTCCTTTGAAGTTGCAACAAAAATACTATTTTCCTGTAAAAAAGCTGTACTTATCCTTCTATAAATATATATATATATATAATAGCTGCACACAGCTGTCTCGCTAACGTGATGGACGCGAATTTACAAAAGTAATTTTGTATCTTACTTTTAATGTTGACATTCTGATTTCACCGACATAACCAGCATTAAGATCTGCACATATTAGAATTGTAAACATTCAAATTGCGTTTTTTAATGTCAACAGATTTTTAAAAACTTTCGACCGTGAAAGCATATTTTCAAAAACATTTATGATAAAACAATTTATGAACCATTAAAGATTTGTAGTGGCCGCCATTTTGAAAACTGATTTTTCTGGTTAGCAAACTTGTCCAAGCTATTACCAAACTCAATTTTTGTGACAAGTTTGAATAAAATCGGACCAAAATTTCGAACGTGAGAGTGAAAAACACTTTAATAGACACACACACACACACACACACACACACACATATATATATATATATATATATATATATATATATATATATATATATATATATATATACATACACTATGTCTAGTAAAATGATCTGCCTTCCCTAGCTTCGTCAATTCTACTTTCGTTGACGCGTTTCGGAGAACCTTCATCTTCAAAAACTATATCTATACTGGTCACCAATATTATGGCCCGTCCTATTTATAATTTTCTATCTCCACCTCGTACCCCTCCTCTATTAAACACGTGTAAATTAAACCTGACGTGCTCGCTTCTGATTGGCTCTTCAAAACGAAAGTAGAATTGATGAAGTTAGGGAAGGCAGATCATTATACTGAACATAGTGGCAATAATCCTAGCAGAAAAGAAGAAGAATATATACACATATATCTATTATGAGGTCAATATCGAAGCTCATATCTAGTTCCTGAGTCAGGACTCATGAGTCTTACCATGATGGCCGCTCCAATAGGAAATTTTCCAGTGAAAATCCTGTGAAACAGTGAATAAAATAGCGAAATTATGCAGAGTCGCAGTTTTAGTTTTATTTGCAGCAGTGCCTGTTGGAAACAGTTTAATACCGACACAATGCCCTGGCGAGACTCCAGATGCTGGGGCAGATGCAAATGCAGTTCCTACAGACTCGGAAAAGATATCACGGGTCGATTGGGTTGGGTTGGCCTTAATTCGTTTTCAAAAATATTTAAAATTACAGTCTCGTTATCTGACGCAGTTTTTGTACAAATCACAATCGTTGCACGTATTTCCAAAAACAATTATTTTACTGGCGTACACGTTTTACGTATTTATTGAAAATATATTGAAAATTGAAAATGTTAATTTATCCAGATTTATCGCTGATTAACATTATGAATTTTACTGTAAACGGCATTTCTTTCTAAATATTTGTTATGTAATTATATTTTGTTACTTTTGAAAATTTACATACATTACTCGTTGCGAGAAATGTTTTATCATTTTATAAAATTTAAATGAAATATTTAGTCCTTTTATTGTACATCGAAATACTGATGGCCTTGAAGATGGTAGTTTACTCGTTACAAGAGCACTTACCGAGTTACTGTGACACAATTCCAGTCATTCTGATAAGACTAAGCACAGCTGATGTAGTATTGATAAGGATTACAGCTGTTGTGAATATGGTAAGCCACGATTTAGGCAATAGAACACTGTTCTCAAAGGAAACGGAGAATAAATCCTTAGAGCTGCTGATGTAGAAGCTTCTGAAAATTTCCTTAGTAAAATTGAATAGAAGGCAATCAAAGAAACCAAAACTATTTAAGTGTGCAAATTAACTTATCTACTGCAACTTACTACGTTTGTAATTCAAAACACTAAAAAAAAGAGCAGCTTTTACTAGAAAAGTTGCAAATATGATTGGGTGGTCGATGTGAGTAAGACTACATCTCTGAACTACGAACCACAAGGTTGTGGGTTCGAGACGCAGTTACTTTAAATTAACACTAACGCTGATCAGTCGTCTTCATTAGTCTAACTGGCATTAAAGTATGAACGTTAAGGAAAACGTTAAAATATGCATATATAAAGTGACTACAGTGTTCATATTCGATAAACGTTTAATATTTCATTAGAGTACTTTCTAGGTTTGCTAGGCTAGCTGCGAAGCCTAAGTATTGATGACAAAAAAAACCAAATGAACGTACCATATATAGTTAAACATATTCGCTGTTATTCTGATAATAAAAAATAAACTTAGGACGTCATTTTGAATGTAATTGCAGCTTTACAGCTTCTATTTTACCGCAAACTGCTTTTAACTGACCGCGCCTACAACAATAATAAATGAATTATGAGGGGAATATGACATTTTTAACACAGCAAGACTACGTTTTATGAATAGCTAGCTAGTACAAAAGTGCAAATATATTGATGATTGCGTCTCTAGTTTTTCTTGGTGTGCTGCAAATATTATTATTACAATTAGCTATTTAAACATTGTATTACTTAAAAAACTTTATTTTCTTATAATGGTTCACGTGATTAGTCTTCTGCAATTTATTGCATTGTTCCTTAAATTAATAGACATAAGTTAAACATCCTAAATTAGATAAATTGTAACAGTATTAGTTTTAGACCATTTTTTGTTTTATTTGTAGTTTGTTTTATCTCTCAGTTATTATTATTTTATTATCAGTGAAGAATTCAAGGCAACAAATTCATTTTTTAATCAAAAAGTTCTTTTTACTTGTACGTTTTAATAAATGAACGTATGTGTTTAGTTTAAATGTAGTACATTAACACTAAAAACAAAATGAGATATCTTCCATCTTCAACTTACGTACGTCACTGTTGTAGCATATTTAATTATTTTTTTAAATCCGTGATTAATAGTTTATACGAGGGTTGTCCGTAAAATAAGATTCCCAATAATTTTTCACAATGAAAAGCATGTTTATTTGCATTGAATAATAATTTTTGGAAAGCTTACACTTTTTTCTATTTTTCGACATAATCGCCGTTGAGATCGATGCATTTTTGTATAATGTGAACCATCTTTTGTATGCCTGAGTCGAAAAACCCTCCCGCCGCGCTGTGAAGATAGCTTAATACTTTTTCTTTCATGTCCTCTCTGGTACTGAAATGCGTCCTATAACTGCGTGTTTTTTCAAATTAGGGAAGAGATGGTAGTCACTTGGGGCTTAGTCCGGGCTGTAGGGCGAATGTGTGACAGTATCCCATCCAAATTGGTTGATGAGATCGGTTGTTACACGGGCGGTGTGCGGACGAGCGTTGTCTTGATGGAAACAAACTCCCTTCGTGAGCATGCCTCTCCTCTTGTTTTGAATCGCACTGCGAAGGTTCCCGATCCCGCACAGTAACGATCAGCATTGATTGTTGTGCCGGTATCCATGAATTCACACAACAATAACCCCTTTCTGTCCCAAAACACGCGCGCCATGACTTTGCCGGCAGATAATTTTTGATTGAACTTCCGCGGCTTCGGCTACTCTGGATGTTTCCACTGACGTGATTGTTCTTATTTCCGGTGTCGTATAGTGTACTCAGGTCTCGTCCCCAGTGACATTGGAGTCCAAGAATTTCTTGCCATCGATTTCGTAGGTCTGAAGAAATTCGCGGACCCCATCAATCCGTTGCCGTCTCTAAATGGTCCGTCAAAATGTTGTCAATCTAGGTCTTGCTGACATCAGGGATCATCTCGGAGAACTCCCAAACAGTCACCCTTCGATCATTCATCATTGCTTCTTTCACTTTCGCAATCGTTTCTTCCGAATCATATGGCCGTACGGAACGCTGTTCATCATGAACGTCCGTCTTTGAATTCTCTGCACCATTTGCGCACGTGTTCTATGCTCATACATTTTTCTTCGTAGACTTCACACAGTTTGATATGATTGTCCACCGGCGCAGTGATTTTTGCACACAAAAAACGAATCACAGAGCGTAATTCGCACCTGGCGGAAGACAGAAGAGACCATTCCATTATCATAGGCTACCAAGCTAAGACTGAGCCTCGCAGACCGCTAGCGGAGTGGGGATTGGGAGTGGAGGAACCCATCTGCAAGCCAAGGTCCAACGGATCCTGCGTAACAACGTTCGCAGCGATTATAGCGCCTTGGGAACTTTACTTTACGGACAACCCTCTCATTTTGTTACTAAAAAAATTAAAATTATACTATAATTTAGTTTAGACATAGAATATAATAAATAATAAAGAGTACTTTATTACGTTTTCGACTGGAATGGTTGAAATGATTACGCATTCACAGATCGTTCATAATTTGAATTTGTAACATTCGAATTCAGTGATTCGGAATGCGCAAAACGATTCTGCGCTACTAATTCAGATTCCTAATTATTATTCCAAATATCCAAGTCATTCGATTCCGAACTTTTCGCGTATGTTTATCTTCCAAATATCAATGTTACTACTGTAGAGTTAGGCTAGGTTATTTGTAGGCGTGGAACCTTCTCTACTGACCGCACCAAATAACGAAGCTGAGTTGAATCACAAAGCTGGGTTGAGTTGCAGGCTGGCCTAATGTTTTCAGAAAAGAGCTCCCCTCCCCCGCTCGCCTGGCGGCCAGCACCCCGGCTCACACGCGCTAAATAAACGGCACTACTGTAGAGTACGGGTGATAGGCGCGCGTCCGAATGAACTGATGCACTCGTAACGTATCAAATGGTAAAAAGTGATACAAACATTTTCTTATTGTTCATTATCAGTATTTGCTGACTCAAGGTCGGATGACTCGCCGCGGCGCTGCAAGTTACACCAAGGAAAACATTTCAGTCGTGTTTTCGTGATGTTTCAGACATGTTGAGTTCGTTGATTATCTTGTTATGCGCGAGTTTCACGTTCTCCCGAGTACCTTGCCCTCCACGATGTCTGTGTTTTAGAACTGCAGTGAGATGTGTGAACTTAGATCTAGACGCTGTCCCCAAGGTACCGCAAGAGACAACCTTGCTGTAAGTAAGATTAATTCGTATGTATAATTCCGTTAGGTCAAATTTGAAATCAATATTTTGAAAGACTGGTAAGTTGTTGAAAGATAGTTGAAGACTTATTTTAAAGGTCTCAACTTTTCTTAATTTAAGCCTGAGGAAGGGATATAAAGGGTAAATGTTATTACAAGAAATGAGAAGTAATGATCATATGTATTCAATATAAGTATTATAAATGACGATTTTTTTTATACTGTATTTTGTTTATAGTATTTATTTATTTACATATTTTTTAGAGTTAAAGTTTGACGTATGTTTCCTGTTTCGGATTTTTTTCTTCCTAAATGTTCAAGAAATTTAAGAAAATTTGCAGTTGTAAATTATGAGAATTATGAGTTTTTAAATAAATTTATTGATTATAAATATATCAAATTGTAAGAAGTGATAAGAATACGTTTCCTTGTTGCTGATTATCAGTATTTGACGATAAAGTAAACTTCTACAACTTTTTAAGCGATCGTTAAAAGTTACAAATAAATACATATGTGTGCGCATTTCCTCTCCGTGTGTATTTGCGCAAAAATTGATTCGAAAAGTTCTTTTAACCAGCAATGTCCGTTTAACAATTTTGAAATGTTGTCCTTAAGAATCTTAAATTGTCATAAAAAATCGCAAGTATCTTCTTGAAAATCTTTTTTATCTCCTAAATTTATATTTCGCTGTTTCATCATAGCAATCAGCGTTTAGATCTGCATAAATTATTATTCAGATTTCACTAAAATTACGAAATTGAATCCGACAGGGGTCAGGGTTCATTTTCTTACTTTCAAATTAATTAGAATAGCCTAATTAAAATGCTAATAGATGCAGATTTCAAGGCCGATAATGACGGTGAAATTAGATTTTCATTAGAGTGTAAAAAATTATCGTTTTTTTTTTTTTGAGGACAATTTGCTATTACCAAGTCAGCGAGACAGCTGCGTTTTAATTAGCGCAACTCTTTGTTCTGTCTGTGTTTTACTAAGTGGACGATTTAATGCAGGAACGAACTGTTTTGGCAATACCCAACAAAGATGCACTGTGTTACTAATCAGCTGATTTATTGCCACTTGACTTTCTGGCCTCAATTTGGCCATCTCCTGATTACGCCCAGTAATAATTTAGGCAACTTGCTTAAGTGGATGTTCAACTAAAGTTTGTCTGTAATTTATTAATCACTCGCCTATCAATACTAATACCTAATTATCGTAAGAAATAAAACAGATAACGAAAGAAAGTTTATGTAACCGCGGGCCGAAAGTGTATCGATGACGTGATGAAAGCAAATTTCCAAAATAGTTTTTTTTAATCCTTACCGCTCTTGGTAAGTCAGATATCTTCATCATAACCAGCCTTTAAATCCGCGTATATAAACATTTTAAACATTCAATTTGCATCGAAAATAAGAAAATGAAATCTGACCTATGAAAAAGCAGTCGTATTAAAATTACCTAATTTTAACGGATTTTGAAAATTCAAAATACTAATTTATTCAGGTTTTAACGCTGATTATAATGGTAAAATTAGATTTGCAAAAACATTTAAGACATTCAAAACATTTTATAGATTTCAAATAGCTATTTTGAAACATTTGAACTAACTTTGCTTATTTACTGACTTGTCATAGCTATTACTAAAATCAGTGATTATTGTGCTGCGTTTGAATAAAGTCGGCCCAAATTTTCGTGCAAATTTTTAACGATTTTACAAAAAGTGATCTAGAGATCAAAATCGTCGCTCTTTTTAAGGTGCGGGTCTTGGATTTTACCATGATGGCTGCTATTTTAGCTAAAATAACAACGAAAATTAGCTAAAATGTTGACAGCACTAAGAGAGCATTGTTTTGTAACTTCAATTGCAAAATTCAAGGTTGAAATTGAAAACAGTCAGATAAATGTTTTTATTATTGTTAGGAATGTTGATATGATATGAAGGTTGGAATATAGATTGTATGAATTGCTCAGTTGTTTTATAATATTAGTGATTTCCATGGGAAAATGAGCAATTTAAGCGGCCAACAGTCACCATGGTAAGACCTAAACTTAGGGTCTTGAAATGAGCGCCGACCCTGAGCTATATATATGGTCGTCAACGCTCTCGTGTTAGCAATTTCGGTCTGATTTGGTTTAAACTGGACACAAAAATCGATTTTTGTAATAGCGTGGACTAGTTTGTTACTTGATAATGACAGTTTCGAAATGGCGGCAACTTCAAATATTTAAAAATCCTGAAGTTTTTCGTCTTAAAATATTGAAAATTTGATTTCACCAGCGCAATCAGCGTTAAAAACTGCATAAATTACCATTCTGAATTTCCAAAACTCTAATTATTTGACAACGGTTCATTTTCGTGTTTTCAATGCAATTTGAAAGTTGAAAATGTTTATATATACACTGTATATGATAGTGAAAACAAAGTTTCACAAAGAAGCAAGTTAAAAAAATACTTTTGGAAATTCGCTTACATCAAGTCAGCTTGACAGCTGCGTGACGCTAATATTAAATTTCCATTGAAAAATGTGCTATTGGAGCAGACATGATGGTGATCCATACCAAGGATCTTGTAATGAATTCTAACCCTGGATTCTAGGTCACTTCTCAGGGTACGTTGTGTGCTTGGGAAATTCAGATAGCGCGTAAATTAATTACTGACTCCAGTCCAAAAACAATACTTGTTAGTTGACCAAAACAATCAGAACTGTAACTAAATTCTGAAAGTTTTAAATGGCGCAGGAGTTAGAGAACTTCAACATTTACATACTTAATTGCAAGTCTGCAAGTATACCTTCTATTGTATTTAACTATTGTGGAATTTTATTATTTTTATTTTACATTTTTAAGATGTAACAAACTGTAACTCGTAATATAAAACAATACACTTCAATAAATTATCAAAACTGGATTTAATAATTTCATGTATTTAATTTGTTTCTATTAATTATAATTTTAAATTGTATTTATCTATGTTTTGACCTCTTTACTTTGTGCCTTTACTAACAAAGACAAAGGATCGATGTAGTGCTCAGAACTCCAACAACTGTAGCATAACTAGGCATGAACAAGTTAGGATAGTAGCAAACTTTCTGCTAATTTATTCACAGAGAAACTCATAAATAAATCTCATAATTTAATGTTGAAGTTAAAAATTTTATGTTTCTAAATTAGTCCCCGAGTCAAAATGAAAATCATTTTAAATTGTTGAATTCATTAAGGTAGGCATATACGTGAAAGAAACATATAAATACAAAATCTTTCCGGAGTCAGCTGAAGTTAGCATCCCACCGGAGTGCTCATACTTATCTATGCGCTTACTCATCTACAGCGGAAGAGTTGGTAAACAATACTAAAGCTGTCTGTCTAATCTCGTCAACTGAAGTTAGTCAGTTCTGAGTCTGCGCACAGATGTTGACCTTGGCACTGACACGAACATCCAAGGGAACTCGAGCGTGGAAAGTAAAAACATAAGAAGACCGAATACATTAAATAGTTTAAGTGACTCGATCGTTACTTCAGGTAAAAACAGAAGAAAATATAGTCAGGTGTACTAGCTAATCCCGGTGGTGCGAGAGAAGGGCGCTAGTGTTTGGTGGACAGCAGGAAGGTGTAAGGTGCCCTTACACACAAAAGCAGAATGACACCGGAGTTTGTTGTCCCTTATCTTTTGAGAGATGGACTTTAGAAAAAGGGAAAGCTTGGACAGCAACGTAATTAAGAATGAAAGGAAATTTTGAATGGAATTGAGTTAGGTAACGGTGAAGAAAAGAAAGAGAACAACGCTGTAGATGATGATGGGTGTTCGGCAAGACATGTGAAGTGTGGGTGCAAGGATGAGAGAGTGGTAGGCCTATATTTTATACAGTGAGAGAAAGGGTGGTAATTAGTTGGGTACAACCTGGGTATTTTATACCTCAGTTTCTGAGTGAACACGAGGATTTTGCGGATTTTCCTCATAGGAGAAAGATTGTGGATGTGAGTGTGAAGAGGAAGATACGCCGGATCGTATACTTTAAATGAGTGCAAGATGCGAAGAACAGAGAAAAGGGTTAAGGAAGAAAATGAATTTAAGGAGAATGGTAGGAGATATTTTTCAGGAGGACTGTTTTCAGGCGATAGGGAATCAACGGACATCTTGGGATTTATTCTCAGATTGGTCACAGATAAGAGGTGGATGTGGATACCACTATTTAAGATTGCTGAAAGATAGGTGAGCGCGAATACGTAGAGAATCGTCTAGAATATATTTCCGGCGTCTGATTTTCAAGGCTACACAGTAGTTCATGAAGATAAATATAATCAAATCTAAAAATGTTTATTTTAAAACTGTGAAGAAAACCATGCAAAAAACGTAAACATGAAAGAAAAGTATGAAATCGTCAGATAAACCTAAATGTTTACCTTTACAGAAATAAACTTTCGCAAACAAACCCAACGTGGTCCTGCATTTACTTTCTTTTTGCTAACATCTGTGTTTTAGTTCTGAATAGAACGCTGTTTAAAATTTAAATACACAACACACGTGCATATTTATTTATTTAACGAGTCATGAACTACCAAAATATAAAAATGAAATTTAAATTAATAAACCTTTCTATGTTTTGATTATTCATCCTTTTTGATGAACGAATTAGTAAATGAATTATTTATTTGTTAATTAAATAACTAGGTTTATCTTTTGAGTTTATCAACAACACAGAGTTCTGTAAATCTATTAAAATTCAGAATTAAATAATTGATTTTCAGTTGTATTCGATTTACATATTTATACATATTCTGCCAAAGATCCATCCTTTTTGATTTCATTGACATTAATCAATGAAAATTAGCTATAAAGTAGATATCATGGCAAGACTCAGCCAGGGAAATTGAAAAGAGCGCTAATTATTAGGTGCAGGTCATTTTTTGAAGAATTTTTATTAACACTTTTACAAATTTCTTCCGGTTTGATTCAAACTTGGCACATAAATCTACTGTGTTTGAACAAACTTATTATCCAACGAAATCCATCAAAGGGTTTCAAAATATTGATCATTCAACATTTTAAAAACTAACCATTTTATTCAACGTTTTTTTGAAAATATAAAACAATTTTCGTAATCAATGTTGAAATGTGGACACATTAGCATTTTAAATTTTCAAAATTAATTGAAATTAAAAAATGAATTTAATGCCGGTCAGGGTACAAATTAGTATTTTCCATATTATGTAAATTCAATGCTAATTACGGAGGTGAAATTAGGTTTTCAAATATATATATATATATATATATATATATATATATATATATATATATATATCATATCATATCATTATATGATAGATCAATTATAATGATATATAATGATTATATATCATTATGTAGCCGCCTCGGTGGCCTAGTTGATAGCGTACTAGGCTTTCACTCCGAGGACCCGGGTTCGATTCCCGGCTAGGGCTTGGCATTTTCATACGCTATAAATCATCCCATCGTCTGCATTAGCTCAAGTGTGCACAATAGTCGGATGTTAAACACAAAAAAAAATATATATATGTCATTATGTTTACATCAAATATTGTTTGAATTCCGTACCCTTTACTTTAACGAGTTTGTGTGTGTGCGCGCGCGCCCGCTCGTGTGTATTTTACCATTTAAACGTTCGAAATTTCAGGCCGTTTTAATTTAAACTTGCACAAAAATAGATTAAACTTATCTTTTAACCACGAAATTTTGTTCAATTGTTTAAAAATGATGGCTATTTGAAATAACTTATTTTGGTGTAAATATTGTTTTTGAAATCTGATTTCACCGTCGTAATCAGTATTAAAAACATTTTAAATTGGTATTTCAATTTTAAAATCCACTTAAATTAAAAAATTTGATTTGAGCGCAATCATGATCAATTTTTAGTTAAAATATTCATCTATGCAGTTTTGATGTAAATGATGAGAAAATCTAAATTTTAAAAAGAGAGTATTTACTCTCTTTTTTTTATTTCAAATATTACATTTGAAAATTCGCTTTCATTGTGTTAGCGTGACAGCTGCGTGTTGAGTTTATTGTCAATTTATATTTTTAAATCTAAAACAATCAACTGTAAGATCTTTTAGGTAGTTTAAAATCTAATCCACCTTGGAACTATCACGCCTGTAGGAACAGATTCGGTTGTCAAAGGAGACAGAACAGGAGACTAGAAGACAGAAAGGTGGTTACGTCTGAAGGCAACACAAAGTGCAATAATTAGTTTCTGGACGCAATTCCAGGCCTGTGTTCCGTGTTTAACTTCTGCTTGGATGCATTCATTGTGATCTGAAGTGACATCAAAAAGAATTTTTGCATTATAGAATCTTTATTACTTTAATTAATTAAAGAATGTTTAAAGATTTTTTGCATTTTAAATTCCTTCTCTTTCATTTTAATTTTTATTTTTATTTATTACGTTAATTATCACAGCTTTTCACCTTTCGTAAAATTTGATGGTTGTCGACGTCAAAAATGTAGTCGAAATCCTAAACTGCCATTCTTCCTTTAAGTAATGGCTCATTAGATATTTGTAACTGAAAGAGAATATGTGCAAAACAAATTAGACTTCATAAGACTATAATTTTCATGTATGTATCTAATACTGAACTAGTAGTTTGTATTTAGCCTAAATATAAATTATGTAAATTTTATGAAAAACTTACTTCATCAAGTAGTTACTAAAACCAATGTTTGAGCAAAGTTTAATCAAATTTGAACGAAAATGTCACACACAAGTTATATATATATATATATATATATATATATATATATATATATATATATATATATGTGTGTGTGTGTGTGTGTGTGTGTGTGTGTGTGTGTGTGTGAGAGAGTGTGAGAGTGAGAGTGAGAGAGAGAGAGAGTGTGTGAGTGTGTTGGCCGAATTTATGAACGTCCACACCTCAATATCGTAAATTATCTATTTAATTATTGTATTTGTATTAGGATATAAGCATTTATAGTGGCTCTGAGAGTATGTCCTTAACACGAAACTTTGAAATAAACTCAAAATCACTTTTTTTAAACATTTTTTATACATACAACAGCACAAAAATCAATTGTTGATAGGTAATAGTTTGATCAATTTCGTTAGTCAGCTCCATCATTTTATAATGGCGGTAATTTTAAATCTTAAATCAAACCATAACTCTCTATCTTTCACTTCTTGTAAATCTGATTACATTCACGTAATTAACGTAAAAATTAGCTCAAAATAAGCATTTGAAAATGTTTTTTAAATTCGAAAATGAATCTGACTGGAATGAGGATTGTTTTCGTGTTTTAAGTGTAGTTTAAAAGTTTAATTTAGTGGTACAAAAATCGATTTTAATAACGTCTTGGACAACTTTATTTTTCAACAAATTCATTTGTTTTTTTAATCTGATGCATAATCATCATTGAATAATTCATATATTATCCTTTAAATTTTCAATTTTTTTTTTTGAAAAAGTGTTTCGTTATTTGTGCAGATTTTAACACTAATACTGTGATGAAAACAAATTTTAAACATGCAAGATACACAAAATTTATTTTCGGAAATTTACTTCCATCACGTCAGCAAGAAACCTGACAGCCGTGATTAAAGATAGTGGTAATTTAAAATCTTAAAACTTCCATTGAAAATTCGAGAATGAACTAGACATCTGTCAGGGTTTCTTTTGTACTTTCAGTGGGATTTTAACACTAAAATTACTAATTTATACATTTCGAAAGTGATTATTCTAATGTAATTAGATGTTCAAAGGACTTTCAAGAGTTTCAAATGTATGCAAGTAGTGTTGTTATGATAATTTTTAGAAATTCGCTCCTTAACGTCAGCGAGACAACGTCCGGTGATTTTTTTTATATTTTTGGAAAGAACATTTCTAAGAAACTCTGACATCCGCTCTGTTTTTGCCAATGATTAAGCTACTTTTTACAAAAGTAGCAGTTATGGTAATTACTTTCCTAGGCCACTCGTTTAGTAATAGACTATACTAAGTACATTAACATGTAAGTACATACTATTACCTACAATCTTCACCGAGTAATTGAATATTTTAATTCGCTTCTACAAGATACAAAATAACTGTTATTAAGCACTTTTAGTGGAAGTAGTATATTTATAGGTTTTATGGCAGTTGTCTTATTATACAAGAAAATCCCATTTATTTTATAGTTATTTTATTGTAATAAATACTACATTGCGTAAATGAATCGAATTTCAAAAAATAATGAAATAATTTTTAAAATTCATCCAACCTTTACAATCTGCATATTGACAGCATTTTAATTTTTCAAATACCATTAAAAATATGAATATGAACCCTGACCATCGTCAGGTTTACTTTAATCCTTTAAATTATTTAGATTTTAATGCTGATTAAGTTGCTGAAATCAAATCAGATTTTAAAGTAATTGTAATTTAAATATTTAAAATGTTATGTTTCATTTAGAGATTTGCATGACCACTATTTATTTGCTAACGCAAATGTATATAATTGTATATAGATATAGTTATATTATGTATAAGTATATGTATATATATATATATATATATATATATATATATATATATATAGAGAGAGAGAGAGAGAGAGAGAGAGAGAGAGAGAGAGAGAGAGAGAGAGAGAAGAGCCGCCTCGGTGGCCTAGTTGATAGCGTACTGGGCTTTCACCCCGAGGACCCGGGTTCGATTCCCGGTCAGGGCTTGGCATTTTCGTACGCTATAAATCATCCCATCGTCTGCATTAGCCCAAGTGTGTACAATAGTCGGACGTTAAACACAATATATATATATATATATATATGTGTGATATATGTATATATATATATATATATATATATATATATATATATATATATATATATATATATATACTGTGGTCATATATAATATACAAATATATTATATACTGTTCAGGCTCTTGCGTTTCTTCTGACCTGTCGCTCTCTCATCTTCATAATCTAACTGGTATAAAGTATGTATAAATAAATAAATAAATAAATAAATAAATATATATATATATATATATTGTGGTCGAGTATATAATATACAAATATATTATATACTGTTCAGGCTCTTGCATTTCTTCTGACCTGTCGCTCTCTCATCTTCATAATCTAACTGGCATAAAGTATATATAAATAAATAAATAAATAAATAAATAAATATATATATATATATATATATATATATATATATATACATAAGGACATATAAAAGAAAAATCTAATTTTGCGCACCAAAAGATCTGAAAGAAAAGCTCCATCAAAATTCTAGGTTTGTTTTTTCCACGATCACCAAATTTCTTACTTTAATAAGTAACTAGACTAACGTTCCAGAAAGTGTTGAATTAAAAATAAATAATAATCTGATATGAAAATGTGTCGAAAGTTTTGTTCCTCTCACGTCGCCTTACCCCGAGCGTGTAGGCGTTACCTTTGATTATCTGTTTAATGGAGGAGCAGTAGTTTCAAGTAGGCTGTAGTGAAGAGAGTGGAGAGAAGGGGAGGGACAGATTAAACACACGCAGTAACAAATACAACTTGGTAGAGATGTGTCGATATAAACCACTGGAGGCTATAACGGCTAAGGAAACAAACATCGTGATAATAAAACAATATTAGGTTATTCTATTAATTATAATTTAGTGGGTAGAAATTAGAATAAACCAAATTAGGAAGCATTACTATAAAAGTAATCACGAAATCAATGAATCTCCACAGGGATCTGTATTGGGTCCTTCACTTTTCCCTAGATATATTAATAGCAATAGTACTAAACTAAAGTGTTATAACCTCCACCTGTATGTTGTTATTTACAGATATATTTATATTTTAAAGTCAGCGAAATCGATAGTGCAGTAGAGCGTACGACTTGCGATATTAGTAGCAATTGTTTATGAATTGAAGAGCATGGCTGGATGCTAATTAAAAACACGACTATTATTTTTTGTGTTTGTACACAACGTAGAGCACCAAATTTCAACATGTGCAATTAATAATTTTAGATTTACCTAATTGTAATCCTCCTTGGTGCCTTTTGAAAAACTTTTCATTTGCAACTCTAAACCTGTGTAGTATATGTCAGTTTTAGATAATTTTTTAATATGGAGATTCAGAAAAAAATGTAATATTCTTTTTTCCCTTTTTTTATCCATTTAAGAAGTTATTTTTTTAACAGTACCCATCAAGCACCTTCTATGCCCTGAGAAAAGTGTGAAACAAATTCGTTGACTATAGACCTTGTAGTTTTGAAAACAAATTTCACACAGTGGACTTTGACATTTTTGAACCAATTCTTCATAGAAGGCGCCTTGTTAGGATGATTGTAGTACAGTTAGGAACCTGGGACTGAATATGTGACCGAAACACGTAACAAAGTTTTTGCAGGGATTCATTCATTAAGAAGTTCAAGATTTCTGACCACTTCGTATTCGGGTGTTCCTTGTAAAATGTTATATTATGCGTTACTTTACGTTCTGTGATACTGTAGCTAATGACGTGACGAACTTAATAATAAACATAGTTGCCAATGTCCACTAACGGCTATGGTGCATACCCACTCCAAAAATTAGTCCCTCCTTCAACAATTTGATAACTTTCTATACTACCTTTCAGTGGCAAAAAGATCTTTAAATGATATCTTTTATTTTTTGATCGATCGATTTTTTAAGAGAAAAAATTACAACGAATAATATATCAAATTTTATTTTTTATCCTACTAAATACTAAATATGCTACATTTGTTTACAAAAAAATTCTGTTTATATTTTATTTTTTGCAGTTTCAAAGTTGGAATGTAGAAAATAATAAAATGAAGATTAGTGAAAATTAATTATTAATCGGAAGAATATCTTGTATAAATTGAATAACCCTACACACACACACACACACACACACACACACACACACACACACACACACACACACACACACACACACACACACACACACACACACACACACACACACACACACACACACACACACACACACACACACACACACACACACACACAACTCTCTCTCTCTCTCTCTCTCTCTCTCTCTCTCTCTCTCTCTCTCTCTCTCTCTCTCTCTCACACACACACACACACACACACACACACACACACACACACACACACACACACACACACACACACCTTTCGAAATTTTACTGTGTGGGTAAAAGTAGTTAAAACACGATTCAAAAGTCATTCCTATTTTTAGAACATTAAATTAGTTTCAAACAGAGCATATAAATCGGACGCTTTACAGTCGGTTCTTGTTATAATGTATTACATAGGCTATTTGAAACGTGTTTGACAATTTTCTTTCTATAGTCCTTTTTAAAAATAAAAACTAATATTAAAACAATCTTTCTTTAATTTTTAGCGAATTTCCATTGGGAAAATGAACTACTGGAGCCGTCATTATGGTAAGATCCGAACCCGGGACATCTTGAAATTAACCCCGATCATGACTTCTAGGCCAATTTTTGAGGAGGTGTTTTAGGGCCTCATATATATATATATATATATATATATATATATATATATATATATATATATATATATATATATATATATATATATATATATGTGTATATGTGTGTATATATATATATGTGTGTGTGTGTGTGTGTGTGTGTGTGTGTGTGTGTGTGTGTATGCGCGCGTGTGTGTAAAAAGCGTGCCACCCATCGTAATCACCTATAAAAATGCATAAATTATCATTTTGAATTTTCAAAATTTGTTTAAATAAAGAAATTCAATTTGACTGCGGTCAGGTTTATTTTTAATATAATTCAAAAGTATAAAATGCTAATAAATGCAGATTTTAATTCTGATTATGTTAGTGAAAAAATATTTTCAAAAAAGACTAAGATAAAGAAAAATACTTCTGAAAATTCGCCTCTAGCTAAACAGCTGTTTGTTGGGATAATTTACGTTAGATTGCATGTCAACGCCAAACTCTATTGCATGTTGTGTAGCTTTCTGAATGACAGGTAAATAAATAAATAAATAAATAGCGTTATTATTTTTTTCAAAATAAATTTCAGAAAAATTATTGACAATATTAATGTTGAATACGTTCATACAACTTTAAAAAATTGTTATTAAAAAGAAACTAAAACCGAAAACCGGTTTTGAAGAGCCAATCAGAAGCAAGCACGTCAGGTTTAATGTACACGTGTTGAATAGAGGAGGGGTACGAGGTGGAGATAGAAAATTATAAATTGGACGGGTCATAATATAGATGACCAGTATAGATATAGTTTTTGAAGATGGAGGTTCTTCGAAACGCGTCAACGAAAGTAGAATTGACGAAGCTATGGAAGGCAGATCATTATACTGAACACAGTGTAAAATAAAGTATATTACAATAAATTTTTCTTTGACACTATTAATTTTATGCATATTGATATGATATTAGGTACCAAAGATTAAAATAAAAATGTATTAAAATTATACCAAAGCTACGTTCTGTATATATTCCATGCATTAAAAAGCTTATAAAAATACTGCTTTACCCGGGCTCATGTCACATTGTAAATTTTGCCAATTATTGGAAGCACGTTAGGTCACGTGCAGCTCTATCTGTGATATAGTCAACATATTACAGCATTCCTCTATATATTTAGTAGCACAATTAATAACAGACACGTCACGCAGCTGTCTCGCTGGCGTTAATGTATGTTATCCTGAACTTTAAAAAAATCCGATTTCATTACCATGATTAGCAATGAAAACTGCAACATTTTTAACTTTTAACAAAATTATAGGCCCACTGAAAATACGAAAGCGAACCTTGACCGCCGTCAAATTCATTTTAGTAATTTTAATGGATAAGATAATTTTCTTTAAATTTTATTTTAAGGCGAAAAGCACATTGAGGCTATTATCGCCTTCCTAACTGTAAGTGTGAGTGTAAAATGTTAAAGTCGTAAGTGTAAGTGTGTGTTAGATTCGTGTACCGCAAGGGACGTCTAAATCCTTTCAATAGGTGCAGCTAGTCTGCACACCCCTACGGAGGATAAGATAAAAACGTTATATATATATATATATATATATATATATATATATATATATATATATATATATATATATATATATATATATATATATATATATATATATATATATACATATACATATATATATATATACATACACACACACACACACACACACACATATATATATATATATATATATATATATATATATATATATATATATATATATATATATATATGTGTGTGTGTGTGTGTGTGTGTGTGTGTGTGTGTGTGTGTGTGTGTGTGTGTGCGTGTATGTATGTATGTATGCATATATTAACATGTTCTATCTCTTTTTAAGGTACCGGGTTTGAGTTTTATCACAAAGACCTTAATAAAAAAATATTTATGTAAAAGTTTGCTAATAAAAATAAATAAATTGTTTTAACACGAATTAAACCTAAAATTATTGCCCCAAGGTACAATGTATAAGTTTTTCGAACAGCTGATTGTTCTTTGGTGCACAGTAAATTTAACTTGATCGAGGTGGTGAAAGCACTAGTAAGTCTTCTGCGTTATTGAATATAAACGGAATAGTACATCCACCATTATTAAAAAGCGAACTGGAAATCAGCGACTGAAGTCCAAGTAATTGTACTGTGTGCCGCTACTATGTGCAAGCTGCAAGGACAGGAGGTGGAGACTATTTCACTGTAGTTGAACACGCTACCGCAAGATGCCACTAGCAGCAGAGCTCACATCTCACCTAAGGGTTATCGTTGTAGTACATTTATATACAATGTCTGCGTCTACAAACATACGCGTAGGTTTCAAACTAAAGTTATTGCTGTAATGTTTTCCCTTTTCGTCATCAACGCAATTCCATCGTCCTCATTAGTATAACTGACATAAAGTATGGGCGTTCCGTATAATATATGTTGGTCTGAGCCCTGTTGAATTTATTCCCTGCAAGACTACATGTAATGTTATTTAACTATACAGATTATTCCGCTGTTTGTTAAGATAAAATTATGTTTGATATCTCATTTTAATTAACTTTTATGTGGGAATGTGGTCAGGTTTTTAAATTTTGTACATATTGGTTTTTTATGATACAGAAGCAAAAATTGTAAATAACTGATCACATATACACATAAGCTTACAAGACATTTAAAATCAAATATCAGTTGTAGTTTTATATTGACAACTAGCGGTGTGGTCGTATCTTTAAAAGTAAAGTTACACATTCATCTTATACGTAGGGCTTCCTTACTTTTTTCACTAAAACCAAGGATAAGAGTCAAAAACCGAGGTCATGGATACAAAACCCAGTAACCAAATTTTATTTAAACATAATAAAACTGAAATAAAAATTCAAAAAAATAGTTCATATTTTACTTACGAAGGTTCAAAATTAAAAGGAAGAAATAATTAAAAGTATTTTTTAAAATACTGTTGTATTTAAACCTACCACTTTTAAAGGAAATACAAAAGTGAAAATTAAATTGACTTCCAAAACTTTTTAGAAAAATGAAAATATTAAGGCCCAATCTACAGAAATTCTTTTTATATTCTTCTTCTTTTCTGCTAGGATTATTATCACTGTGTTCAGTATAATGATCTGCCTTCCCTCGTCAATTCTACTTTCGTTGACGCGTTTCGGAGAACCTCCATCTTCAAAAACTATATCTATACTCCAGTACTTGAGTATAGATAGGCTATAGTTTTTGAAGATGAAGTTTCTCTGAAACGCCTCAACGAAAGTAGAATTGACGAAGCTAGGGAAGGCAGATCATTATACTGAACATAGTAGGCTCAATATACAGACATTATTAACTTCCAGTGGGTCCATTTCTAGCTTCACCACTAGAAAATGTGTATTTTCATTACTAGAGATTTTCTGTAAAAATATATTGTGGTTTTTAATTTGGTCATGAAATTCAGTACAAGAAAGTTTTGTATTCAAGTTAATATTTAGTTCGTATCCAACAGTTTAAACTACAACTGTCTGTTGACTAGATATTATTGAAGATTGAAAATACCTTCTGCACTGGTGTAGACAAATACAAAACTCCACTAATTTGAAAACTTTCTTATAGGAAATATTATTTTTTTTCCAAAGCATTGAAAACTTCTGGCCACCTTTCCATTAACTGTGTCTGTTTTTAGATTCTCAAATAGTTATTAAATTTTGAAAAACTAGGTTAACACAAGTTCTTCAAATAATCAGTGGATGTTTTTATTCCGAAACACAGAACAGCGTTATTTTCCGGATGAGAATGAAAATACCGGATTTTCTGGGGGAAAATCCGGACAAATTTAAGCCTAAAAGTGGTTGGACTTGTAGGGAATAGATTCAATATGGCTGACAGTATCCACTCAGGTAACCGTCAACACTTGCAGTAGGTGGGTATCACTGTTACTCGACCATCAAATACAAGGAAGTAGAAATATCTTTTATTGTGCATTCTTGGAAAGCTTTCAAGATTGCAGATCGTTACAGTTTTTATTTGCCGAAAGAATCTGTGTTGTTTACGTAAAGGAAACACTTATCTTGTAGCGCATGAGGCAGTTACGTCGTAAAGTGTTATGTTGTCAACGTATAGATAAGCGTAAAGCTGACGTTGCCAAGCGAGTTATTGCCTTTTACGTTTCCTTTCCTAAAATATGTCCAAATAATATAGGCTAAACGCGGATGATTGCTATCTAGCTGACGTGATTGAAGCAAAGTACCTAAAATAGTTTTCGGCATGCCTTTTTTTAAACTGATTCCACAACAATAATCAGCACTACCGGAATCGTCGTTCTAAACTATCAAATTACACTGAAAATACAAAAATAAAACCTGACCGCTGTAAGATCTATTTTTTTCAAAAAAATTATAACTCTAATGTATGTATTATTTAACGCTGAATAATAAAATAGTTACGAGTTTTTAAATATTTGAAACTGCCGTCAATTTGAAATTGCTAAACAAAATTTACTAGTTAACGAACTTGTTCAAGCTATTACTAGAATCGATTTTTGTGGTAAGTTTGAATCAAATCGGACTAAAATTGCGAACGTGAGCGTGCCAAAACGCACCCGCACGCGCGCGCGCGCGCGCGCACACACACACACACACACACACAATTATATGCGTCAGGTTAAGGTTAGATTCATAACTTAATTTTTTTTTAAATTTGCTACACCGATTTGTGTTCAGATATATGATGAAAATCGGATTAACCGATTTTGAAAAATAAGGGTGATTTTCCAGGCCTGTACCCAGTCAGTACATTAATATTCCGGGAAAATTTTTGAACAATCCAGTAGGATATTGGGATGAATTTTCTACGTCCACCCTGTGCAATATTCATAGAATATTCTGTTGAATACTGTTAAATTGTTCTTTGAATATTCTGTAAGCTTAGAAAGTTCGTTTAAATTATAATAAAAAATATTCTAAGAATATTCAGTTCAATTATTCTCAGAAAGTTGTAAACATATGCAGATGATTATAAGTATCGAATTAAACGTTTGTATGATATTAATTACTGATATTATGAAAATTGGGGTAATGATATGGCTGTAGAATTTAATTAGGCTCATTTCCTTTTTTCAATAATACTATTGACCTGCAGAATAATAATTTACTAAAAAAAATAGAAAAATTTGTAAAATAAAAACTAACTTATTATGAAGTGAATTAGTTAATCAATTTATTATATATATAATAAATTTATTATATACACTAAAAATGTAATAAAGCATAAAGTCGAAAATCAGGATTCAGACTTAGAGCGAGAAAACCTCAAAGATGCCAGAAACGATTTTGGTGAAAATCGAAACAATATTTCTTCTTGACAGGATTTACAACGCGTGTATGTTGTTTTTGAAAGGATTTACACCGATTTTCAATATAAATTAGTTCACTGTTTAAATATAAGAATAATTTTAATGTGTTCGAAAATATGTCTCAGCTGTTCCTGCATCAGGCGGAAATTGCAGACACTTTAGATAAATAAAATTAATGTTAAAAGTTCAAAAGGAATCTCGGCATAAAATTGGCGCAATAAATTTATACATTTGCACGTAGTAAAGCCCCATTTAACCTCTTTGAAGCTCACTGGGGTGTGCGTCGCGCCCGCTGCCTGTTTGACCGCACACGACTTCCTGCCATACATTACTTCCTCTGTCTTGGCACCGGGTGCGATGCGGAGACCGCGGGAACATTCCGGGAGTTTTGATGCTTGATTTATGAGCCACTAACTAAACACAATGACTCTCGAATATTTCGAGCCAATAAACGCGTGTGTGTTGTTTTCCGTACACGTAACTGGTGAACGAACCCAGAAGATATATAGCTGTCTTCTGTCTCCTCTGGTAATACGAGATCCGCGTTAAACTACAACACCCAGTGCAGTCAATGAATACAGAATACTTTGAGATGGAACTAATTACCTGCTGAAATTTTTATTCAATATTTTATTCTTGAGGTTTAGTGATATCAAAAACAACTTGATACATAACAAAGTAGTCATTGCCTTTGTTACTCATTCGTTTTAAAAGTATAATTTAAGTTATAATTAAATACAGTAATGATTTATTTCAACACCTAAAAAAAAATACAGAGGTAGACCTATAATAATTTTAAAAAATCAAAATAAATCTAAATTATTAGCCTGAAATTATTTGCGACTATGCCTACATTAATATTTGCCTAGTAATAAATATTATGTAGTATATGACACGTTACAAGTCACAAGGTTTGAATGCAGAATATTGCACGGCTTTGAAAGTGAAAGTAGGACAACTCGAGCCGATGTTGAGAGTTAGGGGTGACTGGCTCGTACGACCGCACTGCTATCTAGCGAATGTTTTGGAACTAATTATTGCAGTGTTCAACTAAACCAGGAGACGAGTGCAGCTCGATAACTGGTCGTTTAACTAATCTTTAGCTTAGAATTTTCAACATGGGGCTGATTAGTATTCTGTATTAATTGGTGCAATTCAAACCGGTCTTTTTGTGCATTTAAATTCGAAAAAGGACTATCATAGTAAGACCCAGACCCATGACCGTAAAATGAGCGCCGGTCCTAATCCTCAGATCACGTTTTGATGGATCGTTAACGTTTTTATATATACTGATATAAAAATCAAAAATGGTAAATAGGCTAGTCAATTTCATGCACCAGCGAAATTCTTTCAACCGTTTCAAAATGGCGGAAATTTCAAATATTTAATGAAAATCCATAATGTTTTTGTTTTGTATTGTTTGAAAATTTCATTTTTGTTTCGTGATCACCATTACGAAAGTACGTAAATTAGCGTTCTGAATTTACAAAGTTCAACTGGAAATAAGGAATTGGTTGACGACGGTCCAGATTCATTATCTCATTTTTTTTTTTTTTTTAATATGCAGATTTTAACGCTCATTTGATGTTTAAATAAAAATTTCAGAAAAGTAATATAAATAAAATAGATTTTTTTAAATTCGCTTCTATCTCGTCAGCGAGACACTTCTGCGATGCGGTTATTCAGCAAACAAGCTGCAGATTGAATGTGCCCGTGCCGGTGTAACTGAATGGAAGGCGGTGGCCCGTATTTACTTGTATTGACTTCAAGGGAAGGTTAGCGGAAATTGATTTAAAGTTAATTTGTTGACAATACGATTGATTGATTGACTGAATTATACTATCCTCATACTATTTCTACATAGTAGGTCAAAGAACAGTAGACCTCGAAGTATATTTTAATTAATTGTTTGGCCATCGGTCTACGACAGCGTTCTGAAGCGCTCTCTTCAAGAGGCTGCAATCTTGAAACGGAAGAGAATAGGAGACAATCTTATGCGTACTTCATACGGCTTTATACAAGCTACCTTCACACCAAATTTCAAAACCGTCGTTTAATGCGTTTGGCCGAAACTGCGTAACAAAGTAGCACACAAACCGAATCCCGAACGATTGAGTTAAAACAGAGAGACTTCGCATAGCTTGATTAGTTAGCGAATTTATATTGAAAAATGAGCTGTTGGAACAGTCATTATGGTAAGACCCAGACCCAAAACCTTGAAATTAGCATATGTTTTGTGTATGTTTTATTGAAATATTTTAATGAGATTATAATAATTTATTATGGTAATTTCTTTTCTTCAAACAATCGTAGCAAGCAATAGCGTGTGGAAACAATATTTCAAAAGTACTTTTTTAAACTTATACTTTTTAAATTTCCGATTCATTTATCGTAATCAAAATTAAAATCTACATACATTAGCATTTTAAACTTTAAAATTACATTGTAAATACAAAAATGAACCATGACCACTGTTAAATTCAATCTCGTAATTTAAGAGTATTTTTTTTTACGAAACGAATCTTCAAACTATTGACAAAACTGATTTGTTTGCTAAGTTTATACACACACACACACACACACACACACACACACACACACACATGATTATATATATATATATATATATATATATATATATATATATATATATATTATATATTATATATATATATATATAATATATGATATATATATATATATATATATATATATATATATATAAATATACAAATTAACGATCTTCATTAAATGATCTTAAATTCAAAATCGGCATTCATTTCAAGCTGTTGGGTCTGGGTCTTACTTTGATGGCCGCTCTTCCAGTACAAATTCGCTAATAACGTTACGCATATACGTTAAATAAAAGTCACGGAAATAATCCGATAACACAAAAAGAGCGGAGGCTGCACTACACGACGAAGGCGTGCCTGAGAGGAAGTCGATTTACATAGACAAAGCGTGGCAGAGAGCGAAGTGCTGACTGCGCCCAACCCGAACAACATTTTTTTAGGTTAATCTTCTTAAAATGTTTAGTAAGAAAAACGGCGCTATTAAATTAATTCTAAAATAGGAATACGCACAGTTTACTTTTAAATGACACTAATATAACAAAGGAGTATTGGAATTTAAAATTAATATCAAAGTTTTCAGGTTTGCGCTTCAATATTATTAATTTAGGAAAGTTTTCTAATAACTACAGAAGAGGCGCATAAATAGTTTTTTTTTAATATAATGAATTATTTTTAAATAATAATTTTTTATTTTAATTTCTGTTTATATTTTAAAAACATGTTGATTAGCTGCCTGCCAGTACATTATCTTATCGTAAAATACAATAAATCGATTAGATCAGGCAGTATGTCTGAAATTATTTCAATACGAGAATTATTTAAAAAAATAAAAACATATGTACCATATTATATAATATTGTGTTATTACATGAAAAGTATATATTATAAGGAGTAATACAACATATTATTACGAATAGTATATTAAATTTATTGTGTTGTGTGTGTGTGTGTGTGTGTGTGTGTGTGTGTGTGTGTGTGTTGTTGTGTGTGTGTGTGTGTCAGAACTCTCACGTTTGCAATTCTGAACCGATCTGATACAAACTACGTATAAAAACGATTTTTGTAATTGCTTGAACCAGCCAAATTCGTTCGACAGTTTCAAAACTGCGTTTATTTAAAATCTTTAAATTATCATAACATTTTTATCTTAAGCTTCTTCGAAAGTCTGATTTCACTGACTTGAACAACGTTAAAAACTACATAAATCAACATTTTGAAATTTAAAAATCCTTTTGAATAAGACTGTTGTCCATTTTCTTATTTTCAAAAGTAATTTGAAAATTTGAAACACTAATGTGTGCAGACTTTATTGCTAATTGTGACGGTGAAAACAGAATTTAAAAAAAATGTAAAAAAGTAAAGAAATATTTTTGGAAATTCGCTTCTATTACATCAGCGAGACAACTGCTGCGTTTTTCTTTCTGTGCACTGTTTGTTAAATCAATATTTAAATCTCATTTTACAAATATTTCAGTTTTCGCCAATTACAAAGACTAAACATAAATGTTTACTTTTATATTAAAAAATAAAACTCCGGTAAAAAGTCCCTTTCGCGTATACAAAGAGAAAGTATAAATCATAAAAATACCGTCATCATTACAAGAATGGGGAATGAACGGCGTTCCATTAGGTGAAGTTTTCATTCAAAGCGAACTCAACGTAAGTACAACTTCCCTCCACATGCACCAGCCAGACTCTAACCTGATTTCAGTTCCAGTTCCAGCTAAACGTCTGCGAACTTAAATCGAAATGCTTCACTGTAACCTAACCTCAATTACTTGAATCGGTTTTCGTGACTTCGTTTATAGAAGGTTAGGAAACTTGAGCTAATTCGTTTCCCCGGATCAGTCGTATTTTGTCTTCAATGTAGAACGTTGGTCGTGTGTTAGTTAAATTGAATGTTTAAGATAATTTATTATCTTGTTGATACCTATCCTGACCACTAGATCATTTTTGAGTAGTCATTAAATTTGTGTGTGTGTGTGTGTGTGTGTGTGTGTGTGTGTGTGTGTGTGTGTGTGTGTTTTAGCTCGCTCAAGTTAGCAAATTTTTGTACAATTTCATCCAACCTTGGCGCAAAAATCGATAACAGTAATAGTTTGAATAAGTCCGTTAAGCAACATAATTCGTTTAACAGTTTAAAAATGGTGGCCATTTCAGTTAAAAAAATCATAAGATTTTTGTTTTAAAAATATTTGGAAATCTGATCATAGCTGCTTATAGTAGCACTGGGGGGATCATAATTTTACCAATACAGGAAAACATTTTCCCTCTATTTTTCCCCTTTTTATATGTAATTTTAACTTTACGATATTTGATTTATCAATAGTTTACAGTATTATGTAATTATGGTCGTAGTAGGGCCAATTAATAGTTTTAAATTTAATTTTTTTATTTTTTAAATATTTTTACTAGGGATTTTTTTTAAATAATTAACATCTTCTACCTCATTAACACGTCTAGCCTTAAGGTTTCTGTCCCCCCCCATATTTGGTCAAGAACACCTGTACTAGAGTATTTGTTTAATTAGTTTGTAGTAAAGCGATTTGGAAATAATGTAAAACGACTTCACCGCAAATTTCACTGTTAAAGTAGGTACCGATCTGTTTCCGAGATAGTTAATTGAACTTCAAATATGGCTATAATTAAATCACGAGAGGGCAAAATTCGTTTTTTTTACACCTTAAACATTTTGGGTTACTTTACAAAACAACTGTAGGAGTTAGAAAAAAGTTATAAAATTGTAGAAAATTAGTTTCAGACTAACAATTTCTCATCAAAACTTAAGTAGGAGCAATTGTTTAACCTATATGTTTAGAAAAACGGTACAGTACGTATACAGGCGCCACTCTTGATAATGTTTTCAACACCAGCTAACCGAGACGATTAATTCGAGTATGGTTCATTGGTGTTTGATTTCTGTAAGTTTTTAAACACTTTGTATATCCAAACATACGGTTTCCCCACTTTATAGGCCTATATTACGATATAATTATGGGTATACGGCTAGTGTGCGCCATTTGGATTGAATTTGAACAAAACTAGTTACAAAACCGATTGTGGTAATAGCTTTGACCCAAAAAACGGCGACTATCTCAAATCTTTAAAAAAATCCTAACTTCCTTGTCTTACGTTTTTTACAATTCGATTTCACCATCGTTAAAATCTGTATCAATTGCTCTAAATTTTGAAATTTCATTGAAAACCCCAAAAATAACGGTATATTGTCACGCTAAAGTGACAGAAGCGAATTTCAATGTGAAAGCACTTTAATTAGTCTATTCACATTGTTTTCTTATAAAGTTGTGGAACGACTTTGACTGTAAATATTTTAATTTTGTTCCCCTCAAAAGCATAAATTTCTTTTAATATAGAAATGAGTTCCTTTCGGGGATTAGTTAAAGATGAAATATATTGCTGGGGACAGAACACCGTGCATTCGTAATTACAACCCCTATATTAGGGGTTGTAGAGTCTGCCTGAGGGGCCGTAGGGTGCAAGAGAACAGGGGTTCAACTATTAGCAATTAGGAATTCCCTGCAGAATCACTGTATAACGAACAGCTATCCCTGGTACATGGTGTATACAAACATATTCGCTTAATATTTTAAAGTATGAATTTGGTTGCAGAATGGTCGATCAATTCTCGATTTAAAGGTGAGATAGGCTATATACAGATGGGTGCGAAAGTCGTAGTTCCTTTCTGTATAATTAAATATATTCCGACACATACTAGATAGCTCATCTTTATAAATATGAATTTCCTCTTGAACGATAAGGCATACGAAATTGAAATGTCTTATACAGTGGCTCCTCTTATGGTGTGTGGTCAATAAGTTTTGTTTTTCCTTAACTTCCATATTTTATGCCAAGACTGGTTTAAAAAAATCCTTTTCAAGTTATTTAAAAAGGTTTCTTTCTAGTACATGAAAATCTCTTCGCGGTATTCACGGATAAACGACATCACGCGTTTCGATGAAACTGATTTTCCGTTGTTATACGGAGCTGTTATAAGGTTTTAGGCAATCTTAAACTGTCATATAGGCCTACCTAGTTGAAATAAAATGGCGGGCATTCGAAATGCCTAATTTATTTGTCTGTCACGTTAAAATCCACTTTAGCTGCTTTACACTAGGAAACAACTTCACTCAAATTGATGAAAATTTCTAGTTGTTCTATGGAGTTGTGCTAAGATTTTACGCAATCTTAAGCTGTCATACACCTACTTGAAACAAAATAGCGGCAATTGAAAATGGTGTCGTATATATTTGGCGTCACTTCAAACAGGCTTATTTAATCCAATTGAAAAATATCTGAGCAAATCATGGATATAAGCCTAAGCATTTTATATAGCAAGTTCTAAAAAAACGTACAGCGAAACTTTGAGCTTTTGTAATTTATATTATTTTTGTATTTCACAAGTCTTATCTCCCCGTGATTTGACATCAGATTTAAATGAATTCTATTTACTAAATAGAATTTACTAAATATTTACTAAACATTGAAGAAATGTTTATAATCAAAATAATTAATAATGCATTGTACTAATATTTATTTAATACGTTACAGTCGAAAGAGGTGTTTGCTTGCTTCTGTCGCTTGCCATTCTAGTCAAGTTTCAACAACGGATTTTCTCTGACAGAAAACGTTTTCATTTTTGTGTTTCTTTAAATTATTCCCCAAGGCGTGTTGAAAACCTCAATGCAACATTCTTGTAGCATACTGATTTTCTTTTTACTACTACTTCTTTTTATTTCTCACCAAAAAAGTTATTATTTTAATTTACTGCGGATAGGCGTGCTAAGGGACCACGCAAAAATCAATAACACAATTTGTTTTCTTTTCTCTTCATTTCCTCACAGCCAAAATGATATTTTTAACATTAATTCTTTCAGTTTAATATTTTGTTTAAATATTTTATATTTAATATTTTGTATAATGTTAAATGTTTTTATAATGGTAATATGTTATCAATTGTAGGCCTACAGTGGTTCATTTCAAGCCACATTGTTTTAGAAACACACAAAGCTAATTTAATTTAAATTCTATCTAACAGTTAAATGTAATATATATTTATAATTAAAATAACTTTGTGGTCTCGATATCAAAAAGTATGTATTCAACGATGTACCCTTCTGTTATTTAAAACAAACTTTTTTCTTGATGTTTTTAAAACGTTTTTACTTTATGCCAGTTAGAAAAGAAGCTGTTGGATAAATATTGAGCTATTTTATTGTCTTTGCTGTTTTAAAATTTATTAATTCAAAGTGACAAATTATTAATTTTTATTATTTTTTTACGACAATGCTTTTATTAGTGTGTATGGATATCCACGTACAGATGACAGCAAAAGTAATTATTTTTTTTTAAATTATAAACATTAGATTATTAAAATTAATTGTAAAAGTACAAAAATCCAAACATAAATAAAAATACAGAAAAATCAACTTGTTAATAGTTGTACAACATTCTAAGCTAGCAATTTGAGAGAACAGGCGTCATTATCCTAACCAGTTAGGCCCCTTTCCTCTCGGTATTGGCAGAGCAGTGATCAGTAGGCCTAGATTGGTTTACTTTTGATCAGCACACATCCCTGTTTTAATACATTATTAAATTTTGTCATTGAGGGCTTTTGATTCGTCTGAGTGTTGGAGTATTTCATCACCAGAGTTTTTTTGTAAGTTTTTAGTTTTAGTTTTTAATAGTTTTTAATAGCAATAGGGTTTAATGCCCTTATTGCTAAGTTTATATTTTAAATTAGGCACTTGAGAACGAAAGTTGATCCATTGTTTCGAAAAGTATTTTGTTATTTTCATACACACAAATGACGTATTTACAAAACATAGACTATTGAATAACCCAATTAACATTTATAGCAAACATTTAAACCACCAAAAAATATTTAAAAATTAATCACATTTTTAGCAAGTGTTTATATTTTCAAAATATGTATACAAAATTTTACAGAGCTTACAGATATTTAAAAACAAAAATCTTAAAAAAAAATTTCCTTAAAACGTAAGCTATTGCTGAAGCAATTTGTAAATCCAATTTCACTGATGGATATTTCATGAATATCATAATGATCAACCAGCCATTTAATACGGGCTATTATGCAAGCTACAGTGTTCTATGCGTATCAATGATGGTATTAGTTAAAACTACCTCCTGGGATTAATTTGTTCATTTCAAACGATAGAGTAAATAGACTTTCAATAAAAGCATGAAAAGTTAATTAGCCTTTCAATTTTAAAACATAAACAATAATTCTGTTATTTTAAAATTTTATTTATTGAAAGGATATTTATGTTTTTGTCGGGCATTTAATCATTTGTATGGAAACAATAAAAGAAGTTTCGAGAGTGCCGTTCTTAAATATTTAACTATAAACTTAATCACTAAGACAGAAGTCTAGATGCAATGCCTGAAGGTCAAAAATAAAAACGAAGACATGTAATCAAAGAAGCACGAGTCTCGAAGAATGTTTGTGGAGTACATTCTTGTAACATTCTTGGATTTGTCGAATTTCCACTCGTTTGACGCGTTTCAGATTACTCCGTTCCCAAAATTTACTTTTGTACTGTTAGGTTTGAGAATGACAGAAATCCGAAACACTTCAAGTAATAAAAAATCTCTAAAGCTTTGAGTGGTAGAAGATTGTACTAAAAAAAATGACTTCCAATATTTTGTAATTTCATTAAGATAATTAGCAAATATCCAATATAAAATGAGCTATAAAAAAGATCTTTTGGTAACCCCCAGACCTGAGAAATTCATAAGAGCGCCAAACCTAATCTGTATATCACTATTAAGATCTAAATTGATGTTTACGGGTGCGTATTTGAGTATCCAAGCGTTTTAAATTAATTGTATACAATTTTGATTTTTAAATTTTGTACAAAAAACGAACCTTGAATAGTTCGTTACCCAGCAAAATCCGTTTAACTGTTTCAAAGTTATGGTTGTTTCAAATCTTTTAAGAAATCATATTTTACATATTTTTTGAAAATTAAATTTTCAAAACCAATTTCATGGCTTGTTTTCGAACTTACAGTGTTATTGAAGTACTACTAATTTAAGCAAGTTCACTGATTATGACGATGAAATCATATTTTCTAAAACGAATACAATAAAACAAACATATCTCATTTTATGACACCTAAAATCGTCGCATCCTTTCTGTGACAACGGCACCGTTCATTCATCGGTTAGATGTGACTAAGGCACCGTTCATTCATCGGTTAGCAGTGACTAAGGCACCGTTCATTCATCGCTTAGCAGTGACTAAGTCACCGTTCATTTATCCTTTAGCAGTGACTAAGGCACCGTTCATTCATCCTTTAGTAGTGACTAAAGCACCGTTCATTCATCGGTTAGAAGTGACTAAGGCACCGTTCATTCATCGGTTAGCAGTTACTAAGGCACCGTTCATTCATCGGTTAGCACTGACTAAGGCACCGTTCATTCATCGGTTAGAAGTGAATAAGGCACCGTTCATTCATCGGTTAGCAGTGACTAAGGCATCGTTCATTCATCGGTTAGAAATGACTAAGGCACCGTTCATTCATCGGTTAGCAGTTACTAAGGCACCTTTCATTCATCGGTTAGAAGTGACTAAGGCACCATTCATTAATCGGTTAGAAGTGACTAAGGCACCGTTCATTCAACGGTTAGCAGTTACTAAGGCACCGTTCATTCATCGGTTAGAAGTGACTAAGGCATCGTTCATTCATCGGTTAGAAATGACTAAGGCACCGTTCATTCATCGGTTAGCAGTTACTAAGGCACCGTTCATTCATCGGTTAGAAGTGACTAAGGCATCGTTCATTCATCGGTTAGAAATGACTAAGGCACCGTTCATTCATCGGTTAGCAGTTACTAAGGCACCGTTCATTCATCGGTTAGAAATGACTAAGGCACCGTTCATTCATCGGTTAGCAGTTACTAAGGCACCGTTCATTCATCGGTTAGAAGTGACTAAGGCACCATTCATTAATCGGTTAGAAGTGACTAAGGCACCGTTCATTCAACGGTTAGTAGTGACTAAGGCATCGTTCATTCATCGGTTAGAAATGACTAAGGCACCGTTCATTCATCGGTTAGCAGTTACTAAGGCACCGTTCATTCATCGGTTAGAAGTGACTAAGGCACCATTCATTAATCGGTTAGAAGTGACTAAGGCACCGTTCATTCAACGGTTAGCAGTGACTAAAAGTTTAGAATGCTGCGTCTCTGAATTGCGCAATGTTATAGCCGTTGCTTTACCCTTACCGTTAACGTTTATCACTTGTCCTCGTTAATCTGACACAAAGTATGAACATATACTTCAAGACTTGAAGATTTTCACCTAAGACCTTTAAGATTCTGTAAATCAGCAAAACATTGGGACTATTAGAAAGCACTGTGTCTGAGGACACACAAAATACACATAAGGACAGAAATGTACCACGAAGAAACTCTGTGTAGGTTATGAAGGAAAAAAGATGGACGTATAGGCCGCATAATCTACAATTATAAATGTCCTGCCAGTAAGGACCTTGAGGACGTCTGGCCAAGTGAGCTTGACCGTGGTCTGCTCATTGTGGGCACCAGTCTATTGAACTAGAACTGTAAAGACTTAAGAACCAGGGAATACAAAATCTTTTAACCTCTTGAACTTAATCTAATTTAATTGTAATATGTGGGTCAAATTATCATTATTTTTGTAAAATTTTATTGATTGAAATGTGGGGATTGCTAACAAACTTTACGCAAAAAAAGATAATTGTTTCAAACCTAAATACAGTGCAAAAACGCAAACACTATTAAATACAATTAAAATCGTAATTCTCAAGTTGCATTAATTAAAAGTCATAATTCTTTAACCGTTTTAATTAAATAAACACAACCTTACATATAGGTTTAAGAGCAAAGAAATAAATTTTCCGATAAAAGTTTGCAGAAAGCGTAAAGTTTCGAGTTACTTTTGCAGCCGAAGTCGGTGCCAAATTATTGCCTCCAGATACGGAATGTTAATTTCGAGCTTCACTGGTTAAAGAACGGGTTTCGATTTCTCACTTCGTCTAACGTTGTAATTAAAGTAAAATTATATAGAACAGTGATTTAATTATAGCCATCTTTGAAGTTTAATTAACTATCTCGGAAACAGATTGGTGCCTACTTTAAAGGAGAAATTTACGGTGAAGTCGTTTTGCATTATTTCCAAATCGCTTTACTAGAAACTAATTAAACAAGTACTCAAGAACAAGTGTTCTTAACCAAATATGGGGGGGAGTAGGAAAATTTAAGGCTAGACGTGTTAAGAAGGTACAAACGATAATTGTTAAAAAAAATGTCTAGTAAAAGTATTTAAAAAATAAATCTATAATTGAACCTATATTCCATAAACATATAATTGAAAATTATATGTACTAGAAACATTATTACAAGTCTGAAAACTATTGATAAGTAGAATAGTTTTTAGTTTTTTGATTAACGCTGATTACGACGGTGAAAAAAATTATGATTTTGATCAGTCTTAAAAATGTTTTAAGACTATAATGTTATGAATAAATTTTATAACTGAAATGGCCGCTATTTTGAAACTGCTGAACAAATTTTCCTGCTTAACGGACTTGTCCAAGTTAATACTTTAATCGTTTTTTTTTGCCAAGTTTGGATTAAACCAGACACCAACTGAACGTGAACACACACACACACACACACACACACACACACACAGGGGAGAGAGAGAGATTCAAAATAACAGCCATTTTAAAAATTTTTCTTTTCATTTTTTAAAAATGTAATTTTAAGATAGAAATTAGCATTTAAATATGTATATGTTAAAGTTTTGAATTTCCAAAATCCGATGAGATTAAGAAATTTAATTTCACGGCGGTCAGGGTTTGTTTTTGTATAGGCTTAATGAAGTTTCAATGCTAATATATTTGCAGATTTTAATTTTGATTATGATGGTAAAATCAGAACTTCAAAATACAAAATACAAAATTGCTTTGGATAATTCGCTTCTATCACGTCAACAAGACAGCTGCTTGCCGCTATTATTATCTTGAGTCACTAACGAGGCGTTCATTTTAATCAAATCCTTTTATAGGTATACAATAAAGTTTTATTACAAGGAAATCAGTAATTAATTTTATCACTATAATAAACCGATGCATTACTGTATTCTTAAAATACATTGCTGTATAAATGTTTCTAAATTATAAAATGATTTATTCAAACCTATTATATACGAAAGACACTGTCAGAGTAAAAGAAATTAGTAATTAAGTATTCAATTTGAGTCATTAAAATATCTTTTAAATTGTTCTAAACCTTGAACAATTTTTTGTCGGGTTTAAATATTTAATAGGCATTGCATAAAATCAGCATATATTTAACATATAAAACTTCTACGAATATCAATGAAAAATGAGCTTTGTCATGGTAATACGAACCATGAAATTAGTGACGGTGTTGACCACTGGTCCACTTTTAGAACACACACACACACACACACACACACACACACACACACACACACACACACACACACACACACACACACACACACATGTATATATGCACTAAACGGTTTCATATAAACAATTAGTTACTGTAGTTACAAAAACGTTTCAAAAAAATTACAAATAAAAATATTGTATTGTGTTCGATCAGTGAAAAAATATTATATTTGAAGTAGGGCCCCTTTATGTCTTTAACGGATTTCCATTGGAAATAGGAAAATGAACTGACGAACATGTGGAATCACCATGTCATCACGGTAAACCCAACCAGGGACTTTGAATTTGATGCCGTTCTAGATCATTTTTCTGAAGATTTGTTAAAAATTAAAAAAAAATTGGTATTCGTTAATAACAAACGGTTCACAAAAACCTTTGTTACCCTAACCTTACAACAAACACTGCACTCCTACAAACATGCTGTTCTGCACTACTTCGAATTATTTTGAAATGTACTTTTGTGAAATAAAGTAATAAGAATAAATAAAGTAATTTATTCTTTATTAGCAAATTTTCATTGAAAAAATAAGCTGTTTTAGCAGCCTTCAACCCGGGGTCTTGAAATGAGACCGATCCTGTCTTCTAGATTACTTTTTGATGTCCGATTTGATTCAAAATTGTCACAAAAATCGATTATGCTTCCCATTAATTTTTAAAATTCATAATATTTGTTGTCTTATATTTTTTGTAAATATGTTTTCATAATCGTAATAACTACAATTGGCTTTTTAAATTTTTAAAATCCGTTGAAAATGAAAACTATAATTTGACGACAATCATTGGTCATTTTTTAATTTTTAATGCAGTTTGAAATACTACTATAAGCAGATTTAAATTCTGATCAGAATTAAAAAAAAATATTTTTGGTAATTCGCTTCAATCATGATAGCGAGACATCTACGTACCATGATTATATAAAATTTGTATATATATATATATATATATATATATATATATATATTTATATATATATATATATATATATATATATATATATATATATATATATATATACACGTCTTACACGAATTTGGGTTACACAACTGCCTTTGTTTTTCGCAATTTATGTTTCATCTTCTTCTTTCTTCCCGGTCTCCTCCTTCTCTCGGTTTCCACTGCATCATCCTCCACTTACATTCTCCAATTTCGTTTGGAAATTCTTTTTTGAGGAGATGTCCATTGTACTATTCGTTTACGCCTTGTTATTCTTAAAAGATGGAATAACACCGCAGGCGTTTCACTTTTCCGGTTAAAGTATACTTATTTGTTCGATAATGTTAGGCCTAACACAGTGATACGTGAAAAACCTATATATTGTTTTAAAGAATACTACATAACATAACTGATACTGATGTTGAGCCTATCACGGTGATGTGTGAAGAAAACCTTTAATTTTTTAAAGAATACTACATAACCTAATTGACACGGTTGTTAGGCCTAACACGGTGATGCGTGAAAAACCTTTATATTTTTTAAAGAATACTACATATCCTAACTGACACGGTTGTTGAGCCTATCACGGTAATGTGTGAAAAAAACTTTATTTTTTTAAATAGTACTGAAAACCTTAACTGACACGGTTGTTAGGTCTAACATGGTAATGCGTGAAAAATACTTTATATATTTTTAAAAGAATACTCCATAAGCTAACTAACATGGTTGTTATACCTAACACGGTGATCCATTAAAAACCTTTATTAATTTTTTTTTTTTTTTTAAATAGTACTTATAACCTAATTGACACGGTTGTTGGGCCTAATAAGGTGACGCATGAAAAAACCGTTATATTTTTTTTTAAAGAGTACTCCATAACTTAACTAACACGGTTGTTAGGCCTAACACAGTGATGCGTGAAAAACCTTTATATTTTTTAAAGAATACCACATATCATAACTGACATGGTTGTTGGGCCTATCATGGCGATGTGTGAAAAACCGTTATTTTTTAAAGAGTACTCCAAACCTTAACTGACACGGTTGTTAAGTCTAACATGGTGATGCGTGAAAATGTTTATATTTTTTTAAAGAATACTCCATAAGTTAACTAACATGGTTGTTAGGCCTAACGCGGTGATGTATTAAAAAAACCTTTATTTATTTTTTAAAAAAGAGTACTTCAGAACCTAACATGCACGGTTGTTGGGCATAATACGGTGATGCAGGGAAAAAGCCTTATTTTTTTTTTAAAGAGTACTCCATAACTTAACTAACACGGTGGTGTGTTAAAAACCTTTATTTTAAAAAAGAAATACACCATAACCTAACTGACAAGGTTGTTGGTCCTAACACGGTCATGCGTGATCTTTAATGTATATTACGATTGCGGGAAAAGCCGTGACGGGTAACAGGTAATCATATTATTTTTCTGAAAGTTTGTTTTTGTTTATTTGTTTGTTATTCAATCACACTTTAACTACTAGACCAATTGATATTAAATTTGACATGAACACGGTTTAGGTACCTGAGATAAACACAATACTATTCCAGTTTAATTGAATAATAGTGACTTTTTAATAATACTGTATTTTATTAAAATATGACAGGACCATGTTTTAGAGTATCGAGTAGCAAAAATGTATATTTCTTGGCCGAAAACCATAAATCGTATAATATTGTAAATAGTATATTTACATTTACATTTAATTTATGTAACATATATTAAAATGAAATGACCTATTCTAATTTTGAAAATAGACTATAAATTTTATTGCCTATATTATAATTGCAGGCAAAGCCGCAACGGGTAACAGCTAGTATTCCATAAACATATAATTGAAAATTATATGTACTAGAAACATTATTACAAGTCTGAAAACTATTGATAAGTAGAATAGTTTTTAGTTTTTTGATTAACGCTGATTACGACGGTGAAAAAAATTATGATTTTGATCAGTCTTAAAAATGTTTTAAGACTATAATGTTATGAATAAATTTTATAACTGAAATGGCCGCTATTTTGAAACTGCTGAACAAATTTTCCTGCTTAACGGACTTGTCCAAGTTAATACTTTAATCGTTTTTTTTTGCCAAGTTTGGATTAAACCAGACACCAACTGAACGTGAACACACACACACACACACACACACACACACACACACACACACACACACACACACACAGGGGAGAGAGAGAGAGAGATTCAAAATAACAGCCATTTTAAAAATTTTTCTTTTCATTTTTTAAAAATGTAATTTTAAGATAGAAATTAGCATTTAAATATGTATATGTTAAAGTTTTGAATTTCCAAAATCCGATGAGATTAAGAAATTTAATTTCACGGCGGTCAGGGTTTGTTTTTGTATAGGCTTAATGAAGTTTCAATGCTAATATATTTGCAGATTTTAATTTTGATTATGATGGTAAAATCAGAACTTCAAAATACAAAATACAAAATTGCTTTGGATAATTCGCTTCTATCACGTCAACAAGACAGCTGCTTGCCGCTATTATTATCTTGAGTCACTAACGAGGCGTTCATTTTAATCAAATCCTTTTATAGGTATACAATAAAGTTTTATTACAAGGAAATCAGTAATTAATTTTATCACTATAATAAACCGATGCATTACTGTATTCTTAAAATACATTGCTGTATAAATGTTTCTAAATTATAAAATGATTTATTCAAACCTATTATATACGAAAGACACTGTCAGAGTAAAAGAAATTAGTAATTAAGTATTCAATTTGAGTCATTAAAATATCTTTTAAATTGTTCTAAACCTTGAACAATTTTTTGTCGGGTTTAAATATTTAATAGGCATTGCATAAAATCAGCATATATTTAACATATAAAACTTCTACGAATATCAATGAAAAATGAGCTTTGTCATGGTAATACGAACCATGAAATTAGTGACGGTGTTGACCACTGGTCCACTTTTAGAACACACACACACACACACACACACACACACACACACACACACACACACACACACACACACACACACACACACACACACACACACACACACACACACACACACACACACACACACACACACACACACACACACACACACACACACACACACACACACACACACACACATGTATATATGCACTAAACGGTTTCATATAAACAATTAGTTACTGTAGTTACAAAACGTTTCAAAAAATTACAAATAAAAATATTGTATTGTGTTCGATCAGTGAAAAAATATTATATTTGAAGTAGGGCCCCTTTATGTCTTTAACGGATTTCCATTGGAAATAGGAAAATGAACTGACGAACATGTGGAATCACCATGTCATCACGGTAAACCCAACCAGGGACTTTGAATTTGATGCCGTTCTAGATCATTTTTCTGAAGATTTGTTAAAAATTAAAAAAAAAAAATTGGTATTCGTTAATAACAAACGGTTCACAAAAACCTTTGTTACCCTAACCTTACAACAAACACTGCACTCCTACTAACATGCTGTTCTGCACTACTTCGAATTATTTTGAAATGTACTTTTGTGAAATAAAGTAATAAGAATAAATAAAGTAATTTATTCTTTATTAGCAAATTTTCATTGAAAAAATGAGCTGTTTTAGCAGCCTTCAACCCGGGGTCTTGAAATGAGACCGATCCTGTCTTCTAGATTACTTTTTGATGTCCGATTTGATTCAAAATTGTCACAAAAATCGATTATGCTTCCCATTAATTTTTAAAATTCATAATATTTGTTGTCTTATATTTTTTGTAAATATGTTTTCATAATCGTAATAACTACAATTGGCTTTTTAAATTTTTAAAATCCATTGAAAATGAAAACTATAATTTGACGACAATCATTGGTCATTTTTTAATTTTTAATGCAGTTTGAAATACTACTATAAGCAGATTTAAATTCTGATCAGAATTTAAAAAAAATATTTTTGGTAATTCGCTTCAATCATGATAGCGAGACATCTACGTACCGCGATTATATAAAAATATGTATATATATATATATATATATATATATATATATATATATATATATATATATATATATATATATATATATATATATATATATATATACACGTCTTACACGAATTTGGGTTACACAGCTGCCTTTGTTTTTCGCAATTTATGTTTCATCTTCTTCTTTCTTCCCGGTCTCCTCCTTCTCTCGGTTTCCACTGCATCATCCTCCACTTACATTCTCCAATTTCGTTTGGAAATTCTTTTTGAGGAGATGTCCATTGTACTATTCGTTTACGCCTTGTTATTCTTAAAAGATGTCATAACACCGCAGGCGTTTCACTTTTCCGGTTAAAGTATACTTATTTGTTCGACAACCGGTGTTTTTTTATTCGATTTACCCTCTTTTTGGACAAAAAAACTCCACATCCTTTGGTAGGACCACGATGTTTTTACACTGTTACACATCTCTGCCCAGAAGGGAATCATGCTCCACAGATATATTTTACAATTTAACAAGAAATAGTATGAATCGTGTTTACATTTAATTACTCTTTCTAAAACTACTAACAGCCCCTTAAAACCCTAAAACTAAAAAGACCGTATAATTTTAATAACATATTCGAATTCAACAGGGAATTTTCTACTTACATGATATCTCACGTGACCTAATCAAATGTAAACCAAATTTCAATAGTTTTAACCGTTTAAAAGCACTGAATTAAAACAAATTATGAAATTCTATTAAAATATTCTGATTGAGCATAAATGTTTCGATATGATTGGTACCCTAAATGTCCAATGCAGATTGAAGCTAACAATTTTTTAATTTAGAGTTTTTTGCCCTTTATGTTCTTTAATTCTGTCATATTCCGACTCAGCGAATATTTCCTTTAAATTTTATACCCCTTTCGAAATAACCGGTATTACCCCCTTTTGAAAATTTTCACTTTCCTATAATTTTCTAGTTGCTCATGCAATTTATGAAAAAAATTGCTTAAAAACTATTAACTAATGTTAATAATTAATTTTAATTATTTAATATTAAATTAAAATTTAATATTAATATTAAAAAAACAATTGGAATAGGGTTATATTCCAAGCTGTTTTAGTTTGGTCATAAATTGTACGTCAATTGGTTGATCCTTTCTGTAGTTACCGTGCTTACAAATTTCGTGACAGACAGACACGAAATTTTGAGCGTTGTTTGGACGTCGAGCTATGTTTACAATAATTTCATTTTTTTTTTGCATTCTTAACGATAAACGGTTTTTTTGTCAGTAAAACAAATATAGTCTTCGTCTTTGACTACGAAAAATATAATAAAAGAAAAGCTCTTTGAAAGGAGGAACTAATTTTTTAGCTTTTGTAAAAGTACCACACATTAGCCTCCTGGTAATTGTAATTGAACATCAACAAATAATGTCTGTAACAGTAATTTTATATCCTTGCATGAACGTTTTTAACTAAATTACTTATTTAAGCTATAAAATTTACTATTAATTTTTGCTTCAGTATTCTAAGTTATAGTGAAAAGTGGGATATTCCCTGGAGTACACTAAGAGTCCGGGCAACTACAGACACTCTTTACGTGCCTCAGACTGTTATGCTTTCGTAATTCTCTCCTTAAAAGAAGAACGTAACTAGATGTTTTCATTTTTAATTTATCACTGTTACCTCTTCCTTTCGAAAGACCAATTGTTATACTTGGTAGCGTTAACAATTAGGCGCACGTAGAAAAATATGTGCTAAAATATAAATAACCGCGACACGTAGCTGACTCGCTGACGTGACGGAAGCGAATTTCCAGAACAAATTTATTGCTCTTTTTTCTGAAAATATAATTATCGCATCGTAATTATTATAAAAATGCCTATTTTTATGGAATTTTAAAGCTTAGTAAGAATGGTAAAAAAGTGTAGGATAAAAATATGTTGGTCTTGTAACGAATTTTTATTGGAAAATGAATTATTAGAAAAGCCATTGTGGTAAGACCCGGACCCAGCTTCTTAAAATATGCGCCTATCTTGTCCTCTAAATCACTTTAAGGAAGCTTTGATCTTTTAAAATCCGTATATAGTAACACACGCGCGTTCATAAAATTAGTCGGATCTCGTTCAAACTTGGTACAGAAGTAGATTTTAGTAATAGCCTGGATAAGTTATTTAACCATAAAAATTCGTTCAACAATTTCAAAATGGCGGCAATTTCATTTTTTACCGTATTATCTACAATTTCACGATTTTAGTCAGCATTAAAAACTGCATAAATTAGCATTTTGACTTTTCAAAATCTTTTGAAAATAAGAAATGTTTTGCCAACGATCAGGGTTCGTTTTTGTATTTTTATGTACTTTGAAAGTTTAAAATGTGCATATTTTAAACTGATTATATTGTTGAAAACAAAATTTCAAAAAGGTTAAGATAAAAACAAGTACTTTTTGAAATTCGCTTCTATCACATCAGCGAGACACCTGCATGTCGCTATTATTATAATACACTAAGTAAGTATAGATATAAATGATCTATTATTGCTTATTACCAGTTAAGATGATGTAATACCAAGAAACGTATATAATCTAAATTAATTATTTTTTAATTACGGATTTATGAACAAAAAATGAGCGTTTCAATTACACCAAAGTGATGGACGATGAGTAGAAGTAAAAGGTGTTCTAGAATTTACATCTGCCGTGAGTCTTGGACCTCTTCCAAAAGCTGTTGTATCTCTTCTTTTTATGACGTGTATCTCAGGAAATTTATGAACGCTTTATAATTTAATAAGGAAAGAAAGTTAGTCTAATAGTATTGAAATTTAAGTTCCAATTTTTATTTATGTATTATCGTTAGCAAATTTCCATTTGAAAAGTGGGACGGTCATCATCAAAAGTGGGAGGGGGAGAGGGAGAAAGAGAGAGAGTGGCTGAAACGTTTAATTCTTTTTTGAATCATAGTAGAGGTGGCTTTAAAGGATTCCTAAAAACCCTTATTTTTCTCTTACAAAGATGTTTAAAATGAGATATTGCAAGCCTGTACGTGCTATTTAAAATTTTGAGCAAGACTGTAATTTGAAAAATCCTTAAACTTTAGTTTTTCTCTCTTTCACTTAAATTGATTTCAGTGAACAGAATTGAAATACGGCATCTGAAATATTGTAAAGAGTACAGGGCATGGTAGTTAATTTTCAACCCCTTTGTGTATAGAAAATTTAACGGCCTCTTAAAAAGTTATTTGGAGATCACAAGCGGCGCTCTCTTCAATTTTCCGGGTCTGGGTTTATCCGTGACGACAATTCAATTTTCCAATAAGAAACTCTATAAAAATATTCCAAATTAATTCGTCTTCTTTGAATACCGGTAGTATAGTTGCTCGGTATGGACTAAATATTCAATAAAACGTAATTACAAAAATCCTTTTTGGCCGTTAAATAATACAGCCACATCTGGTGGAAGATATTGCGTTCAAATAACTGCATTTATTAGGTTTATTTTACTACCGCCTTTTATATAACCAATTAGTGATAACTGCTAAAAACAAAACGTGAAACCAGCTGTTCGGATTATTTATGGAAGGAAAAAAACAGCTGATTATTTAAGTAATGTATTCAATCAAAACAGACATGTTTATTGTCGCTATGTAACTTAAGGGAAATTACTCTTACTGAAAATGTAAAGTAACTGTTTTTTTAAACTAATCTTTCACTACATTATACATTCTGTAATATTTTATTTAATTAAAAATTGCAAAAACAAAATTAGGCTATAATTATCAAACAATGTGGAAGCCAGGGGACTGCTCGAATAACTGAAAACTAAACAAATGTGAAGTAATCAATGTTCATTGTTGATTTGTATTGGTGCAATTATACTATTGATGATCTTATTGCTAGTTTGAAAAAATAAACAACTTATATTAAAGAAAATGATGCAATAAGTGCTACATCACATACAAATATAAAACATAAATCTTGTACAATAAAAACAAACTGTTAATGCTCTTATAATTGTGATTTGTAGGCTGGCAATGTAATAAAATGGCGTTTGTTAATAAATTAATTATTTTTAATGAATTTATTTATCAACAATATACTTGATATAATTAAAAATAAACTCGCTAAAATATTTATGCTTGCTGGTTAGTACGTAGTGTAATGACATTAATTATAATTTATATATTTTTTACATAAGTTATTGTACAGGCTTATATAATTTTAAATAAATGAATAGAGTAAAAAAGAAAAAAAAGTTAAGACAGTAGAGGGTTTCGAACTTACGTATCTTAGTTTAATAAGCAGAAATCATAGCACTGAGCCACAAATTCTGTAGAAAAAATCAGCTCACTGGTAGACTTACCTTATATTTACTTAAGAATACTAATTATGTGTATGCGGAAAAAATCACTTTTTACATGTTATTTGTGCTATTGCGAGATTCTATTTTTTTCTAATTCAAGAAAGTCCATCGAAAAAAGTTTTTACTTCAAAAAATAAACCATCTAGAAATAAATCGAAAATGTACCGCCGTCAAGCTTGTTTTGTTTTTTCAGTTTAACCAGTATGGTTTATTTAGCCTACATTAAATTAGTTACACTTACTTAAGTTATGATTATTCCTATATTTCTAAAATTTGAGCAAAATCTGACTACTCGATTTGGAGAAATTAGGTCGATTTTTCGGTTTCTATGTCGTTATCTACAAAACGGATTGATCGTGAGAGCTAATGTAATGTGAGAAAATTTGTGTTGTGTTCATGCACCCTTTAAATTAAATATGATTTTTTTAATTTAAAAGGTACAAAGAAGTCATATTTATAAACCTATACAAATTGGTTAAAAGTTTTCCCTGTAATTGTGTACAACATAAGGCATTCACTTTTAGAAAAATAATTCAATATACTACAGTGTCCATCATTCATTGAATAATTTGTATTACCGTACATCATTCGTCAATGAAAATACTGTAGCAAAGAAGAAGAAATACTTGAAAGAACTAATCTGATTGGCTGGCGTCAGGAACAATCAGTTAATAATTGCAAGATACATTTTAATTTTGGTGGGTTTATTGAAATGTTTAAGTGGATATTTTTTAAGCAAAATATTTGTGCGTTTGTGTTATTTAAAATGTTTGTGTGTAAATATAGTTGTAGTAATACATCGAGAGAAAGAATACGCATTTGAAGGTAACTAACTAAATACTTCTGTAATTCAGTAATATTTTAGTAATAACCTAAAAGTATTTTGTAATGTCCTAAAACGAACTATTTTGTTCTAATTTGAATGTGATTAGAACTATTTTGTTTTGATTGATTTGAATGTGAGAAATTACTTATAGTAAATTGAATAATAATAGAAATTGTATAGGTTATGTTTGTTTTAACTTTTAAATTGTTCTTAGTTTTATTACCGTCGGGCATGCGCACAAGTAGACTAATATTACAATTGCCTGATAGCCTATGGCCCTATAAGCCTATTTAACGACTTTAACCTAGACTAAATTCTCTATTTTAGTTTCCTGTGATAACTCTATAATCTGTTTGCACAATTTAATTGGATTTTAAAATGTTGCACAAACTTTTCCAATTTTATTTAGGCTATGTAACATACATAATCTAATATTCAGTTTGCAGTCCTACATTTAAGAAATTTAACCTATACTAAATTTTCTTTCCTATTACTGCTTTTACTGTGTGTTATTAATTTTAAAATATTGCCTTAACTTTCTCACTACATTTTTACTAGGATGACTATAACTGTGTGTAACATTTTGTAATTATTGAAAAAATAATGGCTTGAGGGATTTTTTAAAAAAAACTCATTTAAAATTGGTTTTTCTTAAATCGTGCTATCTTTTTTAGGTCTCAACGTACTAAATTTAAAATAAAAAGAAATTTACCGTTCGGGAGTTAAAAAACCGAAAAAACAAAAAATAAACCCTGACCACCGTCGTCGGTGATCTTTAAATTTTATTTATTTAAAATTAGCAGTCTTTTTATGATCTTTTATATGTTGCGATGGGAATTCAAGCGAAAGCTGATCAACCGATTATTAAAAATTTTACCGATTTTCGGGTTTTTATGGATGCATCATCCAAGACAGATTTTTCCTTAAATAACCTAGTGTAGTGTAGGTACGTTTGCAATGTTTTTGCACTATTTTTTTAATACAAATTTTAGGTGAGGCCTAAAATTTATAATTTAACAAGGTAACGTAGGCCTTCAATTTTTTTTTGTGTTTTAACGTCCGACTATTGTGCACACTTGGGCTAATGCAGACGATAGCATTAGCCTAAAAGTTTTAGGACTATAAAGCCTAAATTTTAACAAGTAGGCCTTCGAATAAACTAATATTGCTTCCTCTTTCTTTCAATTTTTCATAATAGAATTACTGGATATATTTATACAACTTTATGGTTTGTAACAAATATGGGTCTAAATAAGAAGAGATGTAAAATATTTTCCAATAAAAAAAGTTGTTGCAAGTTTTTCTGTAAGAAAAAAACTGAAACCTAGGCTATATTTCACAAAATAAGTGTAACATTTTATTTACGCTGCTATTTATTAATTATATTTCCTGCAGGGGGTGCAGACTAGCTGCACCTATTGAGAGGATTTAGACGTCCCTCGCGGTACTCGAGTATAACACACACTTACGACTTTAACACTTTACACTCACATTTACATTTAGGAAGACGATAATAGCCTCAATGTGCTTTTCGCCTTAAAATAACGAAAAAAGTTATTAATTACACTACAATTATGAACAAGTCCTTCACAAAACAGCGCATAATGTAAACATTAACAAAGTTGATAATTATTTAAAAAATATATTTCCATAATTTATTCTTTCTTCAAAACATTTATTTTACTTTCTCAAGTACTTGAGAGAAAATGAATAATTAGTATAATACCATAAAGATCGAGAATAACGAATAATGAACGCTTTGTAAGTTTCCCGTTTAAAATTGCAGTTGCTAATTTCGTGCTGAAATGTTGGCCAGACTGAGCCCACGCCGCGACGCGGCTGAAGCCTGAAGCGAGACTTGCAAAGATTTCAGCGTTCAGTCGTGTACCAGTGATGGTGGAGTGATGTTGTGTTTGTGGCTCTTTGTGTTGTTTCTCGTGAATTTTACGACCGCCCAAGTGGGATGTCCTCCCCGGTGTTTATGTTTCAGAACTACTGTAAGATGTATGTTTCTTGGGCTGGAATCGGTTCCCAGGGTCCCTATTACAACTACAATACTGTAAGTTTTTTAGTAATAATTTTACATCTAACGAGAAAATAATATATATCAACTTAATTTTTCGTTTATAATTTCACCATTAATATTTTCAACTAAATTTTAATATAGTTTAATCTTGTTAATAAAATAGTCGACTCATTGTTTCAAAAATTAGCAAAGTAAATAAGTTATTGCAACAAATACGTTAAATTTATTAATAATATTCATGGCTTAGTTTTATTTTATTAAGTTTAGTTTCTTTTATATTTAATTTTCTTCACTTGATATCGTATAGGCAAATTCGTTTTTTTATAACCTATATCTTATTTTAAGTACTCTTTTCACCTAATGAGGCGTTTTGTACACAAATCTTTAATGACATTTTCCATTTGTGAAAAAAAATATTAGAAAAATACAACGACCATGTCTCAAAATTGATACATAATTCAAATTTTTATCCGCGGAACTGGTTTGAAAAAGACTGTAACATCCAGCCACATACAGTTCTTATTACTGGAAATCGTTGTTTCGACTGTTTTTGAAAAATATAGTTCTGAGTAGTTTTATTATGCTTGTGATAAAAAAAAATCACGTGTCATTTTCTGTGAATAATTATTACGGCATGCAGCTGTCGATACAGTAACAGAACGTAATGCCTATTTCTAAAAATCAGTTTTTATTTACTTTGTGTTAACGAACACTTGCAAAAGCGAAAATTAAGCAACCCTAAAATTGATTTTACTAATTCTTCATCCACTTTATTACCTAGTAAAATACAGTATTTGCTTTTAAAGTAACATTCATTCAATTCAAAATCTTTTTTTAACAAAATCGTAATTTCTATTTTATATAATTTTCTGTTATCCAAAATTTGAAAATTCGATAGTGGCTTCATGTTTTTAAAATTGTAACGTTGATTACCATTATAAAGTCACATTTTAAAATAAGATTGATTTTTTTAAAAGTTTTTAATGGATTATTTGAGAAAAATGTTAATGAACAAAAAAAACAACATTTAATATGAACTCTTTACCTCACTTTGCAATGGAACTTTGCTAATGGGAAAAAAAAAATAATTTTTTCCAAAACAAAATTTATTTTTACATGAAAGCGCATTTCCTAAGCTATTTTACTACATAGTTGCCATCATTGTTCAGAGATGTGTCGCAGTAAGGAACCAATTTTTTAATACACTCTCTCCGCAGAGGGGTGCAGACTAGCTGCACCTATTGAGAGGATTTAGTCGTCCTTCGCGGTACCCGAGTTTAACACACACTTACACTTACAACACTACACTTACGACTTTAACACTTTACACTCACACTTACATTTAGAGAGGCGATAATAGCCTCAATGTTCTTTTCGCCTTAAAATAACAGCAACAAAAAATTAATACCCTCTTCATAGAAAGATGCCCCCACTGAAAATATCCACTGCCGAACACCGTTTTTTGTCGTCATCGCTGTCAAAGCCTTGTTCTCCAAAATCACTGTTCCGAAATTTAGAAACAAGTGAAAATCAGAAGGCGCGAGATCGGGGCTGTCGAATTCTGGTGGTGACACCGTCCCCATTTTGCTAGTGTTACCAAAAAACGTATTTAAGAATGCTCTTGCATGTAAAATAAGTAAGAGCATTACTATTTTTGTTATTTTGAAAAATTTTGTTTACCTATAGACCTAAATGTTGTTTTGAAAAACGTATTTTTTCAAAACGGCACTTACTTTTTGGACATGCCTCGTAAGATGAATTAAAACCTTTTTTTATTTAATGTTAAATAATTACACTTTATCATAAGAAAAAAGAAAAGATAAAACCTTTTAACTTACATTTACACTATTTCCCCTTTTCTTCTGACATAGAGTTATTAATAGATACAAAGGAAAATGTAAAGAGTTTTTTTGTATTTCCTTTTATTTTTTGTGATCTAGTTTTTCCGATATAAAATTTTTAAAAAATCAGGCTGTCCTGGGTTATGGTTTGATTTTTTTGGGTTTTAGTGGCGAAAACATTTTCAGGCTGACCTGCGTCCCATGACAAATTTTTGTAGACTATTGCTTGTAAATCTGTGTATATGAACGTTGTAACTTGTATAGACGTATCATTTCATAATGTTTGTCATAATGTCATAGTTCATTTCACATATAACTTTGTACGTTAGTGTATACAGTTATTTATTGTATAATTATAAAACCACTAGCTAAATAGCCTTGCTTAATTACGGTATAAACGTTTTGAACATTATGCATGAAAACATCAGGAGGTAAACAAATTTCGAATTAAAAAGTTGTAGAAATTAAATTTTTGATTAACGCGTTTTCATCAAAATTTATATCGTAGCAACTGTTTAACCGGTGCGGTTAGAAGAACGAAACAGCACCAAGCGTTTCCTTACTCGGACGCCAGTTCGGTTATTTTGGACGAAAACGCTAAAGGACATGGTTTTGTAAATTTGTTTGAAACCGGCTCACAGAGACGATAAATTCGAGTATGGCTCATGGGTGCTTGATAATTATAAGTTTTTAAACGTTTCGAAGATACAGACTGATTTTCCGATTTAAATATTAGAATAGATGTGGTCTAATATGCAACGGAAAATTTGTTACGTTTTGTAATAGTAAGTGACATAAACAGCTGATTTTGCAGCACAGCTGTCCCTATAATAACACTAAATCAACTTTGGTTACGTTTATTGTAATTTTAACCAATAACGAATAAGTCATTATTAATAATAATATATTTAAGTGTTTTAGTGTTTATACAACAATTAGTGTTGTGTTGTGTTGTGTTTATACAAACAATTAGACCAGGTGGCCATCGAATGTGGAGCGGAGGTGCGCTAAGCGGAACGGAACCACGCACTTAAACCTAAACTTATTGTTTTTAATGTAAGTGAAACGGAACCGTGTGACTCAGCTCAGCTCAGTTTCGCTCTTAGTACCTGCAATTAACAATAAAAACAATAGGTCCGGTCATAGCGTAGTCCGCTCCGCATTCGGTGGTCACTCGGCCTAACTAAACACTTTGTCCAGACTAAACACTTTGAACTCTAGACTGATTGAAAGGATTATAAAAAGGTCATTAAGAGGACGCAGGGTGACCTGAGACCGAGGTTGGCTGAGAAATCAGCTGGTTAATTTGAAATGCAATTTAATTATTTTTTAACGTCTAGTTCAAATATCATTGGCGAATTTTTATTGTGAAATGAGTCGTTGAGAACCATCATAGTAAGGCTCAGACACGGTGCTCACATGTTCATCGATTTTTGAAAGTCGTTAAACTATTCATTTGTGTTTTTTTGTTTGTAGCACGTTTACAATTTTAGCTCGATTTGATTAAAATTTGGCACAAAAACCGACATTGGGTAACAGCTTGGACAAGTTCGTTTACAGCAAAATTTGTGCAACAGTTTCTAAATGGCGGTCATTTCAATTCTTAAAACTTCATAACTTTTATTTTTGATTTTTTTTAGTCTGATTTCACACCATGATAATCGGCGTCAAAAACCTGCATATATAAACATTTTGATTTTTTCAAATCCGTTAAAATATTTCCAGTCTTATTTAAAAGTTTAAAAGCTAATAATATTTGCAAGTTTTAATGCTGACTGTGATTGTCAAATCCGAATTTTAAAAAAAGATATGGTCAAATTTCATTTGGACATTCACTTCCGTTACGTCAGCGAGACAGCTGCGTGCTGCGATCATCAACAGATTGTTTTATTATACTAATATTTCCAGACAAATAAGTTTGAGCGGACTAAATTTATGGACCTACGGTATTTGACCTTGAACGACAGTTCGGCAAGAGGAAAGATTGAATCAGCGCTAGCTATCAAGTAGCCAAGTTTCCCAACTTCGGAGGAATGGAATATAAAGAGCGCTATTTCATGGTTGAGTTGAGGCAGATGATCTAACCTTTGCAACACCTAAGCCCGCCCCTTTTATTACACACAGATAGTGTACCTTTGTTTCAGTTATAGGCGTTTGTTTTTCATAAGGAAATTGTGAAAAATTAATCGCGTATATGTGATATATATTATCTGAATAAAATATAGGCTATTCGCGGCACGCAGCTGTCTCGCTTGATGTGGTGCAAGCGAATTTCCAAAAATAACTTTAACTCTGATTTCACCATCAAAAAAGAGAATTAAAACGTGCACATTAAACATTCAAAATTGAATTGAAAATTCGAAAGTGAACCCTAACCGCCATCAAAATATTTCTTAATTTTAACGGATTTTGAAATGAAATGGCTAAAGTATGAAGCTTTTAACACAGATTACGGTGGTGGAAAACTGGTTTTCAAAAACCATTTAAAACAAAAACGTTATGAATTTTTTAAATTTTGAAACTTCCGCCATTTTGAAACTGTTAAACGAATTTCGCTAGTTAACGAACTTGCCCAAGCAGTTCGTGCACTAATTTGCTTCGAAAAAGCAGCCTCAATGTGCTTTTCGCCTTAAAATAAAAAGAAAAAATGCCCAAGCATTTCTTAAAACCGATTTTCGTACTAAGTTTGAATGAAATCGGACTAAAATTGAGGATGTGAGCGATCTAACACAAACACAAACACACACACACACACACACACACACACACGACTCCTCAAAAAGTGATTTATAATTTAGGATTTTTGCTTATTTCAATGAACCGGATTTGTGTTTTATTAATATAGCCACTCCGATAGCCCATTTTCTAATGGAAATTTGTCAATAGTGTATTTCTTAAGTAACTGTAAGTACTGAACGCTACAATATAAAAGGTCAGTTGGTCACATGTTAGGACTAACTAATTTTGTCAAAATTAAAAGATAAAATAACTGACTTTATTTAATATTAAAAGCAGTGGCGCAAAACAGAAAGGAATAGGGGCCTACTTTATTTCCTTCTCGTTTTTGTTCTCTTGTTGCCAGTGATGCAGGAAATCTCTTTGTTTAACACACTTTATGAACTAAAACTGACGTTCCTTTATAATTAAGCAGTTTACTTTAATGGTGTTAGAAAGTTTTTTTTAAATAGCAATTAAGAGCAAACAATATTTAATAACAATGGACTTCATGTCAGGAAAGTTTTTTATAATTTGTGTCAAGATTTTTTACAACGTAAACAAAAGCTTTTACCGTGACGTATAAACCTATTCATCAAGAAATAGATATACAGGTATGCCGTAAAAAGTTGCAATATTTTGTGATATGAAACAGCGAAAGAAAGAATTTGGGTGTGTTATAAAAGCTTTCAATTACCTCGTTAGCCGCCGTTTTGTTTCTTAGAAAAATAATGTAGCCTATATTTTCAAAATTCGTTCGATTATCTCAAAGAATAATCCAATAATGTGAAAATATTCTATCGAAAGTTTCTTCTAACATAACTTTAGGTGTTATAAACATAATATACCTAGAAATTATATATTTGTGTTTTAATATCTCGATTATCATTTTATTTACAGAAAATATAATATTTGTTTTTAAAAGAGAAAAAGTTTTGTATCTTGTATTTTCTTAAAATTTATGATTTTTGAAATAGTCAAAATTGTCAGTCTGCTACTTTGAAATAAATTAATGTATCCATCTGATTGTTCTTGTTGAAGTATGTATCTGTTCAATGTTTGGACACGGTTTCAGTTCAATCCGTCTAACTATTTTCGAGATATAATATATTTTTGTAAAATTAAAAATTGTGAGCAATTGGTTACCTGAGTCTTTGGGTAACATGTCAATTTATTCAAAAAAACCTTTTTGATCTGCTGGATAGTATCCTAAATCATTGCAAACCTTTTATAAAAAAATCTGTAAATATATTTTTTTCAAAACAAGCTTTTGTTTAATGATCCAAAAAGCAAAAAAATATTTTCTTCTTTTATATGTGAGTTTAAAAAAAAACATGCGGCACTCAAAAACTAGGCGACTTATCTTTCATTTTTATATCGCAAATTGGCATGCATGCATTCCAAATTTGTTTTGTTTAACTATTCATTGTTTTCGGTTATATGTATATTTCCAAAGTTCAGAGCTCGAAGTAGTCAGGAAAAGAGTTTTAATTATATCGCAAGATTTTCCCTCATAAACAAACAAACAAACAAAACGTAAACATGAAAAATGCTGAAGTGTCCGAATGGTTAAGGAATAGAACTTAAAATTTATTCGGTTCTAACCTGCGATTCTAGTCCTATCCTCAAAGCATAATTGTTTTACTGTAAATGATAATTGATAGTTGTATAGTTTTTAATGCATAACACGTAGTAAAAATTAAACACGATGACGAGAATTTAAAATATACAGTGATCAAGAACGACTTAATATAACGATCAGGAACTTAGAAAACAAGGGAAAATAAAAAGAAAAATAGAAGCTACTGAAATAGAAGCTCAAAAAGGACTACTGAAGTAACAAGACTCAGGGAATAGGAAATGAGGAAATTCGAGAACAAATGGGAATAAAAGACACAGTTATAAAAGATATCGAAAGGAAACAATTTGTTTTGTACGGCCACTTTCAACGAATGAAACAAACACGACTGCCAAAACAAACAGTGGAATGTTTACCAAATTTAAAAAAACAAAAGTGGATGACTGAAAAAAATTGGATTGAAGGAATCAATTTAGCCACGAGCGATCGAAACCTATACAGAAGGACCTGATATATATATATATATATATATATATATATATATATATATATATATATATATATATATATATATATATATATATATATATATATATATATATATATATATATATATATATATATATATATATATATATATATATATATATATATATATATATATATATATATATATATATATATATATATATATATATATATATATATATATATATATATATATATATTTTTATAATTGTAAATTGCATTGACCTCGGGTAGGTACACGCATGTTTGCAAAATTTTTGACCTCATATAGTCGGGAAATGAATTTAAATTAGGTCGTAAGACTTTGTCCCTATAAATAAACAAACATAGAGTGAAGTTAAATTTGTAAAATTTAGCTAGACAGAAACAATACTGCTTTCCTCGCACAAACAGATGAGAGTGAGAAAATAGACGAATGTTGTATTCCCACTCTCTCTGTCTCTCTTCAATCCGCTACGCAAAGGTTCTGCTGGTGAATTATGGCTGTGTTGACTTTTACACTTTCTGGTTAAAAGCTCAAAAGGGTACCAAACCAGATTGATTGAAAATGTTGAATAGAAAAATACTGAATGGAAAATCTACTTCGATTTCGGAAGTCACATAAAAAGTGTTTTAAAATAAATTTTAAAATAGCATAATTAAAATAATGCTGATATTAAAACATGTATTGTGTATTGTAGGTCCTATTACCACTGAGGTCTGTGAATACGGTGACTGCAAACCTTTTCATTAACTTCTTTCATAAACGAACAAGTTTGTAAAAATGAGGCCTAATAATCTAGCTTGTACTTATTTTATAACATACATAAAGCAAACAGTACAAAAACATACACAATCTTTCTCACATTCACTTTTTTCAGACAAAAAAGGAGAAACTACTCTAATTTTGCAATTGCAGTTAATCAGGTTCTTCTCAGAATTTGGTCATATATCAATCGTAACTGAAGTCAGTATAGCATATCAAAGAAATTTACAATATGAGATTAAACCATTAAAAAAAAAAAGCAGCTTACATCAGGATGTATTCTTTATTTACTTATTATTTTTTTTTAGGGTCTCCTGTTCTTTTATCTTTTTACCTTTAACTTATAAAACTTTGGACGTACATCTTCTCGCCAGGATCTTCCATTTGTTTCTGTCCTGTGCCAGGCGTTTATCTCTTCTTCAGATTATCTCCCCATCTCATCTGCGAGCGCCCTCTTTTCTTTCTTCCCAAACATTGCCGTATCCATTGCTGTATTGTTGTGTTCATATTATTTTCTTTTCGTCTCCCACTTAAGTGTGGCAACATGTTTTGTGCCATCTTTTATCGCACTCATTTCATTGTCCGTTGAGTTTGTGCTCCCCCCATGCTCGCTTTCGTCAGTGTCCCCTTTGCGCGCAGTACGTTTAAAACTGGGAGCATACATTGGTCGAGTACCTTGCTATTCAAGAACTGGGGTATTTTAGTGCATTTCAATTTGCCAAACCCTGCTCATGCGAATTTAATCATTCTTGCAATTTATACAATTTGGGTTTTTTCTACTATTCTCAAATAAAAATTTTAATTGATTTCAAATTTCCTGAAATTTTAATTTCCGTATCTGATTTACAAACTCTTAAAAATTATTGCAGATTTTTCAGTTTTTTCAAGACTTTAAGTGTTTCAGAATATGGTAGGGTATATCGATTCATATAATTTGGCAGGCTATAATTGTTTTTATTAGTTATTAGTTGTGATGCGTAACTCAAACAGTTTTAAATTGTTCTATTATCTTGCCAATCAAACGAGGTTAAGTACTAAATAGTAAAAATAATAAAGTTTAGTTTATTACACTAACCTTTCCCATATCCACTCACTAACCTTTAATAAGAGCTCCTGCACTGCATCCTGTTCCCATTTTATGTTTTTACAGACATTTATTGACAATTAATGTTTACGTATATGGCTAATTTACGTACAAACAATAAATAGAATTCGTTAACACGACAGTAGACCTTGTGTGTATACGGAGATGTCAATATTACCTTGTCCATTCATGTGAAATTGTCTATTTGAATTTTAATTTTTACACTTATGTAATTTGCAAAGTGGTGTACGGTGAAGGATGTTTGCTGAAAATCAGTGCAGTTTCAGAAAAAAACAAATAAATTCAAAACGTAATACTTGCCTATTTGTCAATACGGTTCCCAAAATGTACCTAACATTTGTTAGTGAATTTAATTTTTACATTTAAAAATTCAGCAAAAAACCCAATGTGAAAAAACGGACTTAATTCTCCTAAAAAAGAACTTTAAATTGAAATATAAAACTTGCTTTTATCTGAACAAATAGAGGTATAATCTCTACGAATATTAACATTAGTATTACAGGGAATAGAGTCAATATGGCCGACAGAATGCAATAAGCAATATAGTGTTCTTATCGCCCTATGTCGTTTAACCAAGTCGGAAGTGTTCAACTGAGTACCGAGAAAACCGAATTCCGTAGTTGTTAGCAAACTTTTCCCCGTATAAATATGTCAGTAATACTGGGAAAATGTATTCACTCTGATGTTATCTTTGAAATTAAGCAATGCAGTGCACTTTTAGGTTTGTTCGCGTAAGCAATGAAAGAAAACTTTTTGTCATCACAACTCAAGCTGTTTAGCTGAGCACGTGACTGGTAGGGGAGGGTGAGGATAAAACAAGGGCATGAGGAGAAAATACACGTACTTCCAAAACATTTAAAGACGAAAACGTTCTGAATTTTTAAAGATTTGAAATGGTTGCCTTTTTGAAAGTATCAAACGAATTTTACTGGTTAACTTGTCCAAGCTACTAATAAAATCGATTTTTGTGCCAAGTTTGAATCGAATCGAACTAAAACTCCTAAAGTTAGCTAAAACAAACACACAAACACACACACACACACACAAGCAAGCAAGCAAGCGCGTACACAAATACACAAACACACACACACACACACCCACACACACACACACACTCTCTCTCTCTCTCTCTCTCTCTCTCACACACACACACACACACACACACACACACACACACACACACACACACACACACACACACACACACACACTCTCGATGAGTGATCTAGTTCCTGATCGCCGTTCATTTCAAGGTCCCGGGCTTGTGGCTAACAATGTTTGGCTCTTCTCTAATACCTCATCTTCCAATGAATTTCGCTAGCAAGTGTAAGCATACGGTAGCTGTGTTAAGAAAGTTTAGTGTGATGTGCAAGTCAGCTATGTTAAATACTTCAAGCATAATTAACTAACTTAATCAAGCCCACCACAGGGCCTAATGTGAGAAGCCATATTTTGTTTCTGGCGTCGATTACTTCCCTCCTTACCCATTGCATCTAGAAAATTAACTTTTAAGTTTAACGACCTTTGCAAGCTCGAAACTACGACCATGAGGTGCGCAAGTTCAGAGACGTAGCGGAATGACCGGTGCCTCGGAAAAGCAGTGCGTAGTTAATTTTTCTGTAAACGTATGCGACAAATTCGAATTAAAAATTCGTGAAGAATGTAAATCATATTAATAAAGCCTATACATTAAAACAAACTGTGTCATCCTCAGCGCGATTATACGAGAAATAAAATAACCTAAAGTGAAATCAGTTGCCTCTGTCATCAGTTGAAAGTTTTTTTGAAGATTTTTAAATAGACTGTACAAAAGTTTTACAAAATCTATCTCACATTGAATTGTTTCCTCCAAGTGTACTGCCAACCTTCTCCGAAAAAAAAAAAATTTGACCTACTTTCTCAAACTCCATTAAGAAAACGAATTTGCTGGCAGGTTTCATTTTCGTACTTTCAATATGTTTTTGAAAATTCCATATGCTAATTTTTAAGGATTTTATCCAAACTTGGCACAACCATCGATAGCGGCTTGAACAAATTCATTTTCCAGAAAAATCCGTTAAACGGTTTCAAATGATGGCATCAAAAATTTTAAAATGTTTTTTATACTTTTTTTTATTCTACACGAAAATTGAAATCTATTTTTTAATCAGTTTTAAAATTATACGAATTTTAAAATTTCAAAATCTATTGAAATCAAGAAAATGAATTTCGCAGCAGTCGTGGTTCATTTTATTTTCGTTATAATTTTAATGTTAAAAATGCTGATTTATAGACTTTTTATTGCTGATTATGAGTGTGATAACAGATTGTCATGTGCTTGTAAGGTAGAAAAAAATGTTAGAAACTCAGCACTTCAGCTGAAAAAGTGTTACTTTAGAATCGTAATTACATACCTAACTCCTGTTTATGTATTTCAAATCTGGTGCAATTACTAAAATTATTTTTTTATAAGTAACAAAAGCTTGAACAAACGCTGTTGAAAATATGTTGATAAAATAAACATATCTTAATTTTCTGAATGTTGCAAATGATAATAAACAGTCCTCTAATTGAACTTTTGTAAAATAACTTTGACTTGTAAGTCTAAGCAAAACAACACACATTTGGTATCAGTTAGAGTAGCAATATGTATTATCCTTTCAATGCGAGGACGTCTTTTGAAAATTTCTACTGCCAGTGTTTATTAAATGTGAAATTACATCTAAACGTACTTTACTGCAGAATTTCACTTTGTATGCAAATTTATTTTGCGCTGAATTCGTATAATTCCGTAAAAAATAACGAATGTACATAGGCTACTTAACGTTACATAGGACACATACAAAGTATAACCGTCACGTTGCCGTCAACACATTTTGAGGTAAATTGCCCTGCGTTCAGTGCGTGCCTATTTCTAAACGTAACGTGTTACTTTAATTTGTATAAAGCAGGTCGTTCACATCTCTACAACCAGTTAAACTAGTTCTAGTACTGTTACAGATTAGCGATACGTTATGTTAGATTATAACGAGTTGTCAGAAATAATTAGAAAGCATTTTCTCTACTCTAATATTAGATTGTTTTTTGTAGCGTTCACTCTAGACTGAAGTCACTATTCCGGAGTTATATTCTCCTGTTTGCTCAGATTAACATGTACATAACGTATACAGGTATACGTTTTTAGTTCAGTGTATTATTTAAAAGCACTGTGTAGATATCTACAATGAATTTCTAGATATAAATTTTTCAGTAATTCCACTATATGTAAATAATTTTATTCTCCTGTTCTTTTAAAGGTATACATAAGATATAAAGTGTGAAATACATCTTAAGATGTACATAAAGTTTTCACAAATTTTATAAAATATACATTTTTTAATTCTACGGTTCAAATTTACTAAATAATATACTGACATATTTTTCAGTAATTCCACATATAAATTATTTTATTCACCTGTTCAGATTAAGGTTATATAAAATGTATACAGGTAAAACGTTTTCAGTAGTTCCAATTATTATAAATTATTTTACTCTCCTGTTCAGAATAAGGTATTGATCACGTGTATAGAAGTAAAGGTTTTTCAGTAGTTCCACGTATTATAAATTATTTTATTCTCCTGTTCCTTGTAATTTATACGAGATGTGTTCAGAAATTATCGAGAATTTAAATTTTTCGAACAAAATATTTATTTATTCTTCTACATTGATTTTGTCGCCTTCAAAATAGTCCCCATTTGAGATTATGCACTTGTGCCAGCGCTTCTTCCAATCCTCGAAACACTTCTCAAACTCGATCTTTGAGATAGCCTAAAGGCTATCTTTCAGCGATGCGCCTTTAATGTCATCTACGGCTGTAAAACGACGGCCCTTTAAGCTCTCTTTATTTTTGGAAATAGGAAGAAGTCACACGGAGCCATGTCTGGCGAATATGGAGGCTGGGGCATCGTTACAGTACTGTTTTTGGCCCAAAATTCACGAACAAGCCATGAAGTGTGAGCTGGTGCATTATCGTTGTGCAAAAGCTATTAATTGTCTTTCCACAGATCCGGGCGTTTTTTTCGGATTGCTTCACGCAAACGGTGTTGAACTTGTAGGTATTACTCCTTATTGACCGTTTCACCTGGTGGCAGGAATTCATGATGCACTATGCCATTAATATCGAAGAACACAGTAAGCATAACCTTCACGTTCGACCGCACTTGTCGAGCCATTTTCGGTCTTGGCGAGCCAGAATGCCTCCACTGGGATGATAGAGCCTTAGTTTCGACGTCATATCCGTAAACCCATGTTTCGTCACCTGTTATAATACGTTTCAGTAATTCTTCATCGTCGTTGACTTCATTTAGTGACTCCTGAGAAACTTCCATTCGCCGCTGTTTTTGTTCAAAATTCAACAATTTTGGAACGAATTTTGCTTCCACGCGTTTCACACACAAAACACTGAAAACAATGTCATGACATGATCCAATTGATATTCCAACTTCATCAGCGACCTCTCTAATTGTGATTCGGCGATTGTTCATAACCATTTCTTTCACTTTTTCCACGTTTTCATCTGGCTTTACTCATAGCAGACTCACCATAGGCCTTTGTTAACATTTCACACACTTTGTTACACTTTATTCCATTTTTCACGCAAAATGTGATACAAATTCTTTGATCCATTTCTTTTAACAAACGAAAATCGCCGATCTCATAAAAACACGTCTAACCTTAGTGGCTGTCGCAGACAAAGTCAACAATGAAAACAGCTGAAAGTTTTATCATACTTCACGGGCATGTATACCAACATAATAAAAAAAAATGTTTGATAATCGGACTCTCCAAGTCTGCGAAATTAAAAAATTTTCGTTACTTTCTGAACACACCTCGTATAACATATAAAATATTAAGTAAAAATAAAATAATAAAGTAAAGTTTTCAATAATTTCATAAAATATAAATTATTTTATTCTCTTGTTAAAATTAATTATACATAATTTTTATACTGATAACTTTTTCAGTAGTTCCATATAAATCATTTTATTATCCTGTTCAGAGTAAGGTAACAGTAAGGTAAACCTTACTGTTTAAACAAGTTATGTAACTTAAGTATAGGTAAAACGTTTTCAGAAGTATTATAAATTATTGTATTCTCTTTATTTTAAAGGTAATCCTATTTATACATTTCTGACTCATCCCATTCACTATAAATTATTGTATTCTCTTTTTTTATGTATGCAAAAATTATGTAAATGTATACTTCCACGAAATATAAAATATTATTATATACCCCTGTACTTTTTAAGTTATACAAAACCTAAGTAAATACAGTTTTCAGTAATTTCCGAAATATTACTTTCTGGTCCTTCCATTTTTCGAAACTTTTTGAGATGTAAAATTTTTAATGGATGTAATTTTTGGGTCTAACCGAATCTCTGAATTGATGTAAATAAATTTCCGAAACTAAAAACCAGAAGTTTTTTATCTGCCAAAATCTGATCATTCGTTTCAAAAAAAAGTGTTTTTAATCATAACTGTGTTTTCACTTGTTTTATATCAGATTTCATCATCGTAATCTATTAGGATGATTAGCATTCGCAGTTTTGTGGAAAATACAACAAACAATAACAGCCTCTTCTAAATGTGTTCTAGAGATTTTGATCGGCACACACTTCTTGAACCGGGTTTCATAACAATAATTTGTATGCGTTACAAACTGAGTCTAGTCGACAATTTTCAGTAGCCTGTTTTATAATCTATGTTACAAATTCAAGTTGTTATGTTAAATATCACCCCAAGCTAAAGTTTCCATTAGTATAGTTACGAGTATAGTTTTCGTACTATAAAAGAACGCATAGTACATAACATTCTTAGTGTTTAACTCGGCATATATTTCGAGATTTTATAAAAAAAAATAAATATTTTGTTAATGTGTTTATCCCACTTATATTTGCTGCTCTCTTCAACTGACTCCTATTTATTTACGTCAGAATATTATTTGAAACATTATCACAGTAGATAGTAAAAGTATGTAAACATTGTTGTAAACTTTTAGAACAAGTCACTTACTGTCGGTCATATTGAATCTATTGTTTTGTAAGACTATTGTAATTAACGAAACAGATTAGTCCGGTATTTGTTAAAATAAAATAATGTTCGTTATAACATTTTAAAGGATTTGTGTGGGAATGTAGTCTGCTTTCTACATTTTATATACCTAGATATTTTGCTTTTAAGAAATGTTAGGTGTCTCTTTAAAAGCATCTTTGAGGATGTGTTTATCTTATTTTATGGATTGGGGTACAAAACGTTATTTCCTTATAAAGTCGCAAAGAGCTTTCCTTGTTTTGTACGAATGAGTTCCAAAAGGCGCATTGATACGTTCCAAAAGGTCTTCCAGCAAACGTTATTGGATTAACTTCAAAGCAAAGGGAAGACTTTACCCTCGGCACAATGCACAGATAATCCTGGCGGAACTTCCTCCTCAGATAGATATCAGATGAAACGTGTCTCTCCACTCCTGGAATCAGAAGCCTTACCCTGCACCCTACTCTACTCCGTAACTACCGGCTAAACTTAAAAATCCTATAACTTGTAGTCATTCGTTCCGAAAGCATATAACTTAGGAATTCAGTGGATTTATAAACGAATATAGATAAAACTTTTTCAATAGCATTTTATATTTATTTATTCTCCTCTTCTCGTACGATGATATTCACAACGTAAATAAGTATAAACTTTCAGTTATTCTACGTAATATAAATTACTTTATTCTCCTGTCCTTGTTAAGGTTTATATAATATCTAGACGTAGGCCCTATAATATGTAGATGTAATATAATATGTAAATGTATTAAAACATTTATAAAATAATGTAGATATAAAGTTTCAGTAGGTCTATTTAAAGTATATTATCCTATTATTTTGTTCTTATTAATTATAATTATTATTATAATTGACACATATATATATATAATACAAATGATTTAATTCCTTTCGATCTTATTAAGGAACAAATAATGTACAATAAATATATAGATATAACGTTATTTGTAGTTATATATTTATAATTTAAATTATTTTATTACCTTGTTCTTAATAAGATAGCCTACAACGCATATAGGTGTAAAGTTCTGAGCAGTTCTAAGTAATTTACTTTTCTATTTTTATTAAGATATACACAATGTTACAACAATATTACAAAAGAAATTTTTAATTTTTGTTTATACGTAGTATTTATTATTTTATTCTCCTGATCTCATTAAGGTAGCCTGTGTACAACGTATAGGTCTATATGTGTAACTTTTTCAATAGTTTTATGTAATATAAATTAATAAATTCTCTTGTTCTGATTAAGGTAACAACGTCTTCAGTAGTTACACGTAAAATAAATTATTACTATTATTACTTATTAAGTTACTCTAAAAGATTATCTTTATGTTTTTTTTATTTTCACTGAATACTACTATCTACATTTAAAATATAAGGTTTTTAACCTTTTAGACTTTTACCCACTATGCCCCAATTAGAAAAAGATATGTAATGAGGTGAAAGCTAGTTAAGAAATTATAGAATTAAATTGTAAGCTTGTTATTGTTTTTTTAATATTTAAATCTAAAATATACGTAGATCAAATGTCGGAAACCGCATATTAGAGGTGTTTTATCTTGTTTTATAAATCTTGTTTATAAATAATAGTTATGACAATATCCATTCTGCAATTTAATCGTTGACAAAGTTTATGCACATATTGTATAAAATAATACAAAAACTGTTATTTTCCAGTAAAAATATCAGAAAATATAAATGAACGTTTAGTTTTAAAAGACTGGAAAGTAGCAGCGTGGATTGATTAAATTGAGATAGAAAGATGAAGGTCATGTCATGAAACAATTTTAATTACTATCCATTGAACCAAGCTTAAGACTGAACGGCAGAAGAAATTTCAATTAAATATCTTTATTTAAGATAAAATTAGTACGCTAAGATAGTGTAACATCTGACCTCGGTTAATTAGCAACGAAGACTGATAAAAGAATAGGATTCGAAACATAAACGTATTCTGCAAACTGCTTTCATCTTTGTTGCAGTGAATATTTGTCACAACACTATTTTGTTTGAGTGAAAAAAACGCATACTTGCTGTAACACGAATAACGTGTGAAAAAGCGTCACGCGCAATAAATACACATTACTGTATTATTATTCCTGAAGTGAATTTAACTCCACCATCGAGCTGATTGCAGTACATTCGTGACCGGCGCTTTGATTTCTGCTTGGACGTCAGTTCAAAACCTGTTACTGACATTAACTGTTTTTATATTTAATATTTATTCGTTTAAAATTATGTAATCAAATAAGTTGAATAATAAATATTTAAATTATTATATTTACAAACCCGATCAATTCAGCACAAAATTGTTTAGAAAGTTTACAGGTAAATATATTTTGTGCAAACTGTATATATATACACACACAAGTTCATTAATAAATATTTAAATTATTAACAAAATCATTGTACTACGTGTTCAGTCCAGATATAATAATTATTAGGCTAATGTATTAGCAGTTGGATACAAGTATACAACCCAGCAAAGAACACTAACTACAAGTTTTTATATTTTCATTTCTGTCGGCCAGTTTCTCGAAAGCACGTTTTTTTATTATCAGGCTATTTGCTTTTAACTAAATGGTGGAAAATCTTATTTACTCATGTACGTGTTTTCAGTATGATAATTATTGTTTTCTCTTAATTTATATCAGTTAAACATTAGAGGGCGAGGGATCAGTGTTAACAGTAAGGGTAAAACGGCAGTAACTGTGTCTCGAAACAACGACCATAAGGTTAATTGGCGCAGCAGACTCTCCGGTGTGTAATCCTTATAGACCATTGTGCCCTATTTTACAAAACAAATTATAAAGTTTAGAGATCGTGAATACAAACGTTTTTGGTAGATCTATTCGTTGTCAGTTCCCCAGAAGTAAATAAATAAATAATTATGACTGTGTTATTTGATTTTATGTTCTTGGAAGCACACATTACTAAGGACTATACTAACTGATCGCTTAATGAATTTGACATGCAGGTCTGGGTCGCCCATATCTTGTACCAAAAGTATTTTGAAGCACTTTTTGGTAAAATAAATTCAATTTTTGTAATCGAATTTAACATTTTTGATCATGGTTATTCAGAAGTTCAGATACTGTATTCAATAGGAGCCTAAAACTAAGTGTCTTTACTTAAAAAAAAAAAATAAAAAATAAAATAAAACAATTTTTTAATAATAAAAATAAAAATGTTTTCTTTAGTATGAACTTGTATACTATATATGCCTACAAAATAGACAGACATTTCTAATTCTAAAATGCGGTTTATAAAATTTTTCATAAAATCTTTACGGATAATGGAACGCTAACATTTTTGGAAAACGTTAATAAATTATTGACGAAGTGAAAATGTTTGCGTGACATGATATACAAGTATATATAGTAATTTTATACGGTGAAGATAGTGTCATCAGCAGACAAGATTTGATTGAAGAAATACTTTTGATATTTAGTATAATGACAAATTTTTAAGTTTAGCCAACTATCAATTTTGCTTAAAATAACTAAAACACTTTTTTTTAAATAAGTCTTTTTAACCAATTTCTACTAAGTAATTTGCTGTTATGTATGTATTTGTTTTTTTTACCATTCTCGCGTTTTGTATTTTTTCCTAATTTGATTAAAACGTGGCCCCAAAACCAATTTGATAGTAGCTTGAACACGTTCGTTACCCAGCAAAATATCATCAGTTTCAAAATGATGGCCAATTAAAATCTTTACAGTTTTATAACTCTTTGATTTCACTATTTTAATCAGCAATAGAAAATGCACATATTTGTATTTTAAATTAAGAATACATTTTATAGTAGTCTAGTTTTATTTTCAATTTAATTTAAAAATTCAAAACGCTAACATATGCTCAATTTTAATACTTATTATGATGATAAAATCATAATTTCAAGAAAAAAAGTGTAAAAAATTCCTTTTCGAAATTCGCTTCCATCACGTAAGTAAAAGCATACCGTTATTATTTTGCTTAATAAATTATAAAGGAATTAAATTTAAAATATATTTATTTTTAAACTTTACAATTTAAGTGTAAATGAAGAAGTTCGTCTACAAATCTTGTCGCTTTGTAATTCTAAAAACACATTACTATTTAACTGCACTTCTCTACAACTAAACGTAAGGCAAAAACTCGTCCATCTCACTTATTAATGCATACAACTCCTCGGATAAACTTTACAATTTAAGTGTAAATGGAGAAGTTCGTCTACAAATCTTGTCGCTTTGTAATTCTAAAAACACATTACTATTTAACTGCACTTCTCTACAACTAAACGTAAGGCAAAAACTCGTCCATCTCACTTATTAATGCATACAACTCCTCGGATAAACTTTACAATTTAAGTGTAAATGGAGAAGTTCGTCTACAAATCTTGTCGCTTTGTAATTCTAAAAACACATTACTATTTAACTGCACTTCTCTACAACTAAACGTAAGGCAAAAACTCGTCCATCTCACTTATTAATGCATACAACTCCTCGGATAAACTTTACAATTTAAGTGTAAATGGAGAAGTTCGTCTACAAATCTTGTCGCTTTGTAATTCTAAAAACACATTACTGTTTAACTGCACTTCTCTACAACTAAACGTAAGGCAAAAACTCGTCCATCTCACTTATTAATGCATACAACTCCTCGGATAAACTTTACAATTTAAGTGTAAATGGAGAAGTTCGTCTACAAATCTTGTCGCTTTGTAATTCTAAAAACACATTACTATTTAACTGCACTTCTCTACAACTAAACGTAAGGCAAAAACTCGTCCATCTCACTTATTAATGCATAGAACTCCTCGGATAAACTTTTTCAATCCCTTTTCTGAACATAGAATGCCCTATTCTTACTTTATTTATGTTTTCTGTTAAGCAACTTCCATGAGAAAATTAGCTTTGAATGGTCATTATGGTAAGATGTAAACCTGGGACCATGAAGTGAGCGTCGATCCTGACTACTGCGCGCGCGCGTGTGTTTTAAGACGCTCACGTTCCCATTTTTAATTTATTTTGATTCAAACATAACATGGAAATCGAATTTGGTAATAGCGTTAACACGTTCGGGAAAGAACAAAATTTTTTAACAATTTCAATATGGTGGTTATTCAAAATCTTTTAAAATTCATGAATTCTCAGAAATATTTTTAAAAACCTGATTTCATCATCGTGTGAACAAATTATTATTTTTAATTAACAAAATTCGTTTAAATTGCGCAATTTTTTTACAGCGGTCTGTGTTCCCTTTCGTAGCTTCAGTTTAATTTAAATTTAAACGTCGCTTTGTGCAGACTTTTAATGCTGCTGCTGATGGTGAAATCAAAATTTCAAAAAAAGGACAAGATAAATAAAAACACTGTGGGGAATTTGCTTCTATCACTTCAACGAGACAGCTGCGCACAGCGTTTTTGTTTACTTTGTTACTTTTCAATCGTAGCCAAGAATATAAGAAGTAGCATAGCGTGTTATATGTTTTATTGTAGTCTACGTTTACCCCCCCCCAAATTAATTAAGTTTATGTGGGGATGTATGAGTAAACTGTTTATAATATACAATATTAGGAAAATTGTATGGTTTACAGGGATAAAAGAAAGCGTCCACCACACGTGTGCATATGCGCGAGTATGCGCATGTAGGCTGTTTAATTTATGCACAACTATGAAACCTGACAGGTTAGAGTCGCCAACACAAAAGCACAACAATTACGAAATTATAAAGCTTGTGTAGTGCGGCGCTGGGCTAGTCCTCATCAACTGGATACTGGATACTACACAACAAAGATAACACTGATCCCAAGAAACACACGGAAGATAACCCAAATACCTTGGCAAAGATATGGACGTGCGTTCAAAGAATGCGGATAAATCTCGTATGTAAATACATCTAAAGGAGTGTTGGTTCGACGAACTCTTTCGTCAACCAGACAATCTGGCCTAGTTGTGGTTGTGTCTCCAGATCGATTGATTGGTTCGCCAGACAAGGGAAGTGGTAAGATTTTAGGATTAACGTATCTTGTGGCGTTCAAATTGCACGAAATCAAACACAACCAATTCTTCAGTTGTTCTTTCTTACAATAACAGTAACAGTTAGTACTCTTATCTGATAGCTTACATTAAAAAAAGTGTAATGCTGCAGGCGTTGTTTCTCTGAATGCCTGCACATAGTTACACAGGGACTTTTATTGTGCAAGGTTTAAGGGTCTTCTCTTCAGTCTGCGAATCGTATCATTATACAACAGACTCCTAGTACAGTAGTAGGATTAAGGTAGGTTTGCCCTTGTAGTGCCGTGCTGATGCTGTGCACTGTCTGATCCATTTCACTATTAGTGCAGCTTTAGTGCTGCCTTCTTGTTGTTTCAGTGCAATTTTCTCTTCAGTTGAATTGAATCGTTTTGAAGACGGCGTTGTTATTGCTTGTAGGTTATATTTGTTTTAGAATATTTCTGTAGAAGAGGGTAATTTAATAACAATGTCTTTCCTTAAATTTTCTTTGATTAATCAGTGAATATTTAATTGACCATAATCATATGTTGAATACGGTTATGTTGAATACGTCTTTAAAAAAAACAAATAATAACTTGGTTAACATGAGAATGTTAGTTCTTCAGTAATGAATGAATTAAACCACAAGCACTTTGTGGCTGTCAGAATGTACAATGTTGGAGAAGCTGTTCGCTGTAACAAATGACGAATAAACACGAACGATGACGGAACTGCACGAAGTGGCATAAACGACACTAAGGCTGCATTAAGGCTGTATTTTGACCGTTTTGTGCACTTTTGTACTGCTTTTTAGTGCTGGACTGGTGCTGCGTTAGTGCAGTGTCGAATGGAATGAAAACAGCACTAAACCTGCAAGACACCAGCACATCACTGCTAATGAAAACCAGTTTTCGACTTTCCTATTTGGTGCATTGATAGTACTGTAAAAACATTTAATTTCAAATGACACATCACCAACCCAACACTAGAATACATTACAAGTGAAAACCGACCTTTAATATGACTATAGGGTCTGTACCTACTGGCTACAGCTCGATTAATGATACTCCAAGTCTCTGTATATCTTTATTCTTCATATACAAAGGATCTTTGGCAATCCCTCTAAGAACTTTATTCTGAAAAGTTTGAATTTTATTGATGTTCGTCCTAAATGTAAAATATTAATGACAGTTTTTAAAAATTGAAATAAGCTACAACGTCAGACTCTTTACCATCTAAACACTGTAGTCACTTGTAATACGAGAATGTCAGTATGATGACAATGTCGAAATAACCAGATGAAATGAATGGACTTAGAATATGGAATTTTTGTTCATCATTTTGTCCGATTCCGTATCTGTGTAAGACATGAGTGAATGAACTCAATATATTCGGAATCAGCGGGTATTTTATTCCGAATTCACACATCACTAATTCGCACAGTCTTTTGGGCAAAGACCGATCAAAGAACGTACGGATCCACTCGAGCGAAATAACGTTTGGCGATGAAGTCAAAAACGTAAAGAATAATTTTCGAATAGTATACCGCCCGCTACATATGGTAATTTTATATCTTTGCTGGTATTCAAAGTGTAATGTTACCAACATCTGGGTGGTGCTTTTTATTAAATCAGTGCTACGAAGGTAGTGGAAAATAATAAATATTGATTAGTCACAAAGCTTGGACACAATAGCAGATAAATATGTCACCGAAGGAGACCCAACGGAGGCGGTCGGCATTCCATTATGCGAATGTTTCCAGTAAATAGACCGAAACTAAAGATGCAAACTGTATTTAGGCACGTGTTGTTTCCTTTGGCACTGGTTATCAACGACTTTAAATTAGAAACGAAGTTTTATTAGCGATATTCCTTGGCGAAAATCTGTTGGAGCAACCAGAATAAACCTCTTTGATATAATCGCCGATCCTAATCTGTAGATATTTTTTATTTATTTATTAATTTTTTTAGTTAAAAGTGTGTGTGTGTGTGTGTGTAGAGAGAGAGAGAGAGAGAGAGAGAGAGAGAGAGAGAGAGAGAGAGAGAGAGAGAGAGAGAGAGAGAGGGAGGAGAGAGAGAGAGAGAGAGAGAGAGAGAGAGAGAGAGAGAGAGAGAGAGAGAGAGAGAGTTGTTTTAGTATCCGTACGTTCGATATTTTGGTTCAATTTAATTGACAAAATGACAAATAATCAAAGGAATATTCCAGTAAGACCTGACAATACATTTCGAAATAAAAAAAAATTGTAATAAAAGTGTTTAAATGTATGGCCGTGTGTATGTATGTTCCAATTTAAATCATTGAAAGTTCTATTTTCAAAAGTTTCTACGGTGACAATTTTTGTGGGGATCAAGAAGTGTTTAAAGCAATATATTCAGAAAAACGTACATTTTTCAAGAAACGAATTGTCTGTATTTTTGTTCACGCTGTGCTAACAATTTTCTTTAAAAAAAATCAAAGCAATATGAATGCCTTGCCTGTATTAAAATTGTAAAAGCCATTAAAAATAAACAGAAAGTACATTCGTATTGGGTAGTTATTAACTGAGTTTATAGTTTATATTTAGAACAGAAGATGACGCAGTGTACATTTCTTACAAAGGTGTTGCCAATTGTTTTTTTTTTTTTTTAACGTCCGACTATTGTGCACACTTGGGCTAATTCAGACGATGGGATGATTTATAGCGTATGAAAATTCCAAGTATGCTCAGTGTGTTGCAATACTGCTACTGTAGCGCAGCCTATCGCTGAAAGTGCAAAGCTTCGCCGATATGATTACATAATTTACTATGCACGTAAGTGTACTGTAATATATTAATTTTTCTTTGGTGTTAGATCAGATTTTCTGTGGCATATCAGTTCGTAACATTATATTTCGTTGAGCTCATTGATGCAAACCGATTTCAAAATCGATTATGTACGTAGCAGGAGACTTGGCAACACTGTCCAATGTGTTGCTATAAAGGCGCTGCCTAGCGCTTGAAGTGCAAAGTTTCGCCGATCTGATTAACACCGTTTGCTATGGACGTGAACTTTCAGTATTATATTAACTTTCATGTGACCACGTAATGCCGCGTTGTAAAAAAAGTTTTTCAATATCTTAATCAATAGACGTGCAGAATAGCGCAGGTGGACCGGCTTACCTAATGAAGCTATTGTTTTCTTGACCGTGATCTTCAACAATTGATGACCCCCTCCTGGGAAGATTATGGTGTATTATTTGTGTACACTGCAGCCTAATGACCTCTATGACCTCTAACAGCCGGTCTCCTACTCATGTGGCCATCTGTCTATATTACTGGAATATTAATTGATTGTTTTATTGTTTATCGAACGTCTCAATAATGACAGAATTGTGAAATAAAAATTACAAATATTAGTTTATTATTAAATTTACAATTAAATATTCACGGCACACGTAAGGGAAGCGAATTTCAAATTAATGCTTTAATTTTATATTCTATACTATTGAACATATGATTTTACCATTGTAGTTAGTATAAATTACCGTTTTGAATTTCCAAATCGCATTGAATATATAAAAATGATACATAAGCGATAATGGGATCATTTTCTTATTTAAGATTTGGAATGATAGCTTTTTGAACGGTTTTTACAGGGTAATGAACTTGTTTAAGCTATTTTTTAAAAATCAAGTTTATATAAAATTGGACCAAAATTGCGACAATATTTCGAAAATAGACGAAAGCAATTATAGGAATATAATATAGATATATTTACATAATTTGCAAATCTTTTTATAATAAAAATCAGTGTCGGTGTTTCCGTTAAGGTCTAAGGTCTGCATAAAAAACTTGATAGCCGCTTCAACGGCTCATTTTCCAGTGGAAATGCCATAATAAAATGTTTTGCGAAAGTTAAACAAGAAACCACTTCACATCCACTGTGAACATATTTTATATTGAATTATAGAAATGTAATTTAATAATATTGTATAGAGTGATTAAAAGTCAACAATGAAGTGTAACGATAATTGGTGCTCCAGTTTGTGAAATTATTTAAGTAAATTTCAATTTTACAACTTAACGAGAATGGGCGAGTTTGTATTGACTTAAATATCGGAACACCGATCCAATTTCGCCAACAATATTTGAATTGACTCTAAGCTGTATAAACATAACAATCTAATTACGGAACAAAAGGATCATTCTTGTATGAATATTAACGCACATTAAGTCGCCTACGAATATATTATTGATCAGTGTTGTTTGCTGGTTTGTATTGTTCCAATTATATTATTGATCTTGTTGCTAAATTAAAGTTATACACTACTGTGAGCCGCCTCGGTGGCCTAGTGGATAGCGTACTGGGCTTTTACCCCGAGGACCCGGGTTCGATTCCCGGCGAGGGCTTGGCATTTTCATACGCTATACATCATCCCATCGTCTGCATTAGCCCAAGTGTGCACAATAGTCGGACGTTTAAACACCAAAAAAAAAAAAAAAAAAAAAAAAAATACACTACTGATGTTAAAGAAATGAATTTTTATCACATACAAATAAAAAAAATTAGGCAGTCGTGGGACTGGCCGACAGAAGTAACTACTTCTTTTGGCATGTCTGACTGTATACTTCTTTCACTATTATGATTTAATTAGCTGTTACCCGTTGCGGCTTCACCCGCAATTGTAATGTAGGTAAAAAAATTTATAGTCGATTTTCAAAATCATAAGTAGGCCCTACGTTCATTTCAGTTTAATATATCTCTAAATACTGATATGATTTTTATATGATTTTATGGTTTTTTGCCAAGACATAGATTTTTGCTACACAGCACTAGAATAGGCTATAACTGACCATGGGAGAAGCAAGAAGTCCCAAATGTATTCCTGCTACTCTTAATATCTGACCCTGTGACTAATTAATTGTCATTTTAAATGCAAACTTCAATGGAAACTGCAATATTTTAATTTGTAAAAGCAGGTTGTTTTGAATTATAAGATTGTTTCAATTAAAATCATTGCAAATGTAAGCTTTTAAACAATAATTTTATAATAAATAATAACAGGGATTCAGATTTTTAAAACGGGAATACATCTATGTCCATCTCAGGTACCTAAACCGTGTTCATTTTAAATTTCATCTCCAGTAGTTAATGTGTGATTGAATAACAAACAAAAACACACACATAAACTTTCAAATTTAAAATATTATATTAAGAAGTATAAAATATTATTAAAACGTCACTGTTGTAGCCTACAGTTAACACATATCACAAAACTGAATACTAAATAATTCAGTTGCACTGCGTAAGTAATATAATAGCGTTTAAATATATTATTCACACCTATCAATATATAATAACGTATAAAACGTCACTGTTACACAGTTAACACGTGTCATAAAACTAAATACTAAATAAAGTTGGACTAGGTAAGTAGTATGATGGCGTTTAAAATAATTTAAATATTTATTATTTACACCTATCAATATATAATGAACGTATAAAACGTCACTGTTACACAGTTAACACTTGACACAAAATTAAATAATTAAGTTGGACTGGGTAAGTAATATAATGGCGCGAACATACAAGTTTTCACTTCAAAAATACATTTTAAAACAAAAAAATATATAAGAGCGTGATGGAAAACTGAATTTTTTCCCGTGCAAAACATATATCCATACCCCGCCATAAGAAGTAGTATATAAGTATATATATATATATGCTATATATATATTGATATATGCTATATATATATTGATATATGCTATATATATATTGATATATGCTATATACGAGGGTTGATCAAATATAAACGAGACTGATTTTTTAAAAAATTTATTGCTTACTTACAAATTATTCTTGATACAACTTATTTTTCTACATAGTCTCCCGCACGAGTAACACATTTTTCCCATCGGATTGGAAGTTTTTTAATTCCATCTTCGTAAAAAGTTCTCGGGCGTTCATTGAGCCATTGGAGCACGAAGGTCTCCACCGCAGAATCGTCTTCGAAACGCTGGCCTCCAAGCGCCTCTTTGAGTGGCCCAAACAGGTGATAGTCTCAGGGTGATAAGTCTGGACTGTATGGGGGATGTTCCATTGGTTCCCAGCCAATTTGATCGAGTTTAAGCCTCGTAGCGTTCGCCGAATGTGGTCGGGCATTATCGTGAAGAAGAATGACGTTTCTCGCCGGTTTAGATTTCCTTTTCCTACGAAAAGACTGTTTTGCGGCCTCTAAAACATCGCAATAATATTGTGCATTTATTGTGCGTCGTTGATGGAGGAAATCGACATAAAAGGCGCCTTGATTGTCGAAAAATACAGTGGCCATTACCTTCCCGGCCGACGATCGTGATTTGGCCTTCAGAGGCGCCCTCTCTCCCCTCTTCCGCCACTCCATACTTGCCTGTTTCGACTTGGGAGTGTAATGGTGAACCCATGTTTCGTCACAGGTGACAATCCGGTTTAATAATGCCTCACCATCTCGTTCAAATTGGGTCAATAGTCGCTGGCAAATCTCCAAACAATTCCGTTTGTGAACGTCGGTCAAAATTCGTGAAACCCACCTTGCAGATACTTTGCTGAGTTCCAGGTTTGATGTAACAATTTTTTGAACGCTACCATAGCTCAACTGGAGTTCATCTGCAATAAATCGCAGCGATATAAGTCTGTCTTCGTCCAGGAGCTTCCGAACAGCATCAATGTTTTCGTCCGTGACGGAAGTGGTCGGGCGACGATCATGGCTGAGGTTTTCTACTGCTTCCCGTCCTTCGGCGAATTCCTTGTGCCAAGCAAAAACGCGAGCTCTTGACAAGGTCCTGTCCCCGTATTGAGCCGTCAATCTACGAAAGATTTCAGTCGGATTGACCCCCTCCTTGGCCAAAAACTTAATAATAATTCTCTGCTCCACGGAAACGTGCACTTCACTCTCACTCATTGTATAGTTTTATACTGAAGGGTCCGAACGGAAATGTTGCCCGTCTACGCCCGTCCCAAACCTCCCAGGCTACCTGAAACCCCACCCTTTAGAGTTCAATGTCCAACGGAAAAGTTTTTAGAAAGTCAGTCTCGTTTATATTTGATCAACCCTCGTATATATATTCGTACATCCATAACCCGCCATAAGAAGTATTAACTTCAAAAACAATCTTGTATAATATACTCAAATGTTTATGTGATGGCTTGACTGGGCTTGTGGTTCGTTGATAATTGAAACGAAGCTTTTAACGTTAGCTTTGGCGAGAGGAGTGAACAGAAAAAAAGTCTGTCGAACGGAAGAATGTAACGGAAATGTGGAACGAACGAGCAAACGAATTTCGTCTCTCTATTTCTGTATCTTTCTTTTTCTTCCTCCATTTCGATAAAGGTATACTCGTATTATATAAAAAAAGTTTTGTTGAGTTTCGGTAATTTTTCTTAATTGAAAAACACGTGCATAATAAAAAAACCGTTAATAATACAGTCGAAATTAATATAACAGTTTGCAATGATTGTTGTTAATATTGCTAGTTTTTAACAACATAACCTTTAACTTATTATAGCCTATCAGCTGTTCAATAAAATCAGCTGTCCGTTACGAATTAACATAAAACAACAGATCTAATGTCTAAGCTAGGTTCACGTATTTATTTGTTTAAACAAAACAATATATTTGTAAATATATCTTCAAAGGAATTATAGCCTATATTCAGGGAAGTTATCATTAACAAAAGCTTAGGTTCTGTCAGTAACTAACCGAGTTCCACACGTGAACTTTTTTAAATATTTATTAATGAACTAAGTAAACACAACGTGCAAGATTTATTTAACAGTAATCGCCTTAACAATTTTGTGCTAATTGGGTCGTGAATGTAGTACAGTGAGTTAATTATAATTGAAATAATCACAATCATTTGACAATATAACTACTAAAAATAAGAAATTCCTTGTTTCATTCCTAAATTGAATTTACAAACAGTTGGTCTCAGATTCAAACGCTCAGTTAAATAACACTAAATTTTTATTATTTTCTCGACTGTTTAGTTAAAACGGGGGTTAAAAGAGGTTAGGCCTGCACAACAAACAGTTTATTACAGTTAAATAAAAACGTTTTAAATCTTGCGTACTGTTGCATTGTTTCTACTTATTGCGGTTTAACGGTTGATTGCGTCTACATTTAGACAAACATTGTTAGTTGAAAATAAAACTTTCTACAACCTTCTGTTTTTCCTTCCTAGTACACTTTTTTGGAAAAACCAGACGATCTTAGTCTCTAAAAAGTAAAGGAAAAAAATTGTTGATAAAACAAGCATTGTTTAACAGCTCAAAATAATCGCCAACGTGTATTCGGTTATTGACGACCTGTTTTTTAACATTCTCTACTAGTATCTACCAGCAGCAAGTATGATTTTGGGTTTCAGTAAATTGAAAGGCATTGTTTTTTTTAGATAACCATTTAAACCTGAGACCAATGTAAAAACTGAGTGATCGTTAATTGAATTTAGAAATGTCTAAAAATATGTGGGTAGTACCAACGACCAAATTTCGGCTTTGTAGCCTTTTTAGAGAGTGTACACTTTAACAAGGAATTGCCTATATATAGTAGTTGCATTGTTACCCTGTATATATAATTTTAAACAATTAAATATTGAAAGTAAAAAATAAAAATAAAAATGTAAACAAAAATTCCGGAATGTAACGACGTACGAGTCGCGTGTGTAGCTTGGCCAAGCCGAATTTCATGATGAATATTTTAAACGTGTAATTGTGCTCAGTGTTTGTGATGTATGTTTTAATGTTTTTTTTGACTTTGTGACGACCTCCACAGAGGGATTTAACATTTTGTATAACGGCCTGAAGATGAAACTATAGAGTTTCGAAACCGCGGTAGCCTTATGAGGTGAGTTGATAGACCACTGACGGGAAGAATAGGTCATAATCCTAATCATTTGAATATGTGGTCCGGTGGCTATGTTACAATAATGTAAAAAAATAAGTTTAGCAGCAGGTTTTAAATTCACCTGCTTAGTTTCACGAACAGGAAGCAGGCAGCTCACTGGTAGAGTTAAATTCACCCCGAGAACACCAATAGTGTGTATACAGTAAGCATGATACGTTTCTTACACGTACTAACAAATGTTGCAATTTTTTTTGTTCATAAAAAACCCTGCTAGGCCTGCCTAAATAGTTTTTACTTAAAAATAAGTAAAATATTGGTTAGCTTTTAATACAATGAATTTGTACAAAACAGTAATTTTATTATAGACTGTCTTATAGTTTTTGTTTTCAACCGACAAAAATGAAACTGGCTTCTGTTGCTATACATTTTACTACAGTCCGGATATTATGTAATTGGGAAACAGGTTTATCTAGACCATCAAAATTCGAGTACAGAAATCAATTTAAAATAGCCCAGACATAAAAGTCAGACAAATAAATTCTGTATATACAAATAAAAAGAGATTGGAAGAACATAAAAGTCGTGAACTATAAAAAAAGGTAGGAGAGACAGACAAACCAGTTTTACTTGGAATACAGTCGTCTCCAAGTAATGAATGTCCCCTTCTGTTGTACGTATATAGCAGAATCAAGAATCTACGTGGAAGCGCTTTATTAAGAACGTATAAATAGAAAATTGTTGAAGAATATATATATTGATTTATTCAATTTTTATCGACGTCGGGATTTAATAATTTGATGGTGCGAGTTTTTCTGAACTAAACAGTAGAATATTTAATTGGGATTTTGATTTCTTGGTATGTTTTCTTATTTTATATTACACTGAACTTCAGTAATCTTGAACAGCGGTTCTCAAACTATGGGTCGCCATAGCAATTCGGTTGGATCTCGGAAGGTTTAAAACTTTTTAAGTGTTCTCTCGACTGCAAAAATTGAGCACATCTCAAGAAATATCGCCTATAATTTCACAAAAACCTTTTCACTGCCTACTGTAAAGTTACACACACACACACACACACACACACACACACACACACACACACAAGCGCGCGCGCACACACAGACGCACTCACGCACACACAGACGCAATCATGCACACACGCTCACACACGTGAGCGCGCGCGCGCGCGCGCGCACACACACACACACACACACAGATACTTTCGAAATAAAATGAGCCGGACGATAGGGGAATAGTGTCGCGGGTCTGTCGCCTTTGTCTGGCCAGCTGAATCGTGGGGATACCGGTGATGAGGGGTTTAATCGCTGGACTCTCGCCACTCCTGGAACTACAACATGCACCTAGCTAGGATGAACGAGTTTGAAAAATAAAATTACATTAAAAACTTCATATTTCATGTAAAATGATTACATAAATGATAAAAGGGTGAGGTAAATTTGTTTTTTACATTTTTCATTTTTCTTCTTCTGACTTGGCACAAAGAAATTATAAAAAGTATTTTATTTTTGTGGTCCTGTTTTTCCTACCTATCTATCTATGTTTATAGATGGTCGTGAAAAAAAATCAGGCTGAAGGTTGGTCCCATGACAAAAACTTTGGGGACGCTGACCTGCACACTGAAACAAGTTCACTCACTTTGCCCTTGAATAGATCAGCCATTTTTATAAGTTTACACTCATGGTTGATGAAATATGAACCATTCATAACAGACTATGATGATCCGGTGCTAAACTTTGAAACTTGTTTTTGTTATTTTGACTGTATATGAGATGTGAGACTAGTAACTTGCCCTAGACCAATGACGTAAACAGATTACCATAGTTCCTTTCTCTTGATACGGTCATTCATAAACGAACTTTATTTTTTTGTTGATGGATATTTTAACAATGTGCGTTACTGCCATATAATCACCTGTTATTTTGATTGTATATGCGATGTGAGGCTAGTACCTTGCCCTAGACCAATGACGTAAACATATTACCATAGTTCCTTTCTCTTGAATCATTCATAAACGAACTTTATTCTTTTGTTGATGGATATTTTAACAATGTGCGTTACTTCCATATAATCACCTGTTATTTTGATTGTATATGCGATGTGAGGCTAGTACCTTGCCCTAGACCAATGACGTAAACATATTACCATAGTTCCTTTCTCTTGAATCATTCATAAACGAACTTTATTTTTTTGTTGATGGATATTTTAACAATGTGCGTTACTGCCATATAATCACCTGTTATTTTGATTGTATATGCGATGTGAGGCTAGTACCTTGCCCTAGACCAATGACGTAAACATATTACCATAGTTCCTTTCTCTTGAATCATTCATAAACGAACTTTATTTTTTTGTTGATGGATATTTTAACAATGTGCGTTACTGCCATATAATCACCTGTTATTTTGATTGTATATGCGATGTGAGGCTAGTACCTTGCCCTAGACCAATGACGTAAACATATTACCATAGTTCCTTTCTCTTGAATCATTCATAAACGAACTTTATTTTTTTGTTGATGGATATTTTAACAATGTGCGTTACTGCCATATAATCACCTGTTATTTTGATTGTATATGCGATGTGAGGCTAGTACCTTGCCCTAGACCAATGACGTAAACATATTACCATAGTTCCTTTCTCTCTTGAATCATTCATAAACGAACTTTATTTTTTTGTTGATGGATATTTTAACAATGTGCGTTACTGCCATATAATCACCTGTTATTTTGATTGTATATGCGATGTGAGGCTAGTACCTTGCCCTAGACCAATGACGTAAACATATTACCATAGTTCCTTTCTCTTGAATCATTCATAAACGAACTTTATTTTTTTGTTGATGGATATTTTAACAATGTGCGTTACTGCCATATAATCACCTGTTATTTTGATTGTATATGCGATGTGAGGCTAGTACCTTGCCCTAGACCAATGACGTAAACATATTACCATAGTTCCTTTCTCTTGAATCATTCATAAACGAACTTTATTTTTTGTTGATGGATATTTTAACAATGTGCGTTACTGCCATATAATCACCTGTTATTTTGATTGTATATGCGATGTGAGGCTAGTACCTTGCCCTAGACCAATGACGTAAACATATTACCATAGTTCCTTTCTCTTGAATCATTCATAAACGAACTTTATTTTTTTGTTGATGGATATTTTAACAATGTGCGTTACTGCCATATAATCACCTGTTATTTTGATTGTATATGCGATGTGAGGCTAGTACCTTGCCCTAGACCAATGACGTAAACATATTACCATAGTTCCTTTCTCTTGAATCATTCATAAACGAACTTTATTCTTTTGTTGATGGATATTTTAACAATGTGCGTTACTTCCATATAATCACCTGTTATTTTGATTGTATATGCGATGTGAGGCTAGTACCTTGCCCTAGACCAATGACGTAAACAGATTACCATAGTTCCTTTCTCTTGACACGGTCATTCATAAACGAACTTTATTTTTTTGTTGATGGATATTTTAACAATGTGCGTTACTTCCATATAATCACCTGTTATTTTGATTGTATATGCGATGTGAGGCTAGTAACTTGCCCTAGACCAATGACGTAAACCGATTGCCATAGTTCCTTTCTCTTGAGTCATTCAGAAACGAACTTTTTTTGTTGGTCCCATGGTTGATGGATATTTTATCTTTCATATAATCACCTGTTATTTGACAGTGGTGAGGTATAAAGCATTAAAGCTACATTTTGGCTTGGATCTTGGGTTTTGTGGCGCTAGTAGATTTATCATGAAATTCGTGAATTCGGAAAATGCAATTTGTCAAATTGTGTTTTAGTGTCAAAGAGGGTTTTCAATATTTAGGAAAGTGTTTAAGTTTTACACATCATCAGGACACTAAGTTGAATTACAGTATACGGAGGATGGAAGTGATAATTAAGCCAAGATTATAGAAAGGGTTAACACAATACGAAAAAGGTCGACAATAATCGAAATGTTTTGTTTGTTTGTTGTTGTTTTAAGGCGAAGAGCACATTGAGGCTATTATCGCCTCACTAAATATAGGAGTGAGTGTAAAGTGTTAAAGTCGTAAGTGTAGTGTTGTAAGTGTAAGTGTGTTAACGACTCGGGTACTGCGAGGGACGTCTAAATCATCTCAATAGGTGTAGCTAATCTGCACCCTTGCATGGAATAATCGAAATAAAATGGGTTTGAAACTGTTATACGAATTTTGCTGCTTAATGAACAATGTAATAGAACAATTTTCTACAAGTTATGGCCAAAATCGATATATATATATATATATATATATATATATATATATATATATATATATTACAATATTTTAAACGGTTCCTCAAAAATTAATCTAGAAATCAGAATTGGTGCTCATTTCAAGGCTGCAAAGTTGTTAACGTATTCAAGGTTTCTTGTAACGCATACAAAAATTACAATTTTAAAGTTGCAAAATAGCCTGTATAAGCTTTATGTTCATTCCGTGCACAATGTATAAGAAAGTAAACCTTACCCCCTCCTCTACCCGCCCACCTTAAGAGGTAATCTTGTTGAAAGTTGTTGACACAGCACGGGCAGCATATTGAATGTAGAAAGCAGCTCTGTGCCCTGTAGATGCAGACTTGATGGTCGCGTATGAGTAGGACTAATAATAGACCGCCGAGGAGAGGGGGAACCTGTCGGATATTTCTGGAATGTCTTTGTTTACTGGAGTCAATCTGGCTTCAAAGTTGCAGTTAATTGAATAAATTACACATTTCGAATTTGACGAATGTGTTACGATGTTATTTGCAATTATAGTATGAAACCGAAATCACTGGGTACAGAACTTTGTGGCAAACCGATCGCAGTGTTTGCGTTTGTGAAATGTGTAGTGTTGAAATGTTTAAGTACAGTTAATTAAGGGCAGCAACGACCTGACCTCCTGATGACTTTTTGAGGGGCTTTTAAAAGTTGCATATTTTTACATGTTTTAACACTCACGTTCGCAATTTTCGTTAAATTCGATTCAAATTTGGCTCTAAAATTGATTTGATAACAATCTAGACAGGTTTGTTATTTACCAAAACCCACCAACAGTTTCGAAATACATAACCTTTGTATTTTACACTTACTTGCAAATCTGATTAGCGTTAATTTGCATGAATTAGCAAAACGTAGGTTTTAATTTTTTCAATATTATTATGATGGTGAAATCGGGTTTTGAAATGATTTTAATATCAACAAATTTTGTGAAAATTCGCTTCCATCATACCAGCGAGACAGCTGCGTGTTGCGGTTATTTTTAATTTGATCAGGCAGCAAAGCACTAAACATTTGCCCACTTGTCTATGTCGATCGGTCGGTAGTTGGAAGTTGGTCGGTTAAATGTATGCTTTCACTCGACAAAAGGAACAGAACAAATTAAAAGTATTGTAGTGAATGAATTTCTTGATGGTAACAAAATATTTAAAGTAATGGATGTTTTGAACACACAGTTTCCTATTATTGATAATTAACTACGATATTTTAACTTTTTGAGCGTGAAACATAGCCTAATAGCTACACACAGCTGTCTCGCTGACATGATAGAAGCTACTTTCCAAATTATTTTTTCTTTATCTTCACTTCTTTGGTATTCTGACTTCAGCATCATAATCACATTGAATTTTATAGGCCTATATATTAGCACTTTAAACTTTCAAACTAAAAGAAACTGTGAAAAAACCCAGACCGCCGTCAAGTTAAATATCCTAGTTTCAACAGATTTTAGAAGTTTAAATGTTAATCTATGTAGTTTTTAACGCTGATTACGATGATGAAATCGAATTTAAAAAAATATAAGACAAAAAAATTATAAATTTAAAAAAATTTAAATGAGCGCCATTTTGAAATTGTTGAACAAATTTTGCTGTTACGAATTTGTCCAAGCTAATATCGTAGTCGATTTTTGTGCCAAGTTTAAATTAAATCGGAAATTACACACACACACACACACACACACACACACACACACACACACACACACACACACACACACACACACACACACACACACACACACACACACACACACACACACACACACACACACACACACACACACACACACACACACACACACACACATATATATATATATACATATATATATATATATATATATATACAGAGTTGTATATATATATATATATATATATATATATATATATATATATACACACACACACTCAAAAAGTAATTTAGAGGTAAGAATCGATAATCCCGGGTCTGGATCATACCATGATGGTCACGTTTCCAGTGGAAATTCACTTGTAAGACTGACATAGCCTATACAATTTTGTATTAGTTGAAAAGAACGTATTCGGCTAAGATAGAAAGAACAATGAGATAAAAGGAAGGTAATCAAGGAGTCCGTTCTTTTGGAAACAAGCGGCAGACCACGGTTGATGAATCGCTTGTCCTGACAAGATCAACCGTTAGACGACAAATACGGTTTCGTGCCATCAAGCAAAGGCGGTATATCACGAGAAGGAATGTAGGAAAGGTAAACAGATGTTAGCTGGGAGAAACGATAATTTGAACTAAAGGCTCAAGGTAATCACTTACGTCTAAGCTTGCGTCCACACTTGCACCCTCGTGTTCCTTTTATACAAAACAGTGGCTCTACTTAACATAAAAATACCAGTGTCACCCTAGATTAATGTTTATTTATTACATTACATTACGGGGATGGTAACGTGCTAGAATTAAAGATAAATCAGTATTTTATGATCACACTGGTTACCAGTTATTTTAAAATTGTTCGTAAAAGTGCTACTCAAACAACTTTGGGTTCCAGTTATTTAGGAAAGGATTTTATTCAGAAATAAACGTTCCATAAAGCAAAGTTTAAAAGAATCTTAGACGATGCATTAGAAAAAAATACATTTTTCAAAGATTCACATTATTTCAAAAACGTAAAACAAAATGTAGCATGTGTGGCAGATATGCAAAATAATCTACTGAGTTCAGTGTGTCATATTTAAAAAAAAAATCGTTCTTTGCTATAAAGTTGTTTCGAGTTAAAAGCGACTGTTATGTTAGGTTTTGGAATAATGTCAGTTTAGGTGTCGCATGGAAGCATTCTCGGTACTTTCTGCACGTGATGTGTATAAGGGACTACGTTAAAGGTACAACAATAGCAACGTTTTTTCAATGCATTACCATAGTGACTGTTTGACATGAAATTGAGAAACCATGGATTACAAGGATGAGGAGGCTGTGGTGAACAGTTGACGGAATTAGCGATCTTCCTTTAGGTCATAAAGAGTTGGCAAACAATTCTGAAACTTTGATAATTCTAGGTTTACCAAAAGGAGACAGTTTAGAAGAGCCGATGTCAGTTCTTAACTGACAATGGTGGTAAACAGCTTTAAGATCATCCAGTGAAACTAAAACCTGAAAAGTTAAAAATTACGAAAGCTACATATATATCTTGAAACAAATTTTGGGAATAACTATACCCCTCGTTGGTGAAAAATTGGCCGGATGTCCTGAGGGTTTCACTTTCACTCAAGAATAAAGGGGGGCGTTTCGATTGTGGCAGTCCACTGTCAATAAAGGCAGAGAAAGGAAGGCGGATTTATTGGACCGCGATGTTAATCGCAGTGGTGCTTAGAGGGTAGTAGCCATATCAGAAGCCTGAGGGTATACGGAATGCTTACACCCAAACCTAAAGGAATTCTACCGTTTAAAAAAAGGTATTCCTACTCAGAGACGAACAAGTTCATAATAGGAACAGTACATAAACATTAGGAACAAGCTGTCAATGAGGTTAGTTCCACCTTATTGAAAGAAAGAACAAGTCTTCCAGTATTTAGTTGGGAGTGAATAAATGTTCCTAATTTTTATATGTAAGATTATTGTTATACTCGAGTGCGGAAAAAGATACGTTATGATGAACTTAATAAATTAGAACAAAATTTATCTTTATGAGGATGTAAACTCCCCGAGATAAATGTAACACACGTAAGAATAAAAATACTCGGATCAGTATAAGAATAAATACGTTGCATTTATTTTTTCCATCATCGTTATAATAACAAATTTAGACTGCAAAAGAAAGCGATACTTTAAATTTTCTCGTAACACGCGAACTTACAGAACCCTTGAATACAATCTTATGATATTATATTTCAAACCCCAAACGATTGAGAGATACAATGTGCGAAACCTACGCCCCTAATCTCCTGAGGACGATGGATAGGGGATGATGCTATAATAATGTGGAACAGAGCCAGGTGGTTATCATCCAGCGAAGTATAGCTCGAGGGCGTTCCCAAGGGAGCATGTACACCGGGAATGTTAAGGAGCGTGGTTATAACAAGGTCTGGGCCTTACATCAAAGTAACACATCTGATAGCAAAGTTTTTATCTACCCTGGAAGGAAGAAAGCTTTGTAGAACGACACGCTCATTAAAATTGTTATTAGTTTGCCTCATAATTTTATTTTATTTTATGTACAAAGGAGGTTAATTGATCGTAAAAAAAAATTTTTGAGATTTAAATGAATGAACGTTTTACAACTTCCTTCGACGATTTTGATCAAATTTGTTTTAACTGCATTCTATGCTTGGGTAACGTAGTCAAAGAAATTGTTGAGTCCAAAAAAATCTTGGTAAAAGATACAGTGTGTAAAATTAAGCTCCTAATCTCTTAAATACGATGAAATCTGAATTTCTAGCGGCTACTATTGCACTTCGACCTTTGTAGGTCTGTAACCCAATTCAGTGTAGCTGAGATAGTATACACAGTTGCTGCGCCTTCTCCAACACTAGTCTCTTCTCTTCATGAAGTCCCCCCTTCCTAATGCATTACTGAGGTGCTTGTAGATGTTTGCTATACTATTCCCTTTTAACTTTTCGTTCTTTTGATCCTTAGTACGGACGTTTTGCCTCTATTTACCCAGCTCTTGGCATTGCGTCGAGATCCCGGTTATTTTATTCCACATTATTATTGGAAACACCACAAGTTACTAAGGAGAATTAAGTTCGCTCGTTACAGAGCCGTTCATGTATGGGCACACTGGGAGGTCGCCAAGTATCCGTGTCAGTACTGGTCACTTTACACGTTAGAATTAGCCAAGCTATGAAGAGTAGCGCGCGCGTGTGCGTGTGCGTGTGCGCGCGTGCGTGCGTGCGTGATTGCTTGCGTGTATGTCTCTTGAGTAATAAGTGAATGCAATATGAGCTAGTGATGGGGCAGAAAACAACAAACTGTTAAAAAAAACTGCTTTTCTACCCACGACAAACAAACTGCTTTTTCAAACGGAAACAAGCAGTTTGATTTCGACTGCTTTATGATTTGTTAAACAAGGAACAGACTTTCCCCACTACCACACCCACGTTCTATTGGAACGTTGCCGCAAGCGCTAAAACTATTTTCCTGCTAACTGCTTTCCTACTAACTGCTTTTCTTCTATCTGCTTTTATGCTTTTCCCCTTTATTTCAAAGTTGCTTGTTGCTTGTAGTGAAGTAAGAACTGTTTGGTCAATGTCAACGTTTATCTCTATTTTGTTGCGAGTTGTAGTAACAACCTCTCACATTTTGTAGATACAGACCTTAATTTTATTTAAACATATTTTTTATATTTATTATCAATCATCAACATTTTTAATCAACTAAAAATATTCTAAATCGTTTACATTTTGGTAAATATGCAAAGAACTATTTAATTTTTAAGTAAAAATAGTGCTTCTATTAGAAATTCATTGCATTTTGTAAATATAAAATGGCATACATAATTATTAAGTTTTGAGAATGTAATTTAATTATTACTACATTTATAAGGATTATTTTTATCCTTTCTAAATGCCTTATACCCAAAAACAATTTAAGGACATGGTGGTAATGGGAATGAAAAAGTAGTCTTAGAAAACTGAACGTATGTGCTTTATGTTTTAGCTGTTAATACAACTTTGAGTTTCAGTTTTCTAAACCTGTTTTTTTCCAACTGTTTTAAAAAACAGCTTTTTCCCTCAGCAAACAGTTTGTTGACGTTTTGTATCAGAAAGGCCCACCTCTATTATGAGCTAGAGGTAGACTGGGATTAAAAAGCCCATTTCAATTGCCTACGCTAGATGAGGACGATGGATAGAGATTTTTTTTAAGGAAAAATGTAAAAAAATTGGACACCATCAGTCATGATGCTGTTGTATTAGAGTTGTACAACATTTTCTGTGTTATATTCACTAACCGTAATGATTTCGCAAAAGAGCACGGAACACAGTGTGCTTAAGTCTGCATTCAGTACATACATCTGTGTAGATGAACAAAGCAAAATTAAAGCTGCACTGTTATTCGATACTTAAACTGCAAGGCGGAAAACGGTACATAATTTATTTTCTACTGGAATAATTCAACCATTACTAAAACGGAAATAGAATTTAAACTATAACTCTACCCGCCATCCCTTCTGCTACCGGAAGTGGACAAACCCCACTTCCTGTCGGAGTGTCAGCCTGAGTTTCCGCAACTGTCACTGGTTATGGAATTATGGCGATCCTTTTTGAATAATTTACATGGACGGAGCAAATTGTACATTTGCGTTTAAGTAGCTTATGAAGCAGAGCAATGTAATGGGGCATGTTAAATTTAAAGTCTTATGAACATAATAGGAAAATGATAAATGCGTAAAGAATAAAACTGAAACTATATCCTTAGACATATTAAAGAGACTATACAACAGATTCGTTCTCCTTTCATTGGAAAATAAGTGTTGGAGTGGCCATCACGGTACCACACACTTTATGGGACGTTAACGTTTGTATTATATGTAATTGTTCTTAGTTTGTAATCAATTTTGTGCTAAATTTTGTAGAACGTCCACACATTCCAGAGATATTTTGGAACACTCACACCCACAGATATTCCATTTTTGATCAATATTCTCTTTTGTTCGTCATTTAGTTTGTGTGTTTCTTTGATATTTACGCAGTTTTAACCGATTGTTTTGAAATTTGATACGATGGTACCTTGTTTAAATGTCAAACGACATGTGTGTAAGAGTTCCCACTCACTTCCTTTTCAAGATGGCTGCCACTGATTTAAAAATGTACGCAGTTTTGGCCATATGCACTGACCGATTGTTTTGCAATTCGGTACGAACATATAAAGTCTGAACGGCCTGTGTTCGTTTCCCCATTCACTTTCATTGGCGGCCTGTGGTTTAACGGTGACAAGTGTAGTTCATTGTGTTTTCCTGTAATACTGGTTGAACGGCAAGATATATCTTAATTTTGCCAGCTTTACAAAGAAAGAGCATACAATTTGCAATATAGTTAGTCCAGTAATATTTTTTCTAAATATTAAGGTTACCGGTTAAATTGGCGGAAAATGTTACGAGCGCGTCAGAGTGCTGTCGTGGAGCGGTGGAAAGGTAATTAATTAAGAATGTAGTGTGTACAGTGAAGCTTGGTTATAACGTCAGTTAAGGAACTGGGAACAAACGACGTCACAGCCGAGTGACGTCATAAAAAAAATAAATTTTAAAGAAGAAGAAGAAATAAGAAGACAAAAGTATCATTGCATTTAAATACTTGACTACAATATGTGCGTGTTCAAATAATTAAATATTTAGTGTTGCAGTATTTGTGCTTTAAAACTACTCTGTGACGTAGAATATAGTAGTCTAAGTATTTTAAAACTCCAAAAGGAAGTCATGTAATTTATTTTTGTTTACTCTTGACCATGTTTCACAGTAAACGTTGAAGATTTCGTACACTATGAGACGTTACAGTAATTTATTTGAAGCAAAATACTGTGCAATTGCAATCTTCACGGGATCTAAGTGTAGTGGGACAGACTAAACATACAGTATTAAGAACAACCAGGTAAACGCCTAAACCATTGTTTTGGTTTTTGGTTAAATTTACTCTTTAAAGAATTTGCTTTCAACTCGACTTGTTTTGAAAATAAAAATAATCATTTATCAGTTATATTTTTCCGATAACAGAATTGATAGTTTTTTTTGTGATTTACTGTTGAAAGTACTAGACTTGTACATGCCAACACAGACAAACAGACCATGGATAACAATTAAGTATTGACTCGTAAGTGACCCGGAACATCCATATTAAAGTTCAAAGAAAATTTAATTTTTCACTCCTACCACTCGGCACAAAAAGCTTTCTATTATTAAGTCATTGAATCTATGTTTGTTTCCAGTCGGTTAGATCTGAGGGACATTTATTTTTAGATCGCTACGCGTGCAGCTGCAAGCGTTTGTTCATTTTGTCTTATTTTCTCGCTACTTTACACAGAGAAAGTAGTGCGATAGTCTAAAAATATGTCAAAGTCAGTTATAACAAATCTTAGTGTTGTGTGGTCCCTGCTTGTCAAAAAATCATGTTCTTTTACTTTGTAAAAAAGTATCTAGCATTTTCAATTTCGTAAGTGACTTGATCCATAATTATACTCTCTCCCGATGATTTTTCTTCAAGAACCTTAAAACTTAAGGTATTTTAATTCTGAAGGTATTTTAATTAGCAGATTGTATTAATTTGGTAGCTTTTCCTGTAAGGTAGAGGTGCAAATGTCTTTCCGTCATTTACTCTTCGATCGTCTACAATTTGAACTTTGTGATGGTCGTTGGCATGCCGGTCCCGCCTCTAGAGATGTGTATCAGTTTATTTGAGTGCCAAGCTAATTTTGAGTGACAATATGTATATATAGTCACTAGCATTATCGACTTTTAGAGAACTTCCTGGGAGAATAGCTATTTGAGGAGCCGTCATCATAATATCTAAAATGAAGACGCCTCGGTGACCTAGTTGATAGCGTGCTGGGCTTTCATTCCGAGGACCTGGGTTCGATTCCCGGCCAGGGCTTGGCATTTTCATACACTATAAATCATTCCATCGTCTGCATTAGCCCAAGTGTGCACAATAGTCGGACGTTAAAAAAAAAATCTAAATTTAGTGACCTTGAAATGAAACCGATCTTGATTTGTAAATAACTTTTTGATGGGTAATTTAACTTGTGTGTGTTGTCAGTATTGGCCCGATTTCATTCAAACGTAACACAAAAATTTACATTGAAAATAGTTTGTACAAGTTCGGTATTCGGCAAAATCCGTCGAACAGCTACAAAAAATAGCGGCCGTTCCAATTATAAAAAATTACATAACTTTTATATTTATGTTGCGATATTTTGAGAATCTGATTTCACTATTGTTATCAACGCTAAAATGTGCATAAATTAGTGCTTTATATTTTAAACGCTATTGAAATTAAGAAAATAGACCAGTGCATTTAAGGTTTGTTTTTGAATTTTGAATGTTAGTTTTAGAATTTAAATGGTAATTAAGGTTACATACTTATGTCGTTACATGAAAATAATAATATTCAAACAATCAGAAATCAAGCGCATGTAATCCCATCACTTTTTGCAAACTCGAACAGTCTATAATGTAACGATTAAAATTCCACAACATTTTAAACGGACAAGTGTCCAGAATCTCATCCAATCTGCTTTTCTCTTCACGCCTGTGTTGGTGAATCTCATTAATTTTGTTTAAGCTCTATAGAAATAAAAATTAATTCTCTCAGCTGTTGGAACACTATTTTTAAATGAGTAAAAAGCAATCATAAACTGGAATGAAATATTGTTTAGAGAGTTCTTTGTTGTATCCTCAAATAAAAATGCAGTGGTTTAAAACACAGTTCGCCATTCCAGAAGGGAGTAGAAGCAAAATAAATTACAAAACATTGTTTCTGTAAACAAAAACCTAATACTTGTACTCGTCCAAACTAATTTCAATTCACTGTTTATTACGGTGCACATTATTTTAATTAAACTATACAATACCTAGGTGCCTATCTATAGCCTCCTGCCAGTCCCGGTGTTTGCCTGTTTTGCGATGTTGTAAATTAACAATTATCTATTTGTTGTTATTCATATTAACAGTTAAACAATGAACATCAGTAAAAACTGTAAATCCATGGACCAGCTGGACCATGAGGTGTAAAATCAGTTGTTTGGGTAAAATATACGTAACGCGCATCACCATAGCGTTCAAACTTTTCCGTTGCGTATTTTGAATAAATTCTAAAATGTACTACTTGAGAAGCCATCATTTGAAACAAAAATCGATTCTGATCACTACATCACTTACAAAGTTTTTTTTAAACGTGTGAAAATATGTGTGCCCGCGTGCGTACGTGCGTGTGTGCGTGTGGTGCGCGCTTTAGCACTCTTATATTCACAACTTGGTTATTATTTGATTCGGTTTTTTTTTTAACGTCCGACTATTGTGTACACTTGGGCTAATGCAGACGATGGGATGATTTATAGCGTATGAAAATGCCAAGCCCTGGCCGGGAATCGAACCCGGGTCCTCGGGGTGAAAGACCAGTACGCTATCAACTAGGCCACCGAGGCGTCTGATTTGATTCGAACTAGATATGAAAATCAATTTTTGTAATAGTAGCTTTGACGACGTCGTTAATCAAGAAAAGTCGTTCAACAGTTTAAAAATGGCGGTCAATTTTGAATTGTTAAAACATTTTTGTATTGCAAACGTTTTGGAAATACGATTTCGCAGTCGTAATCAGCTTTCATATCTTGTTTGAATAGCATTTTGAATTTTTTAAAATTTAAGTTATATTGAAAACAAAAAACGAACCCTGATCGTCGTCATGTTAGTTCTTCTATTTTAATAAAATTTGACCAGATTTTCAAAAAGAGCAAGATTAACAAATTATTTTTGGAAATTTGCATTCACGTAAGTGAGGGACAGGTGCGTACTGTGATCGTATTTTTATATTTTATAGGCACATATTTGTAGTACGTTAATTTTAAACGCAAATAATTTTACCTTTTCCTTGTACTCTGTAATATATATAGCGAACATTGTAAACATTATATTTATTTCTGAGGTCGGTTTATATATAGGGGTGAAAATCAATTATCGTTTCTCAAAACGAAACCAGAGTAAACAGGTCGTATATTGTGTACTCAAGAGCTTGTATGCTAATGCAATTCAGATAATTTTAAAGTACTTTAGCGATTTTCTTCAATATTCATTAATTATTTTAATTATTTTTTAAACAGTTCTGTAATTCCAATTATGAAATATCCTGAAACAGAGTGTTTTGATCGGAAATCAAAATGACATTTAAGGTTTTGGCCGTCACTGTTACGCAGTCGGTTTTTTACATTAAATATTTATTAGTTTATAATTAGGATATTTGTAAGTCAGTTGAATAAAAATAATTTTAATTATAATTAACGTCATTATACCAGTAATTTAGTACAAAATTGTCATGAGATTATACAGTTAACAGTTTCTTGCATAGTGTATGTACATTAAAAATTGCAATACACTTATAATGTAAATAATATTATGTACATTGACAAATTTAATAATAAATATTTAAATCATAATTAACGTTATTAAACTACATGCCCAGCCTATTAAGGATAAAACTGTTAGAGAGTTTACAGTTAAATATATCTTGCACATACAAGACTGTACTTTAATTAATGTGTAGAAATGAGGTTAATGATACATTTTTATTATAATTAACGCTTTCATACGACAGTACATTCCAGTCCAGTTATGAAAAAAAGTTAAATCGTTAGGAATTAAATATACCTTGCACTTGCTTTGTACAAAATTGTTTTTAATAGTCTATTATTTATATTTAAAAAAATCATTAATTATTTAAATTAATAATGAACACCATTGAACTATATGCCAAATTGTTAGAGCATTAACGATTGCGATTAACGTACGTGATCATATTTATTTATGTCTTCACTTCTGGAGACTGCCACATTTATACTTTTTTTCAAAACCTGATCTCACCAACGTAATCAGCGTTAAAATCTGCATAAATTAGAATATTAAATTTGCAAATTACTTTTTATAATAACGCAAGTGAACCTGACCGCCGTTAAATATTAGTTATGCAGATTTTAACGTTAGTTAACAATAGCGAAATTAGACTTTCAAAAGACTTAAAACTAAAAAAGTTACGGTTTCGTTGAAGGCGTGAAATGGTCACGGTCTTGAAAAGGTTGTGAGAGTATTTTTTCGAAGTAACAAACTTGTGTGAACTACATAACGAGATCGATATCTTTTGCTAAATATAAATAGAATCGGGCCAAATTTACGAACTTGTGGGCACTGCGAAATACACACACGCGCGCGCGCTCGTACACACACACACACACACACACACACACACACACACACACACACACACACACACACACACACACACACAAACGACCCCTCAAAACGTTTGCCAAAGGTCACAACCGCAGTTCATGTGATTGATCCGCGTAATATGTCTCACCAAGATGGCGCTTCCAGTACTTCATTATCCAGTGGAAATCAGCTACAATTTAAATAATATTTCCAGTTTTACTTTTATAATAAAAGTGACACTGAGTTCATTAAAGAAGCAGTTATTTATGCACAAAGTTGCCGGGTATGTACATGCATTAATGCTCATGTAGTAATATCACTTTGCAAATACATTATGTGCGAACATAACAATTGGCCGCATCTAGAATACATGAATGCATAAAGTAACGTCTGGGATTGTTAATGGGGCCTGTACATGGATGACCTTGAACGTGAACTCTTGACTGTGCGTTGACACGTACGAATTTAATTATTGTTGGGAAGGCGGGTGTCTCTGGTTGACTGAAGAAACTTTTATCTGTCGACGATGTGGTTCTTTTGAAAGAAACAAATATTTCTTGTGGAATTATTTCAGTTTTTATTGTGTTGCAAGTACCCGTAGGCAGATGTAGCATGTAGACTGTAGACAAATTGAAGTCGTTCACTGAATGTCTTTGTCCGATTTGTATATTAAATAATTGCGGCATATGGTTATCTGCACTGACCTTGATAGACACGAATTTCCAAAACTTTAATTTTAAATTCTGATTTTACTATTATAACGAAAATTAAAATCTGCTTATATTGGCAATTTAAGCTTTAAAATTACTTTGAAAATAGGAAAAATAAACCCTGATTGACGTCAAAGAATGTTTAATTTCAACAAATTTTGAAAAGTAAAAACGCAGGTTTATGCGGTTTTAAACGCTGATTACCATTGCGATAGAGATTTTTTTTTTTTAAAAAAAAGGAAGGCAAAAGTTATGAATTATTCAATATTTGAAAGCCTTACAAAACATTTTTTTTTACTTGGTTACTTTTTACTTGAATTTTACTGGTTAACGAATTTGTTCATGCTATTACTAAAATTGTTTTATATGCCAAATTTGAATCGAATCAAAATTTCGAAACGAGAGCGTGCCAGACACGAGAACACGTACGCACGCACTTAATCAGAGTTAAAATTTTAAGAAATGAGAAAATTTTAAAACCCTGGCGGTCAGGGTTCATTTTCGAATTTTGTTTGTAATTTTGAAAATTTTTAACGCTAATATTCATAGAAAATTTAATGCTGTTTATGATGGTGAAATAAGGATTACAACTAGGGTAAGGTAAATATTTTTCGGAATATTAGGCTTTTATCAATACGTTATTTATGGGTATTTATTAACTAAATATGGGGAAAATTTTATCAAAACTTGTTTATGGGAAATCCGATTTTAGCGATTTTTTTACAATAATGTGATATAAAATACTTTATTTTTGAAAAGTAAAAAAAAACGAAATATTGGTAAGTTTACACACAAAATTTCAACAAAGTCTGTCAATTAGTTTCCAACGTTGTGTGCGCGCGTGGGCGTGTGTGTACATATTGTTTAAATCAATAACTGTAAGCTGTATAGTTTTGAATTTGATGTAAACATTAAAATTGCCTTAAAACGCATTACTTGCAAAATGCAAATGTGATTTAAGACATTTTTTAATTTCTTAATACCTTAAGAAATAATGTTGTATTTAAAAAAATTGCTCTCTTGCTGCCGTCATTTCGATTTTACGAAAATGCAATTACGTTTTTGATCAGTGCTCACTGTAAACCACACAAGCGCGATCTAGACTATTTTCGACTGAAGTTATTTTTCATCTTTTCTTTTACCGTCCTTCATTCTTACAATACGGTGAGCATTGGTTTGCGACCACTACTAAGCGTTTGAGCTCAAAACTGTCTAAATTCATAATTATTCGACTCACCGTTTAAACGCTATAGGTGCGACAAACGTTTCAACGTACAATTATAACCCGTAAAACACTCAGTTTATATTTAAGATATTAAATTCCTGTAACACAAAACAAAAGCGAAGCTATTTAATTAGACATTGATTATAATAGAAATTATACAGAATCTCAAGTGAATGAATAATTTCCATAAAGAAAGCCTTGCACGTGGGCAAACTGGCCGAGCGTTAAACCTGTTTGTTCGGTTAATTAATCGCGTGTATTTTCCAGTATAAAAGCAAGATAAGAATCTAAACACCTTCGGAAGAAGTCTCAAATTGGTAATTAACTTTTTAATTAATGGATAGTAAAGAAAGTAATACACAGTATTTTAAAAACGTCAGCGTTAAAGTAAACTTATGGCTTTAAACATTTATTTACTGAGCTTGAGATATGAATTAAATACACATATTATATCTCACAAATACCTTTCCCTACGTTTTGGTTAATCGATATGTTTATATAAATTTAAAATTATTTTGCATCCGTTTTGAAGTCGTATAATTGATTTTTTTACGTTTAAACCAATTGGAGGATACAAATCAAAATGAAAAAACAAGTAAATTTAAAATATTGGATGTATTGGCTTCTGTAACGGAAGTCCAAATTGTATTTATCAAACAAAATACTTTCATTATTATCGAATTACCAAGTACTGGAACTAATTCGGACATATGGATTGAGTGGATGCTCCAAGAAGACCAACGAAAAAGTTATGCGGACGTTTCAGGATATGCGAGGCATCTTTGTCGCACCGTGGTATATCCGTAACGGTAACACACACAAAGAACTCAATATATGTAGATAGGAACTCCTCATAGGAAAGTATGAGGATAGGTATCAAAATCATGTTAACACCGATTTCGTTGAGATAGAGACGTAGTGTGGAGAGCGAAGAGGACAAAACAGCTGAGGACTTGAAGCAACGATGCATTTGTAGTTTAGCCGTGTGAAAAATTGCGTGTTAGTGTGTTTGAGTCATTCCAAAAAAATTAACATCTTGCAGTGTGAACTACTGGGTAAATGTTGTACCTTAGGTTAATGTATTTTAAAGTTCCTGTACAGGGGTTTTTAGTTCAGATTTAAAATAGAAGTTTGCGCAGTGTACTTATATCGTGATTTAAAGCCACCTCAGTGGCCTAGTGGATAGCGTACTAGGATTTTACCCCGAGGAAACGGGTTCGATTCCCGCCGAGGGCTTGGCATTTTCATACGCTATAAGTCATCCCATCGTCTGCATTAGCCCAAGTGTGCACAATAGTCGGACGTTAAAAAAAAAAAAAAAAAAATATATATATATATATATATATATATATATATATATATATATATATATATATATATATATATCGTGATTTGTTGCAGATGTGTTACCATGCTGTTCTTCCCCTGGCGTTCATTTTACTTTTAGAGGTTGAGTGTAGGCAATTCGGTAACACTGTTTCAATGTGGCTACAGTGGCGTAGCCCAGCTTTGAAGTGCAAAGATTCAAAAAACTGATTAACTCCTACTATCGAAGTGAGCTTCTACAAATATATATATATATATATATATATATATATATATATATATATATATATATATATATATATATATATATATATATATATATATATATATATCCTTGTTCTCTTACCTGCAATATCAGAATTTTCAAAGTAACAAATATACATAAGTCACATAAGAAATTTGAGCCTAACATGTTATAATATATTCATTATTTTTAAAGTGTTTATCGAAACAAAATTTGTCCTAGAGCTCAATAAGGCTGTTTATTATCACAGTATAAATATTTTGTTATTTATAGGATTGTAGGGCCCATAAACAAAGATCTAACGATCATTCTTTATTTCAAAGTGGTTAATTCTAAAGAAAAAATACTTTTATGTTTCAGGTAAGTGAACCGAAATTAAAATCATAGAATTCTGCAAAGTTGGTAAGTTATAGCAAAATGGTGAGCACTGATGAGCCTTGTTTCAATAAAAAGTACTAGTAACAAGAATAGATCAGTTGACGACTTGCCTTCTGCACCGCCGCGACGAGGACTGTACCACTTCTAGCATACAGAACCGATTTAAATGTTCTTTTGAAACGCATTTGATGCCAAAACATAAACATTACTTTTGTATGGTATTCTGCTTACTGCAAAAGGCGAGCGGTGTAAAAAATCTTTTAAATTGTTGATTTTTTCAAAAGCCGCTTTTGTGGTCCATAGATACAAAAATACCAACTATGTTTATAATTTTTTTGAAATTTTGTCTGACCTAAAATGAAAATTTGAAATTTTCGAGAAAATAGGCGTCTTTGTTTGAACTTTTTGTGCAGTAAACTATATAAGTTGTGAGTCAATATTACTTGTAGTTTCCAATGACACGTCACACTAGATAGATAAATAAAAAATAAAAACTACCCTTAATATTTTATCTCTTTATATAACTTCGTGTTGTCAGACTTTACATCTTTTCCTCTGCTTCGGCTGCTGCAAAGACCATAGCGATAGAGTAGGCATAGTTTTGAGTATTCTAGACATAGAGATAGAGTACATAGCGATAGAGTAAGAGGTGCGTTATACGGGTAGCCAAACAGAAACGTGCGTGAATTTATATTGATACTTAGATTTGCATACGGACATTAATTTAAGAATGTGTGTGTGTGTGTGTGTGTGTGTGTGTGTTTTCGTAATTTTAATCCGATTTGATTGAAGCTCGGAAAGAAAATCGATTTTAGTAATAGCCTTTTCAGTTCGTTAACCAACAATTTTCGTTTAAAAGTTTCAAAATGGCAGCCATTCCAAATACTTCAATATTCGCAACTTTTGTCTTAAATGTTTTTAAAAGCCTGATTTCACGATTGTAATGAGCGTTTCAAACTGCGTAAATTAGCATTTTGAATTTTGAAAATCCATTGAAATTAAGAAATATTTTGATAACGTATTCATTTTCGTATTTCCAGAGTAATTTGAAATTTAAAATGCTAATATGTGATTTTTTATAATAATAATAATAATAATTAATTAATAAATAATAGAATAAATAAAATAATAATAATGATTTTTATGCTGATTTGAATGTTGAAATCGGAATTTAAAAAAAAATAATTTTTTAACAATTCGCTTCTATCACGTCAGCGAGACAGCTACTTGCCGAGTTTATTTCTAAATAATATTCGCTGTAAACCATTTATTTATAGGCAGCACAATTCACGTTTACGAATCGATACAGTGTGTGTAAGATTAAATTAATTAAAACGAATTTAAGTGGTTTCTGCACGCTATGTTTAACAAGATTCTTCACGCTCCTGTATCTCCTTGCTGGTTGCATCACCTCCAGGCTGTTTACCATGCGGGCTCTCACTGTTGAAGGAAGCGAGGCCTCGTGTTGACGCCTGCGGGATATAACTTGTGTCGGCGGCTCTTGAACCACTCCTGCCACTCTCGCGCTTAACTTTCAATCTCACGTTGCTTTTCATTGCTTCAAAGGTATCGCTAGATGATGAGAAAGTACAACCTTATTCTTATATGCCGTTTGATGCTTGATAACAGACCGCTGGGATTAGTTAAGGCGGTGTATTCAGGTGTTTGTATAATGATGTTGGCTGAGAAAGGTTTATACCGGACGATGTGTAGAGCATTGGTCTAATTTTGTGCAGTGTTCGTAGTAAGACCCAGATTCGGTACCTTGAAATGAACACCGATCCTGAACCAAACTAAGAGTTTATATTCCAGTGAAATTTTATCAAAGTATTTACAGCTGATTTTAAGAAAATTCATACTTCAAACATTTTTTAACCAAGGAAAAACCATAACAGAAGTTCAAATATGCGTGCATGCGCGCGCATGTGTGTGCGCGCATGCGTGCCTGTGAGTGCAATTTTAGGCCATTTGATATAAACATGACACAAAAATCGATTTTGGTAGGCCTAATAGCTTGTACAAGTTATTTCACCAGGAAAGTCCGTTCAACAGTTTCAAAATGGCGATCAGGGTTTAGGGAAAAATTAAAATTGAAGGCACCCAGAGTACGTTTTTTTATTTTAAATGTAAATTACAAATTTATTTTTTTATTGTTTTAATGTTTTAATACTGATCGTGATGGTGAAATCGGAATCACAAGAAAAGTTTAAGATTAAAAAATTCGTTTCCATCACGTAAGTGAGACAGCTATGTGCTTCATTTATTTACTATTAATATGGATATTAAAATTGTTAGGAAAAATATTTATACAAAAAAATTTAACAAGCAACATTAAAATAAAGTTTTTCGTCATTTTGATTTTAAGATTTTTAGAAGTAGAAACGTTATTGTGTTCGAATTAATCGGTGAGAATATAGTTAAAATTGCAATACATTCATTAGCATATAAATTTCATTTGGATCGAAATAGAGAGATGGATATAAAAACGCACCAACAAAATGTAATTTATAGGAATGTCCAGGGTAGAACCAACGTACTGAATGTCCGTTATAGAGGTAAGCCTGATAACTCCCTCAGTCATTGATTCAAGCAAATTATTACACACTTCCAAATATACAGGAAAGTTAACGTTTGCGAAAAAACTGGCATATACGAAATGAAATGTAGTGATTGCCTAAACTTCTATATCGGTCAGACATAACGCTCTTTTAAATAGCTTTAAAGAACACATACCCAGAAGTGCATTATCGACAAACTCGGCTTTCGCAGAACATCTTATGGACAAAAACCATAAATTCAAAGACATCCATACCAAGATGGAAATATTACATTTATGCCATAAAAGCAGTTATATAGATGCGATTGAAGAGTTTGAGATTTACAAGAACACAAAATCAGACCCCACAATATTCTCAATGAAAAACTTTCATTTAAATCAAATTTAATATATAACATGGTTCTAAGGATAAGTGATTTGAATAAATAACATAAACCAACAGACGCACCGTAACTGATAACACTGACGGGCGCGCTAATACTGATGAAGACTCCGCAGTCCGGAATGTAACGACACACAAGTCGCACGTATCGTTTGGCCAAACCAAATTCCATCGTACATATTTTAATCGTGTAATTGTGTTCATTGTTTGTGACGTAGGTATATTTTTAATGTTTTGTTTGACTTTGTAACGACTTCGAAAGAGGAATTTAACATTTTGTATCACGGCCTGAAGATGAAACAATAGAGTTTTGAAACTTCGGTAGCCTTTATGAGGTGAGTAGATCGACCACTGACGGGAAGAATAGGTCATAATCCTAATTACATTTTTAGGTTGTAAACTTTCATTTCAACTGATTCAAACTGGAAGTCTTTCAAAATCTTTAAAAAATTCAGACATTCAAAAAAAATCTTTTTTTAAAAATGCATTTTTAACTAAATCAGCGTTTAAAATGTGCATAAATAAACATTTTAAATTTAATTGAAATTTACGAAAACAAATCAGGTGGCGGTCGTGGTTTCATTTTCGTAATTATCAGTACTTAAAATATTAATATTATGGGTGTTTCAGCTTTAATTACGTTGGATATACTAGAAGGCAAGTACCTCCACGATCCTGGTCTTGCCACTCATCTGTATGACCCTCGTTCACAAGTACAATCTTCCCAATCCAAGTTCAGGTATTTAGAGAACCGTGAGATGATTCGGATGATGTTTGCCTGTTTCATCACCGGTTCCACTTTTCAGACAGTGCCTAGGAATCCAAATCGTCTCCTGTCCAAAGCTGGACAGTCAACAATTATGTGCTGATCTGTTTCCTCAGCTGTACAAATTTTCCAAAAAAAAAGTCATGTGAACGCCCATTTAGTGTAGATGACTGACGAATGTTCAATGACTCGTCAGAAACTTTTCGCAGATCCGTCCTGTTCAAATTAAGGGATCTGGCTATATCTGTAAGCATCCTCTTTGTTCAAGGCCGTCTATTCCCTTCCAAGACCTTTCGCTGTTCCCTAAAAACAGCAAGATATACTTGTGTACTAGAGTATATGTTACTCCATAGATTAGGTTACAAAGTTTGATAGCCTCAGGCACGACAACTTAAGAGATCTATTGGCAACTAAGCCTCTTAGGTCCAGGGGTTCTTAATGAGTTTTAGCAATCCACTGACTACCTCATCCAACTGGAGGTCCTCAAGCGTTCTGGAAGCTTTTTACAGGTAAGATCTTCATAATCATAGTCGTGTGACCTGCAGATTTTTTACTATTTTCGCACACTTTATCTGTAGTATAAAATTCCCACGCTATTCAGACGCACTCAAATCACAATGTCACGTAATGAGCTTCACGGTTCTTCTGAGGGTCACTACTATTCCCCTAAATCCATCTAGATGAAACTTTCAACTCGCTGAAGCACTTACTGCCTCCTTTTTCTTTGTACGGTTTGCTGTCAGACCTCTCATCGCACGATTAAGATTTCGCAAAATGTGCGAGGTAACAAAAGTGATATTTTTACTTTTTGTAATTTCGTTACGATCACGCGAACGAGACAGTTTCAGGTTATTTCATAATACTTGAGTGAATAAAAGTGTGGAACAGCAATACAACGCACAATGTCTTAGCACGAAAGTTTAATTTTTTTTAAGCGAAAAGCACATTTAGTCTATTATCCCCTCCCTAAATGTGAGTGTGAGTGTAAGTGCAAAATGTTAAAGACGTAAGTGTAAGTGTTTGTTAGACCCGGGTACCGCGAGGGACGTCTAAGTCCTCTCAATAGGAGCAGCTAGTCTGAACCCCCTGCGGGGTGAAATGTTTAAAATATAACAGTTAAAGTGTAGCCTAATATGGGCTGAAATACTGTCACCCGCAAATAATTAGTCTTCCTTCCAATTAATCATTTCCTTCGGGAACCAGAGAGCGCTGCACATCGAATTAACCGATCCCGGTAATAGAGTACACTGCATTACACCCTGAATAGTTAGGCATGGTGATATGGCAAGCCTACCAGAGATATTCTGTTACATAATTAAGAGATGCAGTGGATGACCACACGCGTCCATTAAATATATGTATGTATACTATACCTAGGTCATAACTGTAATGGTGAAAAAATATTAAATATTTGAAAAGGTTGCCATTTTGAAACGGTTGAACGGATTTTGCTGTCTAACAAAAGTGAACGTTTTTAGCGTTCTAACGTTAGAAAGTGAACGATTTTAGATTAGCTATTTCTAAAATCGAGTTTTTGAGCCAAGTTTAAATTGAATGGGACCAAAATTTCCCCGTGTGTGTGTGTGTGTGTGTGAGAGAGAGAGAGAGAGAGAGAGAGAGAGAGAGAGAGAGAGAGAGAGAGAGAGAGAGAGAGAGAGAGAGAGAGAGAGAGAGAGACAGACAGACAGACAGAGAACACGCGCGCGCGCGCACACACACACACACACACACACACACACACACACACACACACACACACACACACACACACACACACACACACACACATTTTTAATGACCGCGCTTAAAAGATTTAGAGGCAAGATCGGCGCTCATTCCAAGGTCCTGAGCCTAAATCTTATCATGATGTCAGCTCCAATAGCACATTTTTCAATGACTGACATTCACTATAAATGGACCTACTCCTTTCTAGTTCTTTCAAGATTGGCTGTAAACTATTCCCGTTTAATCTTTATTGTTAAAACCACGCTCATCACTAACTGTAAATGTTGACGTTATAGATAAGTCCATTAAATAAACTCAATTATCGTAAATTTAGTATAGTGTTTACAGATAAAGAAATACTTTGGCGGATTTGGCGTAGCCCATGGACGGCGTCAAGGTTAGAGAGTGCTTGGGAGCAGGAACCTGTTTGTCCGGTCCGTACGCCTAATTAATTGCATATATTTTCCAATACTGAAAGGATACGAAACACTCGCTTCAGTTTAATCGGGTTCACACTTCTAATTGATGACTGTGGAAACGTTTTATTCGCGTTGTATCGGACAGTTACACGCCAGTTTATGTTCCAGACCGGAGAATAAATCTGGTGCTCTTACAGCAGCGGTAGGAGCGGGAGGTTGCAGTCCTTTCCGCGAAATGTATCAATACTGTTTCACCATTAATTAAATTAATAATAATAAAGGTCTGGCTCCCGATACGTGGTCTCACCCCAGCGGGCTAAACCTATGATTAAAATCAACTGTAAATCGGTTAATAGTGTAATTATAAACTTCAGTAGCACGTGGTGAAATACAAATGTACATGCTTTTACAAGTGGAGGCTCATTGTTTAAAACTCTGTAGCTCATTATAGTTTTTTTAATAATTTTTCCAATGAAAGCTAAACCGATATGGCGTGTTGTAAACAGTGCTCATGTAAGCCCTCGTACATCATGATATGTTTATTAGTTCTCGAGATAAATCGAAGTTTGTTAGCAATAATCGCAACTTTTAGACACGTATATATCTTTTTTCTAGTTAATTCATTGTAGTTTTGGTATAATTTTTCGAATTAAATCACATTCAATGTGACGTGTTGTAAACAATGTTTAAAGGCTTAATACGTTATTGTTTGCTCATTAGTTCTCGATAACTCTAGAAAAATGTAAACAGTGATTATAACTTTATAATACGTATACAGAGAAGAATTCAGGGAAATTAATTTCCAAAAGGTAACAATATCATAATACGTAAAAAAACATTTTGATCAGATGTTTTCAAACAAAAGGACAAACGAGTTAGATTTTTTAAACACTTGGAATTCGGAACATTTTGAAACTGTACGGTCTTTTTCTAGGTAATAAACATGCAGGTAAATAGCCGATTTTGTATGTCCAGTTAGAACATATCCTCAGGATTGGTGCTTATTTCATAACATAGGGTCTAGACTTTATCATAATAGCTGCTCTACTAGCTCCTTTTACAATGGTAATGAGGGGTTAAAATAAAGCATAAAGAAACCATGCTTACAGAGGTTCAGAAAACATTCTGGTACGAGAATTATTGATGAAAGACAACCCGAAGCAATGTGTGGTCTAAAGTTGCTAGCGGTGAGGTTTCGTAATTGTGTTAAGAAATAATGCAGAATAATTTTTTTAAACTTGAAATTTTAGGTTTTGAAATGTATTTAGCTTATTGACCAAGATATAACACGATTTTGTGAAACCATCTACAAATTCTTTTTGTTTTATTGCAAAATGGATTTGGTTATAATTTAAATTACTTTTGAATTAATAATAAAAGGGCTTAAAACTACTATTTTTTATACGATCTAAAGGCGATAAGTTTACGCGAGTGCTAAAAGAAATTCTAGAAAATCACGACTAGATTAAAAAAAATTATTCTTTCAATCAAGTTAATTCATTAAAAGTGATATAAAAATACCTAAACACATACAGCGTGATCAACGACATAGGGGAGTTTTTAACAAAGTTCAGATGTATAACAGAAAAAAGCGCAGTATGCTTCATATGCTGATTGGTTGCAGCGATGTTGCCAATTTATGCATGTTGTCCTTCACCCGCAATCGCTCCACTGTTTAGAGATTTAAAGACAGTAATGCTACAGTGGCGTTGCCTAGCGCTGGAAGTGCAAAGCTTCATCGACCAGCAACATTTATAATACGTGAGCGTTCTGTATCCATTATTTCTGTGGCCATAGTTCCCATCGTTCCGTTAGGTACATGTGCATATTTTACGTATGTGTTACTCAGGTATTCGACAAACGAACTACACGTAATATAAACGCGATTCAATGTAAATTTTAATTGTAGGAAGGTAAAAGGTTATTGTTGCCAGCTAATTATGTAAATTGATTGCAAGTAACATTTAACTGAGACGTTGTGGCTAGACAGACAGACATATGACTGTAACTTTGAAGGACAGCTGTGCGTGTCACGTGTCAGTGTGACATAGACTCACTCCTCTCTGCATCTTGATATGAAAATACTCGTATCTCTTACGCAATATGTGTGTGTGTGTGTGTGTTTTCAAAAAAAAAATATATTTCTGTCAGTATTTTCTACCAGATTATATAGTTTTTCGTATTATTTTTATTTTTTTTGCATTAAACCATTAACAATGAATATAACTGCTCCAATACAGCCGAAATTTTTCAAGCCGCCTCGGTGGTCTAGTGGATAGCGTACTAGGCTTTCACCCCGAGGATCCGGGTTCGATTCCCGGCGAGGGCTTGGCATTTTCATACGCTATAAATCATCCCACCGTCTGCATTAGCCCAAGTGTGCACAATAGTCGGACGTTAAACACCAAAAAAAAATCCAATACAGCCTATTGCAAAAATAAATAAATAATAATAAATAAATAAAATAAGAATATGTCATCTACCGTTTTAGTGACGGAGTTAAAAATCTTTACTTGCTGCACTATTGGTAAGCTACAATAATTTGATTTGGCTTAAATTTGACTGATAATATTTTTTCTTCTCCATACATGTAGAGGTACAAAGTACAAAACACTCGGCAATGGTACGTTGGTAAGCGACTTTCTTGAACAGGCTTCACTCGTACCTGTTTCATAACGGTTATTCATACAAACTGTCAAGACTTGAGAACTTCCGAATTGTAAAAGAACGGTAGATATAAGGGAGCCGTTATAAGTGTTTATTCCAAACATTACGTGTCCGTCTGTTTTTATCGCATCTCTAGCGTTTAAACAGTAAAATCAAGATAACAATATTTTTTGTCAGGATACAATCGAGCAGAAATTAAGGGTTTGCTTATGTAAATGTACTAACGGTTGTATATTTTAATAGAGCCGTTAATTCAAGTGTGTATTTTTTAAAAAATTTTCCCTGGAAAACAAGCTATTTCGCGGACCAACCGTCACTCGTAATCTGGAAATGAGCGCCGATACTGAACTTCCACGTTTGCTCATTTTCCAATTGAAATTAGCCAATATTAAATTTATCTGTTTGGGAGTGATTTTAGAGCTGCATATTTGCTGAAAATTGAGTCGTATTAATACAAAATTACAGTTAGGGAATTTCCTTTGGGAAAATGAAACCTAGACTTGGGACCTTAAAGTGTGTACCGATACTGATATTTATATCTCTTTTTGAGGGATCATTAATATATATATACATGTATAGGCCTATATATATATATATATATATATATATGTGTGTGTGTGTGTGTGTGTGTGTGTGCGTGTGTGTGTGTGCTGCGTATTTGTTTGTTTTGGCACGCTTATGTTTGCAATTTTTCTCCGATATGACGATATGATTCAAATTTGGCTCAAAAATCGATTATGGAAATACCTTGGATAATTTCGTTGAAGTGGTGACTATTTCAAATCTGTAAGAAGTCATAACGTTTTTGTTGTAATTTTTTTAATTCGGTTCGTTAGTGAAATCAGCGTTAAAATCTGTATAATTTATCATTTTGAATTTTCATATTCCGTTGAAATTAAGGACGTTTTGACGACGCTCTAGGTCATCTTCGTATTTGCAATGTAATTTGAAATGTACGTAAATTAAAATCTAAAGTGATAGGATACGCAGATTTTAATGATTTACGATGTAACATCAAAGTTACAAAAGGGTAAGGTAATGAAAAATATTTTTGGAAATTGACTTCTATCACGTTAGCAAGACAGCTTTGTGGTACGATTATTGTACGTTAAGTTAAAAACACGTGTAGGTTTCGTTGACGTAATGGAAGCGAATTTTTAAAAGTAATTTTTTTGTCTTACCCTCTTTTTGGTATTTTGATTTCCCCATCATAAACATGATTAAAATATGCATACAATAGTATTTAAAATTTTCAAATTGCATTAAAAATTAGAAAATAAACCCTGACCGACGTCAAGCTTAAGTGTTTAATTTCATCGGATTTTAAAAATTCAAAATTTTTTTTACGCAATTTCTAACGCTGATTACGGTGGTATAATCAGCTTTGAAATAACCGCCATCCTACAACTCATGAACGAATTTCGCTGGTTGAGTCTTTTTCAAGCAATTACCAAAATCATTTTTGTGCCAATTTTTAATGGAATTGTATATAAATTGCGATTGTGAGCATGACAAACATACACATTTATATAGAATTTTAAGGACCGCTCTAATCGGTATCTGTAGGCGGGGATTGACACTTATTTTGAAGTCACAGGTCTAAGATGGCCGTTCCAATAGCTCATTTTTAAATGGAAATTCGCTAACAACACTGTTTACTTTAATTTGTTCTTTTAATAACAACAAAAATAGAACTTTTTTATCAGAAAGTTTCCATGAAGTGCGTGTTCGAGTTAGTAAAACACCTTCTGCGCCTCTAGTCTTGCGCATTCAAGGTCGTTGGTTCGAGACTACAGTTACTATTGTTAATTCCGATCCTCTGTCCTCCTTCATGTAACTGTTTTTATGTACGTTAAGACGAACAAAGCAATGTAGCGTCGGCGAAGAAAGCAAACACTCAAGAGTCCATCTGTCACTCAGAAGTATTTTTTACCAAACAGAAAGCTTTTAAAAGAAAACTATTGTATAATTTTAAAGTGACGATCTTCTGAAACGAGAGTGTTTGTGTAGAGCACACTTTACATTCCGTTTGAGTGGCTAAAGTTGTACAATTTAACGGCTTAAGAATAATAAATACCAAAATAAAACCTGTTACAATTTTATTTTCTCTTAAAATAAATGTAGCGCTTTATTATTCTAGCGAACGGCTAACTCGGAAGCAATGTTTCTGTAGTCCATTAGATTATTTATATAAACAGTGGAACTTCACTCGTATCAAACACTTTGCAATTACGTCACGTGTAGCAATACTATGTATGCACTATGTTACACAGATGTTAAGAGGGAATCCGGTCAGTTTCAGCGAACGGGACAAAGAAAGAAATATAAAGAATAATCATTAATAGCGGCTTTTCCGCTGACGTAATAGAAGCGATTTACAAAAAAGTGTCATGTTTTTTTTTGAAAATTTAATTTCACTGACTTAAACAATGCAAATATTAGCATTATAAACTTTTAAATTAAAATTGAATTACTAAAATGAATTGTGACTGCCCGCAGATTCGTTTACTTATATTAAGTTGAATTTGAAATGCTAATTTGTATTCATAAAATTATGCTAAATTGCATTTGTAAGATTGTAACGTTAAGGTAGTGATAATTAATTACCTAAAATATTAAGATAAAAAATTTTGAATTTCACTTTTTGAATCACTTTTTTAGGAGTTGTTTTACGCTCGCACGCACGCACGCGCGCTCACACACACACACACACACACACACACACACACACACACACACACACACACACACACACACACACACACACACACACACACACACACACACACACAGAAGTCGTTTCCAAAATAACTTGCCAAAAAAAAACTTATATTAAAATAAAAAAACCCTATGACCATGGGTTCGGAAATGCTTTGTTTTCCTACTAGCCATCATTTACTAGCCACCTTATCTAATAATATTTTTCCAAAATGTTGGAAATTTGAAATTTTTTAATCCAATTATTACGAAAATTACCAATTTTATTACAAAAAAAAGAACATGAAACAAAATTGTGCCTTTTTTAATTTTGAATAAAATAACCAGGTTTCTGCTTAAAATGAATGCACAGGTTAATTTAAACAGAAACTATAATAATAATCATTAATGTGGAAATAGTTAATTAATTATACGAAATATTTAATAATAATAAAGTTGACATAAAATAACAGGATAACGGCCATTACTGTTGTGTCATTACTTACATCCTAGAGATATCGAACTAATGCACAAAAAAACGTCATTCGTGATTTTACAATCGTCAGTTAAAAATAAAATCGAGACATGCATTAAAATAATTTTTATTAATCAGCTGATATTATTTAACAATTGATTTCAGCTGTTTTTATTGTTCGCATTTGCATTTTTTTAAGAGCTCTGAATTTTTTAGTTAATAATATTTGAAGTGGCTCCTTTTTCGGATACGGTTCTTAAGTACGGCCGTGTCAAAGCTAGTGGCCTGGAAACAGCACTGTTGTATTGCACCAATGCAAATATCAAATTTCCTGTGCTGTGGCAGATATTATGAGACGGTGCTTACATAACTAAGAAGTTTGATAAGATCGCGCTGTTGGGCTTTAAGATTAAATGACTGGAATTTTATAAACATGCAACCATAACAACAGTGTTATAATATATGGTATTGTATGAGCGTGTTCCGCAATGCCGACATCTGACCTTGCTCTAAGCGCAAGTTATGGTTAGTCTAACATAAATTGGAATTTCGGGCAGGATTTAGTGATGAAATAATACTGGTTTGGATGTTAAAAAGTAGCTATACGTAAACCACAATGGGATAAGTATAAATCATTGATTGTGCTATTGTAACGTGAAATTTATATGGAGTTATGAAAGTAACGCGCGAGACATTCTCGCTGACGTGATAAAACCGTTCAAAATTTGGGTTACATTAACACAAAAATGTGTGCATCTTAAACGTCCTGTAAAATCGATATACGCTAATGAATTATGATTCTGTTCAGTATTATCAATAGAATATGAATCAACACGTTCCCTAAAATTTGTAATGACCGACATTTTGAAACTGTTTCGGAGATTTTTCCCGATTGTCCAATTAATTACAAAAATTGATTTTTGTGCCATTTTATTTTATTCTAGTCTGACGAAAAATTCGAAAGACTCCTTCAAAAAGCGGTCTAAACCTAATGATCGGTGGATATTCAGTGAACAGAACTGGCTTTTGCCGCTCCAGTGGCTAATTTGAAATGAAAATTCACTATAAATATTCAAGTAACGCCGATGTAATGAAAGCGAATCTCCAAATGCATTTTTCCATTTCTCACTTTAAAAAAAAATTGATTATAATAAGAAAATGATCCGTGACCCCCGTCAAATTGAATTTCATAATCAACGGATATTGAAAATTTAAAATGCTAATTTATGTAGTTTTTAACGATGATTACGATGATAAAAACAACAGATTTTCAAAAATATTTGAGGCAAAAATGATGACCTTTTAAAGATTTGAAGTGGTCGCTATTTTTCTTGTATATATATATATATATATATATATATATATATATATATATATATATATATATATATATATATAAAAGAAGAAGTCCTATGATTCATAATCAATATAGAACCAAAACTATTTTAGCTGCCGACTTGACATTTTCAGGGTACATTTATGTTACCATACAGGCATGCACTAAGAAAGGATTTTTTAAATATTTGATTTTAAACCATTAAGGTACTTACCTAGTCCAACTTTAATAATCTACGTACAGCTAAGACTATAATAGCTAAAGATTTGAAATTTTCAGGGTTACCACCATATGTAGGGGTGCACTGAAAAACGATTTTCCATTATTCAACCCCTAAAGAGGTAAAAATGAGGTACAACAATTTTTATTGGAAAAATATGTTTTTCGTCTGACCTTTTTAAAAAGTAACATAGTCTTACTTTTTTTACCTTTTTAAAAAGTAACATTACTTAAGTTTAAGTAATGAAATATATATTTCACCATTTCCCAAAACTCATCCCATAAAGTGATTGAAATGAGGTAGAAAATGTAAGAAAGGTGTATATAATTTTGCATTGAAAAAATATTTTTTTGGATCGTATATTCTAGAAAAATTCTATGAAACACATATTTCAACATTTTTCGGAATTCATTCTCTAAAGGATTACATTCCCTAAAAATGTAAAAAAATATGTATCAATGGAGAAAAAGAATGTTTGCATTGGGAAAAATTATTTTTTATCGGATTTTCTTAAAAGAAAAGAAAATATTCTAAAATACAAATTACAATACACGTAATTCAACATCCCCCCCATTTTCATCTCCTAAAAGGACAATAATATAAAAGAGTTATAAACGTTTGTACTGGAGAAAAATATTTGTTATCAGATTTTCTTAAATTCGAATGAAACACGTTTGAAGACAATAAAACAACATATTATTCTGGTTATAATAATGTTTCATATTCACTGTAAAATAATCATGAGTTAGATGATCACGCTTTTATTAATATATTTTTTTATGTTTCTTAAATTATTGCATTACTGAAACAGTTTAAGTTTCAGTTTTAAGTTAAGTTTAAGTTACTTGGGTGAAACCATGACAGGCGGCTCTAGTATATATATATATATATATATATATATATATATATATATATATATATATACTATAAAATAATATATGATATATACAATATATCACGCTTTTATTACTATATATATATATAACACTAAATATATATATATATATATAATAATATTCGTTTCATTATAATATTATAGTTTTATATTATATATATATATATATATATATATATATATATATATATATATATATATATATTAACAACCTCTCAAAAAGTGTTATACATGATGGGTTACATGTATAATAATTACAAAATTCAAGATCTGGGTCTTACCATAATGAACGTTCCAATAGAAATTCGCTAATAAACGGGAAGTTCCAACTTTGGTAGCTAGATTCGAGCCTGCCTTAATATGACTAAAAGGGCCACATATAAAAAACCTTTAGAAAAAGGAATATTTTAATTTTATCGGCTGAGAGAAGAACAGCTTCAATCAATGCAACAGTTCTGCACTGTTTTTATTGCAGCATATAAATTTAATAGTTATTTTTATTTTATATGAATCTCCGCTATACCTTTACACTTTATTGCCGCAGCTCTTGAAGTTTCATGAAAGGGATAAATCCACCATATTGTACGTAACAGTGGCCGGTTCAATAGGCCACGAAACTTTGCATTCCGCAGTTACATCATATGATATTGTCCATTTACAGACTGCACGGATGTACAATATCAAGTACAATGCTGTGCACCATGAATAATGTATGGAAGGCGGAACTGCGAGTCAGTGAGAAACATACCGGTATTTGCAATGCAGTACGGTATTATATGCACGCAGCTGTATCGCTCGCTTGATTGAAACGAATTTACGGCGATATTTTCTTTTATCATTATTTTACAATCCTGACCAGCGTTAAAATCTGCGTGTGTTTGCATTCCGAATTTTCCAATTACAGTCGGATAGCGGGAATCCGGCGTATATCGCCATTATTGCCGGATTATTGGAAGAGAAGAGAAACGATATTTAGTATGTAAATTGAGAAAAGGTACGAAACAATACAAAAAACATTTTAACAACAGATATTTGAAATGGAATTATTATTTAAAAAAATGAAAAATTTTAAAAATTACAATAAAAATACGTAATAACTCCTGTATGTACAATAAAGTGTTCAGTATTTATGAACGAAAGTTTTTGTAGAAGCACCGGCCAAAATAAACCGCTTTCGTATTGCAAATTTCATTCCAACCTAAACCTAAATTTTTTAACTGTTGCTTTAAACTTCTGTGTGAGGGGAACAACAGCATTAACATCCCCATAGTCGGTAGTTTTTCACGATAAATAAAGAAAAACAGAGGCCATACCGTATCTTAAATTTATCGAACCACTCGTCACTGGCTTTGTTCATGTGTGTGTTCGTTATTATTTTTTTCAATAAAAATCTTTGCTTTCTCACACATTATCTTTCAAAAAATTTGTGTATACCTGTGTTTTTTTGTAAAAACTAGGAAAAAGCGCTTCTTCGATTTCCGGAAACTCGCCAAATTACATTTTTGCCGATTATTTGACCCGTTTTGGTGTTACTTTTCTTAATGAACACATATAAATAACACCGACGGATTATTGGATGTGCCGGACTATCGCGAGTATGCTGTGCATTGAAAGTACAAAAACGAACCCTGACCGCTGTCAGTTTTACTGTCGTATTTTGAGTGTAATTATTATAAAATTTAAAATTATATTTCAACCTGTTCAACGATGTTCAAAAATGATTTTTATGTAATGTAAAATAAAAAACTTGTAAAATTTTCAAGTTATGACATGACAACCATTTTGGAATTTTTAAATTGATTTTGCTGAGGCCAAGCTACTACCGAAATCGATTTTTATATAAAGTTTGAATCAATTCTAACCAAAATGGCGAACGCGAGTGTGCAGACAAAAATGCATAACATTTTGATCGACCCCCTTAACAAAGTAATCTAGACTAGGATCTGCGCTCACTTCAAGAGCTTACCGTGATAGCCACTCAAAATAGCTTATTTTTTAAAATGAAAATACGCTAAAAAAACTACCATTAAATATTTTTCAATATTGTCTTTAGAGTTGAATTATTGTCCGAAATAATGCAGCATAATATAGCCAGTTTATTTATGAAGGATAAAGTAAACATGAAATATAAAAATATTATCTTTTTCAATATTACGTAAAAATACGTAAAATTTGGGGAAAAAATTGTTTATATTGTTTTATAAATTATTTTTAATATTGTTTTTTTAACGTAATACGTTATGCTAGTTAGAGTAAAGAGGACTAGTAATCGGCGTGAAAGGTAAAAGTAAAACGTAACGGCAGTAATTGCGTCTTGAACCCACAGTTGTGACGTACGCAGTTTAGAGACGCAGCAGGTGTTTTAGTCGCATCGGCCACCAAACTCTAGAGGAGATTAATTACGCATATAATTCGGTAGTACAGATTCAAAAAAACCTACACAAGAGTGCACCTTAAAAGGCTTACTATTTATAAAACAGTATTTTTAGCGTTCCCATTGGAAGGAGATATTGGAGTACCCATCTCATTTGTTTGTTTGTTTTTTAACCACGTTAATGTTCGTTAGGCAATGAAATTCGTACAACAGTTTCAAAATGGCGGTAATTTCAAATATTGAAATTTTCATTACTTTTTTCTATTTAATGTTTTTAGCCTGAATTCACATTTGAAATTTGCGTTAAAAACTGGATAAATTGGCATTTTTAATTTTTAAAATTCGTAGAAATTAAAAAAAATGTTTTACGGCTGTAAGAATTTGTTTTGTATTTTCAGTGGAAGTTTTATGAAGGTGAAATCTGAGTTCCGAAACGAAAGAAAGATAATGTTTTTTTTTAAAATTCGCTTCTATTACGTTAGCGATATAATAATGCGTGCTGTTATATTTCTTAAAGGATGAATTTTTATCAGTATTTTAGTTATGTTGTTCGGTTTTCTTTATAAAAGCTGTTTATCTGACCAACGTCAATAGTGTTGGAACTTTGGGTAAATAACCTTGGCATTAACAAAGTTTGTTTTCACTTCTCGACTGGAATTTTAGAGCAGCAGCTTCTGATTAATTGGGCTTTGGTTTTGCTGTTTGAAAGGGCTTGTGAGGGAACTTACTCAGGCTAACCGGCGTACAAACCCGTTTACTTTGCTTATAACAAATTACAGCCCTAAATAAATTGATTTTGGTATTTGTTTAGCATAGAACAGTAGCACTAAACGTAATTTGTCTAATGAAATTTAGTAAAAATTTCTATAATCATGGAAATAATAATTTTAAAAAATGTATTTTTTTTAGATACGGTAGTCCCTAATAATGCGAAAAATAAGTTTAAAAAATAATAACTGTTGCGTAGAGACTACACGCCATCGAGACTTCTTGTTAATGACCCGGTTTACACCGGTATCCGGGAAGAGATTTAAATGAGGTTGATGACTTGTGCTTGCCCCGTCGTTTGTCAATTTTTCGTTATATTACTCTCAATTCGATTTCACTGCACCACAAAATTTCCTATACAGGGCCTGTGTGTGTGTGTGTGTGCGCGCGCGCGGTGTGTTTTGTGATGCCAAAAAAGGTGGAAAAAATCTTTTATAGACTACCTGGGGTAGGGTACGCACTATCTCAGAGTGCGGAACTCAAATTGAGTTCAAACTCAAGTGAAGATATATTGTTACCCATTAAAAAAACCACCAAAAGCATTCCTCTTCTGTACACCTCCTCACGGAACCGCCGCCAGGCATTACTTCATGGGAAGGTGGACAGGCTGAACCCTACTCTTCTACAGCGTTGGCTCTCCTTTCTCGATCCTCAGCCCTCAACTTCTTCATGACCACTGCAGCGAATCCCGCAATGGCCCTCCAGTTGGCCTCTAAAGCCATCATAGTCGCAACCAGACTTTCCGGTGCAATGCTGCCTCGCAGATATGTTTGCAGCCTCATCCTTTCCTCGTCGAATCTCCGACACCGGAAAAACACATGCTCCGCATCTTCCTTCGCTGCTGGAAGACAGAGGGGGCAAGCCAAGTCTGTTTCCAGCCCGAAACGGAACAAGTAAGCTCGGAAGCAACCGTGCCCAGTGAGAATCTGTGTGAGATAGAAATTTACCTCCACATGATTCCTGTTGCACCAATCCTGAATGTTACCTATGAGTTGGTATGTCCATCGTCCATTTGTTGATTCGTTCCAATGTTGCTGCCATGTCTCCAGGATCCGATTTCGCTCCTCTGTAATTGCCATTTTATGACTATACCGCGGCTCAGCATTTCGCTTACGCCAGTAGAGCCTCGCTCTTTCATCAGCCATCAGCTCCATTGTAGTTTCGCTAGCCATTACGCATGCAGCGTCGTAGGCAACTGTTCGGTAACCACTCACGACACGCAGCAACGCACGGCGGTGCACCGCATTAACCTTGCGCGTATAGCTGGCTCCAAATCGGCGCTCCGTAAAGTAAACCGAGCTTACTACCCCAACCAGGAGTCGGCGGCGTGCCTGTCTTGGACCTCCCAGATTCGGCATGAGCCTGCAAAGGGCTCCTGCCACGTTCGCCGCCTTTTCACTAACTGCTTTGAGATTTTCCCTGAAGCAGAGTCTCGCGTCAACACACACGCCAAGGTATCGAAGGTGTGTGTGTGTGTGTGTGTGTGTGTGTGTGTGTGTGTGTGTGTGTTTTATTAAAACCTAATGAGGCGGAGGTTATAATTAGGCATTACAAATATGACTTTAAAGCTCGATAAATATAAGAAACGGTATGGAATCTGTTTTTTTTTCTATTTCTGGTGAAAAACTACCGTGCGATGTTATAATGTTACTGCGTCCATACAGAAGTTTAAAGTAACAGTAAATAATTTATGTTTAGGTTGGAATCATGTGTGCAATACGAAAGCGTGTAATGTACTTTGCATTTACACAACTCCCTCTCATGTTCGTTTCCTATTCATGCATTCTTAACTTTTTTTAATACGTTACTATCAATTCCGTTTCACTGCACCCCAAAATTTGGCGTACCGCCCGTAAAGAAATATTTACTTCAATAATTTTGTCAACTTCACCAGGACGACTTCTGACAATGGTCCGTGTACAAAGGAAGGAAGGTGTAGCTTATCCATTCATTAGTGGTGAAGAAGGTTTAGAGGATGGTTTTTGGACGGACTTATGTACTGTCAAGGCAATCGCTATTATATGCAGAATGTTAAATGAATAAGCGAAAACTCACTAGTTTATAATTCGTAGTTTGAAACGCGTAGAAGCCAGAGCGAAAAAATATTCCATGTTTGAAAAATGAATTCAATTTTTCATTCTGAGTATTAACTGTAGCCAGTTTTATGTTCTGATATCCGATGAGTAGCTTATAGCTAAGCAAGATTTACTTTATTGGAGGAGATTGAGCACAGCGTGTCAGTTAAATATAATGCTTTATCCCCCAAGCAGTATACCGATAGGGGAGATTACTGACTTTTTGTCGTTTTTGTTCGTACTTAACGAAAGTATGGATTAGAAACAATTGCATGCTAGAGTCCGATCATGCAAGGGGCAGATCATGCCATTTTATGGATGGTGACTGAGATAAGATAAAACTATAACGCAAAATTCAAAAAAACTTATGAAGTTGGTTATTATGAACTTATTGTAATAATTAGCAAGGGATAAAATAATGAAGTGATACACTTAGTATCAAGCTTCTTGGATTTATTGAAAATCAGTTTAATTATTATTTTCTACACTTGGCTTTTGTTTCATTAATTGTCTACACTCATTAGACACAACCCAGTCAGTCTGTCTTCCACCATTGTGTTTCTCAACCATGTCTTCACTCTTCGAAGTGCGCTGAAGCTGCGTTCTGCTATGGTTGTAGCAGAATGGAAAAGGCTCGTTCGTCTTGTAGGGTCAATGTTTGCTTCTTTTCAGGCTTTTTTATGTTTTACTTCCGTTAGATTTTTTGTCTTCCATAGATGATACCAGAAATAAAATTCAGTCTTTATTTCAATAAAACTCTGTAAAAGCCTTAGATATTTTCTGAACTTCTGAGTTGCTCATTTTTAGTATCACGAATGGATAAAGTTTCGTTAGGGCGAACGCTGGCGAGTTTCCTACTAAGAACCGAAGCTTTAAAGATATTGTCATGGAGTCTAGGTAGGATACAATCAAAGATCGTCTCCAGTACTCATTGAGTGTGTGTGTGTGTGTGTGTGTGTGTGTGTGTGTGTGTGTGTGTGTGTGTGTGTGTGTGTGTGTGTGTGTGTGTGTGTGTGTGTGTGTGTGTGTGTGTTTTGTGTGTGTGTGTGTGTGTGTGTGTGTGTGTGTGTGTGTGTGTGTGTGTGTGTGTGTGTGTGTGTGTGTGTGTGTGTGTGTGTGTGTGTGTGTGTGTGTGTGTGTGTGTGTGTGTGTGTGTGTGTGTGTGTGTGTGTGTGTTAACACGCTCTGATTTTGGTCCGATTTGACTTGGCACAAAAACCGATTATCGTAACAGCTTGGACAAGTTCGTTAACCAGTAAAATTCTTTCAGCAGTTTCAGAATGGTGGTCATGTGAAATCTTTAAAAGTTAATAATATTTTTGTTTTAAAAGTATACGAAAATCACCTTCTTAATCTACATTAAAAACCGTAAAAATAAGCATTTCGAATATACAAAATCCGCTGAAAATAAAAACTTATTAGTCCCTATTTTAATTCTGATTATGACGATAAAGCAGAATTTCAAAAAGGGTAAGGTAAAGGAAAATACTTCGAAAGGAAATTCGCTTATATCACGACAGCGAGACGGTGCTTGCCGCTATTATTCACTAGTACTTACCAAAAGCTAATATAATTTCGAGTTTCATTAGAATAGTACAATTAGTAAAAAAAAATATTTTGTGCATTAGAACTTCAGACCTTTGTAAAAATGAACTATTTATAAATTTAACTAAGGAATTTCTACAAGTATCGAATTATTAACATATCAATTTTCTGCTTTGTAAGCTTAAAAATTCATTTCGTTTAAGAAGTGAGAAAATCAATATGGAAATCCCTATGTCTAATAGTTTGATTGTCATAGTTTATGTCATCCACTTGCTGATGCCACTGCAACATATTTAAGCACACATGAGTTTAAGAAATCATCACAAAGATTAGTGCCTGCAAAATTTCTTGATACTGCGTCCATGCATTACGGGTTGCTGGCCTAAAGCGGCACAGAGCTCATCTTACTTCTCGCGGTCTATATATTTTTTTAATTCACAAAAGCGACAAATTCGAATAAGCAATAATAACTTAAGCATTACTGCACTAAGAGTCTGTTCGCCATTTTAAATCTGTTCCCTTTAAGAATGATGTTAACTGACGATACTCCATAAGATAAAATTATGTTTGATATCCTATTTAAAAAAAACTTGTATGTGGGATTGTAATACTCTTTTTATATGTTTATTTATTTTTGCTTTCAACAATTTTCCTCTATCTTTAAAAACAAAAATAATACAAAATATAAAAAGAACGGACCACATTGCCACATAGAATACTTTTAAAACGAGATATCAAACGTAATTTTATTTCAACAAATAACTGAGTAATCTGTACCGTTAATTAACATCAATCTTACAGCGAATAGATTCAAAATGGCCGACAGGGTTTACAGACTCATAAGTAAGATGTTTATAAAGAGATTAGCAGTTGGCAGTTGTGTCTGTTACTTTTAGCTGTTAATTGAAAGTAGTATTAGCAGATAGTAACTGTAAATACTACAAATAACGGTTTTACCCAGTAATAATTAACTGTACTGAAAGTTTTATAATGAACAACCACTATAAGGACGCGTTTTCGAAATACTGTTATGTAATGATACACGCCGGATCCAGTGGCTGAGATAAATTGAGTTAATCAATAACGCCAACCATCAATTTGTTTGATAGATTAGTCAAAGTTGAAAGCATTAAGGTCATACCTAGCCCACGGCAGTGGATTGTTCTGTCGGTTGCAGCGTACACGTTTCCACTGTTGTGTGTGAAACATTTCTTAATGTTTAGGAATCGAATTTACTACAGAAATGCTTCTGTGCGCTCTTTTACTTGAAAATATATTCACTGAAACAGAAACTTTCAAATTAAATTAATTTAGTTACAGTTTTCTAAAAATGCTAAATAATGTAATCATGTAATAATGTAATGTACGCAGCTGTCTCGCTGACGTGATTGAAGCGAATTTCCAACAGTTATTTTTTTATCTTATCCTTCTTTAAAAAATATAATTTCAAAATCATAAACAGTTTTAAAATTTGCTTGAAAATGTTTTTTCAAATTACAAAGAAAATACGAAAATAACCCTGACCGCCATTATTTTAATTTAAACGGATTTTGAAAATTCAAAATGATTATGCAGTTTTTAACGCTGATTACGATAGTACAGTGTGATTTTCAAAAATATTTAACGCGAAAACGTTATGAATTTGTAAAGATTTTTAATGATCGCCATTTTGAAACTGTTGAACAAATTTCGCTGGTTAACGAACTAGTCAAGTTATTACAATAATCGATTAAATGTTGTATAAGCTAACACACCGCAAACACGTAAAAATCGAGAATTCAAGATCGGTGTTCATTTCAAGGTTTCGGGTCTTAGTCTCACCATCTCTTTGTGGATACTATTTTAAGAAATACCGTTTGACGCATATTTCATTTTATAAGATATCAATCCTAAAAATAGATTTGTTATGTTAGTAACAATAAATTGTTTTACAAAGGAACAATTAGTGAATCACTTTCGTCTTATTGAATTATTTACAAACAACATGCAATGTGTAAGTTACGCTAATTTTGTAAGTGTGGAAAGTTCATAAGTTATAAGAATAGTACTCGAGAAGTGTATATTCATCGCATGAGTCATACCGAAATGCGGTTACCTTATAAGTCTGTGCAAGTTGTTGCCGATTGCAAGACCGCCCCCCCTTTCACCGGTGACATTTGCATTGAAATGAGGTTGTATCCAATAAATTCCATTTACATGTTTGGGGAAAACTTTTTTCTAAATAGACTAAGCGTCATTGTATAAATAATCCGGCCACGCTGCAGTTACGACGGGTGTGTTTTGCCAGAAATTTTATAGCCAACATAATTTGTTTGTCTTCTAACAAGTTTTTTACAATCTAATTTCACAGTTATAATCTGTTTATTAACAGCCCTTAATTTTACAAATAACTGGATATTTAAAGTAATAATTTATGCAGGCTTTAGCACCGATAACAATGGCGAAATCAAATTTTCCAAACCAACGCAATATAAGATTTGAAATGGCTGTCATTTTATAACTCACAAAAACCGGGTTTTGTTGTCTTAACGAACCTATTCAACCTGTTTATCAATATTTATTTTGGTGCCATTTGTGTGTACAATTGTACAAACCTTTAACGTTAACACGTACACACTCACTCGTGTATGTGTGTGTGTGTGTGTATATGTGTGTGTGTGTGTGTGTGTGTGTGTGTGTGTGTGTGTGTGTGTGTGCGCGCGCGCGCGTGTGCGTGCGTGCGCGCATTTCATATTAAGTGTTCTTCATTTCAAGTGTCTGGGTCTTACAATAATGGCCACTCCAGTAGCTCATTTTCCTATGGAAGTTCGTTGATAAATGAATACTAATATAAAACTATATACATAGGCTTATTTTACCTCATATACATAAACATATCAAGTGTTCTGCATTAACCTTTCTATATTACTGTTTTCATTTGAAGGATTATGAGTTTTCTCTGCTCAGAGAATTATCACAATAAAGTTTTTAACCCAAGTAAGGCAAGTACCTCCCTTCCACTCCTGACCTCCTTATTGCAGTCCATGCTCTGTTCTTCACTTCTCTCTCTTTTTCTTCCTCCGCTGATTAAACCATGCAAGAAACATTTACATTTGCTTTAAGTCTTTCTGCGAAGTTATTACAGTATTTTATTATGAGTGTTTTAATGTTTGAATTAATATTTCTGCTTTTTAAACCCGTTTAAGTTGTCAAAAGGTATTAATTAAATCTGATTTTTCCTTTAAATTAAATCTGTTGAATAGTGAAAAATACTTGTAAATTAAATACTACGTTAAAAACAGCAAAGGTCGATATCGTCAGGAAAATGAGTTATTGCAGTGAATGAGTTATTAGTCAATGAGTTTTTGGAATTGTAAAATCATTACTCGGACTCGGGACTTTAAAATGAGAGACTGTAAATTTTGTTTGACTTTAATGAATATGAGTCATCTTCAAATCTTTTATACACTTAACGCTAAGCATTCCAATCGATTTTGTACCAAAAATAAGGACCTGTTTTATTGAAACTACAATTATGGGGTACATACAGGTTTGTCGGAGCACCAGAAAACTCTTACACCTCATACTCTAAGCGGTACAATAAAGGAAAACCAACTTAAAACTGACAAAAGTCTGTAAACGAAATTTCAGGAGCAGTATAAATACAAAGCGTTCCTGTGAGAGTGCAGCACAATGAAAAATAATAGGTGACAAATAATTGTGTGTGCACCAAAACAGCTGATTGTTAAAAAAAACATTGTAGAAAGTAATATTTAAATTATTACTATGTCGAAGACTTAAATAATTATTGACCGAATCAGTTTTGAAAGTAGACTCGATAAGACAATCTAGGCCAGTTCTAATATGTAAATGTTGTTAATAAAAGACTGTGCTTTTATTAAACAGCAATTATTAACGTTCATATTAACGTTCATATAGCGATTTCATTAAAATACAAAACGTCCTATAGGCCTACTATTTTCCTTTTCGTTCATGTAATAATTAATGACCAAATCAGTTTTGAAAGTAGACTCGGTAAGACAATCTAGGCCAGTTCTAATATGTAGCCTAAGTGTCAGTAAATACAAAAATATTCTTTTATTAAACAATAAATACTGTAGCCTAATTTAGGTATGTAATATAACATCCGGTATAGTAAGTTTTATTTGTAAATATTTCATTAAAGTACATTGTTAGAATGCAGACAATAATTGTATAGGTTATAATTTTAAATACCGAAGTAAGACCTATCGTATTAAATAACCTAAATATAATGAATGGTTATTGCTTTATTAACAGGATATACAAGTATTAAATATAACGTCTATTTCAACAGAAGTTCATACTGATAAGAAATGGTAAGCCTATATCGTTTAACAACGGTTTTACTTAGTAAGATACGTGCTTTAATGTTAAAATACGAGTATTGTATTAAAGATTAGTGTATTATATTAATTAAATACCACCAAAGTTTAACTTGAATTATTTTATTTATAGAATTCATGATTTCGTATTTTTAACTACGGATAGCGATTTCACATAAAAACTCATGATCTTTTTCTTTTTTTCGTTCATGTACGGACAAAGAAGTTATGATTGCTACACATTTCATAGGTAATTATATTTTAACTAAATGTCATAATTTATTAAAAAAAACAATTTGAGTAAGGTGACAATTTCCATATTTTATGGTATTAATAATAAAGCTTCTATAAAATGTTAAAATGTCATTCCTCCACATCCAAAACAGCGGAGTAGAAAAGCACGTTTCGTTTCAAAGTATGTTTCCTATGACGCTCCTCCTCCACGTAGGTTACAATAAATGTGCCGATCGTTTAGTTAGAAAACAGACAAAAGAAACGATTTGAAATGAATGTAGTAAACATAAAAAGAATCTATTTGGTAAAATAAACGTTTAGTTTAGGCACGGTGTTTTCTTTTGTGGCGATCATCGGACAAAGAATGAACAGCTGGAGCTAATGGTCTTCGTCCCACCTGTAGATGTGGCGTGTCGGAGTGATATAAGACTTCCGTCGCACAAAGACTAACCCACACAGATGGACAAGGTCACCTCAGGATAATTACTCATGCAGTGTAAATAGAAACAAACAAATGTGTTTGGTATCGGCCAAGGTCTGGGACACGAAGCAAGGTGTTTGAACTAGAATTGCTATTCTAAATTGGCCTACTTTATTTCCGCTGGATCCAGCGCTGTAAGTTTGTACAGAATAAAGTCCATCTGAATTAGTAGATTGTAGAAAAATGTGATTGCTAGTATTCAGTATGCTACTATTAATAGTGCCGCAGGGGTGCAAACTAGGTGCACTCATCGAGAGGATATAGACGTCCCTCGCGGTACCCGAGTCTAACACACACTTACACTTGCAACACTACACTTGCGACTTTAACACTTTACACTAACAGTTACATTTAAGGAGGCGATAATAGCATCAATGTGCCTTTCGCCTTAAAATAACAAAAAAAGGGTCAATTAAGAGATTTATGATTTTTTTTAATGCTTAATGGTTGAACAGTACACAGTAGATAAGTGCGCGTCTGAAATACTACTGATGATAAAGACACAATTGAACAGTCAACACGTCATTCAACTGAAATGCGTAGTCTTCTTCTCAAAACAGAATTGTATGTTTAACCTATCCCACTACACTCAGACCCAACGGAGATTACGCTGTATCATACCCTCTCTTTTTCCTAGAAATAGAAAACTGGACTGAAATCTAATTTGTGAAATCTTGTACTGATTAATTTATTCATCTGTAGTGTGCATAAAAATTTTAATAAATTGCAGAACTTTTTTATCATACTGTATTTAAAAATATTTACTCTATTATTCTTCGTGATTTATTATAAAAAATCATTAAGAGTTTTAAAACATAAATATAGTGTTGTATCAATAAAACTGTAATCTTTTTCACTTATTAATTCTTAGTAAAATTTAAAATTGTGCAAAAACTTTCACACAACCTAATCAAGACAATTTTATTTTTTCTGTTACAGGTAAGTGAAAATATGCTTTTGAATTTGAGAACGTGATGCAGAAGTACGTTTGTTTGGTAAGATCTGGATTTGTTAGTAATAATTATGCTCGCTTTAACACTGTGTAACAGAGGCATGCAACTGACGTGATAAAAGCGAATTTCCAAACGTTTTTCCTTCATCTTGAACTTTTTTGAAGCTCTGATTTTACTATCACAATCTGCTTTCAAATCAGGTTAACCATGTTAACATTATAAATTTTCAAATTGCATTGAAATTACGAAAGCATTTAATTTCAATATTTTAATATTTAAAATGCTTATTTATGTAGTTTTTAACGCTGATTACGATAGTGAAATCAGATTTTCAAAAACTATATAAAAAGGTATGCATTTTTAGTGATTTGATATGGATGACATTTTGAAACTGTTGAACGAATTTTGGTGGTTAACAGACTTGTCTAAACTATTACCAAAATCTGTTTTTGTGTCTTTCGAATCGGATTGGACCAAAATATACACACGCGTTCGTGCGAACGCACACAGAAACACGCGCGCGCGCGCACACACACACACACACACACACACACACACACACACACAAACATACAAACAAACATAAATCCTCAAAAAGTGATCTAGTTGTCAGAATCAGTGCTCATTTCAAGGTCCTTGGTCTAGGTCTTACCATTATGGCCACTCCAATAGCTAATTTGTCAATGGAAATTCGCTATGACGGCAACTACAATTTGTAAGAAATGGCAATCGTTTGTAAGAAATTCTTAATTTACCAAAGAATAATAGCAATAAAATGTATGATTTGCTTAAGGATAAGGCTGCAATTTTTAAATAATCGATCGGATTTTTCAATAGTAAATAAATTAGGTACGTTAGCATGCCAACACACACTCGTCATTATTTAACTTACCCTTAAAAATTGTTTTTTTAAGACCCAAGAAGGTCTTGTTTGACCTGGGTCTTACCGTAAGACCCAGCGATCCTTAAACCGTTTATTATGCAATACAAATTCTGTTAACGACCCAATTAACGCCTTTTTGGCCTTAATCGATTTATTTTTTATAGAAATCTAATTTTACCATCATAATAAGAATTAAAATCAGCATAAATCAGCTTCTTAAGGTTTAAAATTACGTAGAGAATAAGATAAAACCTGGCCGCCGTCAGTGATATTTTCGTATTATCAAAGGAATTAAGATATTTGAAAATACAGATTTATGTAGATTTTAACGCTGATTATGATAGTCAAAAATTTATATGAATTTTAAATTTGGAGATTTGCGCGATTTTGAAACTGTTGAACTATTTTTCTGGCCAACAAACTGGTCTCAGCTATTTCCAAAATCTATTTTTTTGTCAAGTTTGAATCAAATCGGTCTTAAAATTAAAATGTGAACGTGATAAGGCCTCGAAGAGAGCACTTGTGAGATTGGCACGCTGAGCATTTCGAAACGTAATTAGCTATGGAGCGGAAGTTTTTTCTTAGCGAATTAAACGAAAAGCTAACATAATTTAGTTAGAGAAAATACAGTTCTCTTTTGTTTTTCTAGTAAACATTGCAAAGGTGTCATGGCAAGATATGTTTGAAATAAATTGCGACGGAACTCGTAGGAGACGGCAAGACTATTTCCAATTACTGAATTTTTAAAATTATAAAACATTAAGTTATTAGTAGCAAAAAGGACGGCTCTAGTGAAATTAGCGCCCTAGGCAATGAAAAAGCGCCCCAAAAAAAATTTCGCAGTCTACGCCGTTGACGCAAAAATGCATTGTGTCCGTATCAAGTAGGACCCTTATTCTCAAACTTTAGACATACAAGATCGATCAAAAACGAAGGTAGTAAATCTTAAAATGACAAATTCAAGAATGACTTCATATATCACACACATCACACACACACACACACACACACACACACACACACACACACACACACAAAATATATATATTATATATATATATATATATATATATATATATATATATATATATATATATATATAATAAGAGATGTATGTCGACGCACACAAAAATCAGACACTACAACACACAGTCATAAAACCGGAGGTATTATATGCAAGCGAGACGCTAGCACTCCACACAAAACCTACCATGGAGGGTATTTTAAAGAAAGAACGCAAAATCTTGAGGAAGATCCTTGGCCCGAGATTAACAGAAGATGGATACAGGTTGCACTCCCGGAAGACCACAGAGAAGATATCGAACCTGGCAGCAGATATCAGAAGAAGGAGGCTTCGGTTCTATGGACACATCAGTAGACTCCCAACAACGAGACTTGCCAACAGAATCCTTAAGTATATACAAGGTGTCAAATCAACAACGTCGTGGATGGCACAAGTCAGAATAGACCTACATGACGCAGAAATAGACTCAACAGACGTTGAAGACAGGCACGCATACAGGAGAAAAATGCTCGGTTGGAAGGTCCCAGAGAATGAAATCCCAAAGAGAGGAGGGGTAAAATGGACGAGGAGCGGAAGAGGATCCATTGGGACAGGATGAGGGAGGTGTGGAGGATTAGAAGGAACAAGACATGAGTCGGAGTGCTTTGCGTGATCCAACAGGGTCTATGCGCAAATAATAATAATAATAATAATAATATAAATATATAGGCTATATATATGACAAAAATTCGTTAACAATCTCGAAGCCATTTTTTTAATATATTTAGATATAATGTTTTTAACCTTACAATCATTAAAAAAATCTCGTTTCAAATTTATAATGAACATTAAAATCTACAGAAATTAAATATTAAAATTACCTTTTTCTGCAATTTTTTGTAAAGTTCAATTTTAGAACAGTTAATAAGAATTGAACTAAACTTATGTTCAATTCAGATTAATAATTATTATTAATAAAAATTTCAAAAAAAATTTTATTCTTCCTCGCATTGTGGCGCCCTTTGACTTGCGGCGTCCTTTCTCGTCTATATGGTAGAGCGGTCACTGCTAGCAAATAAAACCAATGATGCAACATTGTGATGCAATGAATAGGGAGGCATCATTTCTGTATTGCTGCAATAGATGCACGACCTTTATTATATGGTTTAGATGAAAGGTTTCTTTATTGCAAGGAAGTATTGTACGGAACAGTTCATTAGAAAGTTTGATGTATTCTCTAAGCTTTGTATCATCATGCATGAGAACTTTCAAAATTAAAATTTTAAAACTATTTTCATCTTACGTGATGTTCACCACTTGAAAAACTTGTTAATACAAATTTTCCTCCAGTAACAACATAACAATATCCATGATGCGCAGTGACACAAAACTAGGACTTGTGCGCCAGAAAAGTAAACAAAAATTTAAATAAAATACATTGCCCCCGAGAAGTCGTGCGTTCTGCAAATCACTAACAAAATGAACGACAGCGTGGCCGATGTCACGTCTCTGCACGTCGCGTGGTTATCTCGGACATGGTAACAAGATGCGGTCTTACAAACCGAGGTTTTACACACATAAGTACATTTTCAACGATCCTTAAAAAATAGATCTAAAAGTCATGATTGTCACTCATTTTGAGCTCCGAGTCTGGGTGTTACAACGATGGCTGATGCATAACTAATATGCCAATATAAATTCTCTAATAACACTATCAGAATGAGTGAAATATTATAAGACCAGACAAAAGACCACGATTAAATCAGAATCACACCCCACCCCCAAATGACGTATCGACAAACCGAGTCCTGTTTATTTAATCGCATTACAGTGGAAACTGTGTTCTGTTTATCTGGATCTATTTATCATAATTTAGATAACATCCGGACATTCTCCTGATCCTTGGTAAAGTGCCAGGATCTGTGCGCGCCAAAATTAATGGCGCTATTTAATTATTCCGAGTTTGGAGTTCCGCTAGGATCTAGCATTTCTGTTCACTTCGTAGCTGAACATTGTCACTGATAACATAAAATGAGTTATTTCCATTTATAACTAATTGCACAATTCTAAACTTGTGGTTGGTGTATAAGTACAGTACATGAAATGAAAAATACATTTTTTGGTTCGTTTATTAATTAAGAGCCACAGAAAATCGTTAGAATTGTATTAAGTACAATTGTATTAAGTATTAAGTTGTAGGAGGCTTCTTAGTACTTCCTGTGACCTCCAGCCACCAAAGTTGTAGGAGGCTTCTTGGTGCTTTCTGTAACCTCCATCCACCAAAGTTGTAGGAGGTTTCTATAGTGCTTCCTGTGACCTCCAGCCACCAAAGTTGTAGGAGGCGTCTTAGTGCTTCCTGTAACCTCCAGCCACCAAAGTTGTAGGAGGCTTCTTAGTGCTTCCTGTGACCTCCAGCCACCAAAGTTGTAGGAGGTTTCTATAGTGCTTCCTGTGACCTCCAGCCACCAAAGTTGTAGGAGGCGTCTTAGTGCTTCCTGTAACCTCCAGCCACCAAAGTTGTAGGAGGCTTCTTAGTGCTTCCTGTGACCTCCAACCACCAAAGTTATAGTGGGCTTCTTAGTGCTTCCTGTAACCTCCAGCCACCAAAGTTGTAGGAGGCACCTTAGTGCTTCCTGTGAACTCCAACCACCAAAGTTGTAGTGAGCTTCTTAGTGCTTTCTGTAACCTCCAGCCACCAAAGTTGTAGGAGGCATCTTAGTTATTCCTGTGACCTCCAGCCACCAAAGTTGTAGTGGGCTTCTTAGTGCTTTCTGTGACCTCCAACCACCAAAGTTGTAGTGGGCTTATTAGTGCTTTCTGTGACCTCCAGCCACCAAAGTTGTAGGAGGTTTCTTTAGTGCTTCCTGTGACCTCCAGCCACCAAAGTTGTAGGAAGCTTCTTAGTGCTTCCTGTGACCTCCAACCACCAAAGTTGTAGGAGGTTTCTTTAGTGCTTCCTGTGACCTCCAGCCACCAAAGTTGTAGGAGGCATCTTAGTGCTTCCTGTGAGCTCCAACAACCAAAGTTGTAGTGGGCTTCTTACTGCTTCCTGTGACCTCCAGCCACCAAAGTTGTAGGAGGCTTCTTAGTGCTTTCTGTAACCTCCATCCACCAAAGTTGTAAGAGGCTTCTTAGTGCTTTCTGTGACCTCCAGCCACCAAAGTTGTAGGAGGCATCTTAGTGCTTCCTGTGACTCCAGCCACCAAAGTTGTAGTGGGCTTCTTAGTTCTTTCTGTGACCTCCAACCACCAAAGTTGTAGTGGGCACCTTAGTGCTTTCTGTGACCTCCAGCCACCAAAGTTGTAGGAGGTTCCTTTAGTGCTTCCTGTGACCTCCAGCCGCCAAAGTTGTAGGAGGCATCTTAGTGCTTCCTGTGACCTTCAGCCACCAAAGTTGTAGGAGGCATCTTAGTGCTTCCTGTGACCTCCAGCCACCAAAGTTGTAGTGGGCTTCTTAGTGCTTTCTGTGAACTCCAACCACCAAAGTTGTAGGAGGCTTCTTAGTGCTTTCTGTGACCTCCAGCCACCAACGTTGTAGGAGGCTTCTTAGTACTTCCTGTGATCTCCAACCACCAAAGTTGTAGGAGCTTTCTTTAGTGCTTCCTGTGACCTCCAGCCACCAAAGTTGTTGCTGGCTTTTTTAGTGCTTCCTGTGACCTCCAACCACCAAAGTTTTAGGAGGCATCTTAGTGCTTCCTGTGACCTTCAGCCACCAAAGTTGTAAGAGGTATCTTAGTGCTTCCTGTGATCTCCAACCACCAAAGTTGTAGTGGGCTTCTTAGTGCTTCCTGTATTAAAATTACATTTTTCTGCAATTTTTGTAAAGTTCAATTTTAGAACAGTTAATAAGAATTGAACTAAACTTATGTTCAATTCAGATTAATAATTATTATTAATAAAAATTTCAAAAAAAATTTTATTCTTCCTCGCATTGTGGCGCCCTTTGACTTGCGGCGTCCTTTCTCGTCTATATGGTAGAGCGGTCACTGCTAGCAAATAAAACCAATGATGCAACATTGTGATGCAATGAATAGGGAGGAATCATTTCTGTATTGCTGCAATAGATGCACGACCTTTATTATATGGTTTAGATGAAAGGTTTCTTTATTGCAAGGAAGTATTGTACGGAACAGTTCATTAGAAAGTTTGATGTATTCTCTAAGCTTTGTATCATCATGCATGAGAACTTTCAAAATTAAAATTTTAAAACTATTTTCATCTTACGTGATGTTCACCACTTGAAAAACTTGTTAATACAAATTTTCCTCCAGTAACAACATAACAATATCCATGATGCGCAGTGACACAAAACTAGGACTTGTGCGCCAGAAAAGTAAACAAAAATTTAAATAAAATACATTGCCGCCGAGAAGTCGTGCGTTCTGCAAATCACTAACAAAATGAACGACAGCGTGGCCGATGTCACGTCTCTGCACGTCGCGTGGTTATCTCGGACATGGTAGCAAGATGCGGTCTTACAAACCGAGGTTTTACACACATAAGTACATTTTCAACGATCCTTCAAAAAGAGATCTAAAAGTCTTGATTGTCACTCATTTTGAGCTCCGAGTCTGGGTGTTACAACGATGGCTGATGCATAAATAATATGCCAATATAAATTCTCTAATAACACTATCAGAATGAGTGAAATATTATAAGACCAGACAAAACACCACGATTAAATCAGAATAACCCCCACCCCCACCCCCAAATGACGTATCGACAAACAGAGTCCTGTTTATTTAATCGCATTACAGTGGAAACTGTGTTCTGTTTATCTGGATCTATTTATCATAATTTAGATAACATCCGGACATTCTCCTGATCCTTGGTAAAGTGCCAGGATCTGTGCGCGCCAAAATTAATGGCGCTATTTAATTATTCCGAGTTTGGAGTTCCGCTAGGATCTAGCATTTCTGTTCACTTCGTAGCTGAACATTGTCACTGATAACATAAAATGAGTTATTTCCATTTATAACTAATTGCACAATTCTAAACTTGTGGTTGGTGTATAAGTACAGTACATGAAATGAAAAGTAAGTACATTTATTAATTAAGAGCCACAGAAAATCGTTAGAATTGTATTAAGTTGTAGGAGGCTTCTTAGTGCTTCCTGTGACCTCCAGCAACCAAAGTTGTAGTAGGCTTCTTAGAGCTTCCTGTGACCTCCAGCCACCAAATTTGTAGAAGGCTTCTTAGTGCTTCCTATGACCTCCAGCCACCAAAGTTGTAAAAGGCTTCTTAGTGCTTCCTATGACCTCCAGCCACCAAAGTTGTAGGAGGCTTCTTAGTGCTTCCTGTGACCTCCAGCCAACAAAGTTGTAGGAGGCTTCTTAGTGCTTCCTGTGACCTCCAGCCACCAAAGTTGTAGGAGGCTTCTTAGAGCTTCCTGTGGCCTCCAGCCACCAAATTTGTAGAAGGCTTCTTAGTGCTTCCTATGACCTCCAGCCACCAAAGTTGTAGGAGGCTTCTTAGTGCTTCCTGTGACCTCCAGCCACCAAAGTTGTAGTAGGCTTCTTAGAGCTTCCTGTGACCTCCAGCCACCAAATTTGTAGAAGGCTTCTTAGTGCTTCCTATGACCTCCAGCCACCAAAGTTGTAGGAGGCTTCTTAGTGCTTCCTGTGACCTCCAGCCACCAAAGTTGTAGGAGGCTTCTTAGTGCTTCCTGTGACCTCCAGCCAACAAAGTTGTAGTAGGCTTCTTAGAGCTTCCTGTGACCTCCAGCCACCAAATTTGTAGAAGGCTTCTTAGTGCTTCCTATGACCTCCAGCCACCAAAGTTGTAGGAGGCTTCTTAGTGCTTCCTGTGACCTCCAGCCAACAAAGTTGTAGGAGGCTTCTTAGTGCTTCCTGTGACCTCCAGCCACCAAAGTTGTAGGAGGCTTCTTAGTGCTTCCTGTGACCTACAGCCACCAAAGTTGTAGGAGGCTTCTTAGTGCTTCCTGTGACCTCCAGCCACCAACGTCTTTTCCCCCATCTCTAAAAGCGCTGTAAAAGCTTATAAAATATAAAGAAACCATAAACGTTATAAAATAAAAATCAATTAATTAAATTAATCGTGGCACACAGCTGTCTCTCTAACGTGATGAAGCGAATATCTCACCCCTTTTAAAATTCTGATTTCCCAATCATAATCACATTGAAATCTGCATATATTAGCACTATAACTTTTAAATTACTTTTAAAATAGGAAAACGAATTCTTACACCATAAAAACATTTCTTATTTACAATGATTTTTTAAAAATTCAAAATGCTAATTTATGCATTTTATAACGCTGATTAGGATTGTGAAATCGGATTCTCAAAAACGAAATTAAGACGAAAAGTTATAATCTTTTCAAATATTTTAAATTACCGTCATTTTGAAACTGTTAAACAAATTTCGCGGGTTAACGAACTTGTACAAGTTATTTTACCGTAATCAATTCTTGAGCTAAGTTTGAGTGAAATCTGACCAAAATTTTGATTGTCGATAGAACATTTTCGTTTAAACACGAAGTATTACGTTGACAATACGAAATTGAATCCTGACCGCCGTCAAATTTAATTTTCGTAATGTGAATAGATTTTGGAAATTGAAAATCATAAGCTGTACAGATTATAACGGTCATATCGTTGGTGAAATCAGATTTTAAAAGTTTTGATTTTTTTTAAATATTTGGATTGGACGCCATTTTAAAACTGTCAGACGGATTATCCTGAGTAATGAACTGGCCGAAGCCACTACGAAAATCGACTTTCGTACCAGGTTTTTAAATGAAAACGGAATAAAAGCACACGAAACGACTCACACACACACACACACACACACACACACACACACACACACACACACACACACACACACACACACACACACACACACACACACACACACACACACACACACACACACACACACACACACACACACACACACACACACAAATATACTCGTATAAAAAGTAACCGCAAGGTCAGGATCATTGTTCTTTTCAAGTTACCGGATTTGGGCTTTTGTTGATAGCTCAGTTTCAAATGGAAATTTCCTAATAAAAGTGCCATTAATTATGTTTTTTTGTTATTATTAATGCTAAAAAATGGCAATAATCATAGCCTTAAATAAGAAAGTATTATATAAGGAAAAGCTGTGGTGCCAAATCAGATATTTATGTGAATATTACCTTGCGCGGATACCATTTCCTAACCATAACGTAACAACTTTTCTGTTATGTAGAAGTTCCTGTTTTTTTAAACATATATAGACATTTATTGAATATAATATTCATTTACTTCTCAATTAGCAATAAACTCTTAACATTTTGAGAAAATTTTTGATGACACTTTGTTTGAAAATAATAAAAGTGGATGGATGGGTTTTTACAACAATATTCTTTTTCCTTAATGACTTCGTTGCTGTTCTTGTGAACATCTAGAATATTAAGTAACTCTAAGAGCTTACATATTTTCATTTGAATAGAATAACATTATTCTATATAATGTAATGGTAAAAAGCACGTTTCTTTACATAAACACTTTGGTAAAAGACATTTTATAAATTCGTTATAGTTGCATGTAGAACAGAGAATTGGAACGATCTTTGCCGAACATAACCGAAGTGTCTGACAGCTACAATGTTCAGTGTTAGGCTTCTCTAAATTTTTGCTTATGAAAAATTAATTTAAACCAATTGAGCGTGCTCAGAATGAAACTTGGCAAATCTGTCAGACTCGGTAATCATGGTAACTGCTCGGCTGCGATTGGAGGAATGGCAGGGCGAGCTTTCCGAGGTATCCCAAAAGTCTTCTGATATAAATTCAACTATACTATTGTAAAGTTCTTGTAAACAATATAATGTATTCAATTGAATATGAAAATTTAAATTACAAATGTATGTAGATTTTAACGTTAGTTATAATAATGAAATAAGAGTTTCAAGAAAAATTAGCTTAAAAACGGCCGCCATTTTGTAACAGTTGAACGGATGCAGCTGAAGAACGACCTTGTCCAAGCTATTACTAATACAGTATCGATTTTTGTGCAAAATTCGAATGAAATCGGAGCAAAATTGGAAATGTAAGAATGTTAACACAAACCCGCGTACTGAACAAAAACACAACTTTGTACGAACATTCAAGAAATGATCTAGATGTCATGTTCGTTGTTCATTTCAACATTTTACTTCGACTGTAGCTGAGATTGATCATTTCCCAATAAACATTCACTAAACACTTTTCTTACTTAATAACTTAGTTTAAAAACTTTATAAAACATAAATTGGTCACTATGTTAAAGGATTTATAACCGTCGTACATTGGTCTAGTTATACTAAAATATTGCTGGCCTTAAAATGAAATATGACTTTCCGTACTAGCAGCTGTTGCTGCAGCAATAAATAATGCGAATCTATTTTTGGCCATTATTACTGTAGCTTTCTGCATTACGCATTTATTGTGCTTGTTTTTGTTGTCGTCGACAGAATCACACGACAATTTACCGTACAGTATGTAACTTGATATTGTTTTAGATGTGTCGTCATCATTAGTTGTGATACTGCTTCGTATTTTTGAAAAATATCAGTTGAAAATAATGTTTTTCTTTTGTTTCGATGTGGTAGTAAGGGTTTTTTGTATTGTTTATTCAGAGATTCGCTAACATTTATGTACGAGGGTTGTCCGTAAAATAAGGTTCCCAATAATTTTTAACAATGAAAAACATGTTTATTTGCATTGAATAATACATTTTTGGAAAGCTTACACTTTTTTCTATTTTTCGACATAATCGCCGTTGAGATCGATGCATTTTTGCATACGGTGAACAAGCTTTTGTATCCCTAAGTCGGGAAACTCACCCACCGCGCGGCTAAGGTAGCTTAAAACTTTTTCTTTCATCTCCTCTGTGGTACTGAAATGCATCCCACCTACGTGTTTCTTCAAATTAATAACGAGATGGTAGTCACTTGGAGCTAAGTCCGGGCTGTAGGACGGATGTGTGAGAGTATTCCATCCAAACTGGTTGATGGGACCAGTTGTTACATGGCGGTGTGCGGACGAGCGTTGTCTTGATGGAAACAAACTCTATTCGTGAGCATGCCTCTCCTCTTGTTTTGAATTGCGCTGCGAAGGTTCCTTAACGTCTCACAGTAACGATCAGCATTGATTGTTGTGAAGGTATCCATGAATTCGCACAACAATAACCCCTTCCTGTCCCAAAACACACTCGCCATGACTTTTCCGGCAGACAGTTTTTGTTTGAACTTCCGCGGCTTCGGCGACTCTGGATGTTTCCACTGACGTGATCGTTCTTTCGTTTCCGGTGTCGTATAGTGTACCCAGGTCTCGACCCCAGTGACAATGGAATTTCTTGCCATCGGTTTCGTAGGCCTGAAGGAATTAGCGGCCCGCATCAATCCGTTGCCGTTTCTGGTCTGCTTGGGACCTATTTTGCACAAACCTTGCTATACCCTAAATGGTCTGTCAAAATTTTATCAGTGCAATCTTACTGACATCAGGGATCATCTCAGAGAGCTCTCGAACAGTCACCCTTGGATCATTCAGCATTGCTTCTTCCATTTTCGCAATCGTTTTGTCCGAAACAGATGGCCGTCCGGAACGCTGTTCACCATGAACGTCTGTACGTCCGTCTTTGAATTCTCGGCATCATTTACGCACGTGTTCTATGCTCATACATTTTTCTCCGTATACTGCATGCACACAGTTAGACATGAATGTCCACCGGTGCATTGCTTTTTGCACACAAAAACGAATCACAGAGCGTAATTCGAATCTGGCGGGAGACAGAAAAGACAACTCCATTATTAACGACTACCAAGCCAAGATTGAGCGTCGTAGACCGCTCGCGGAATGGGGATTGGGAGCGGAGGAACCAAGCTGCAAGCCAGGGTCACCGGATCCCGCGTAACAACGTTCGCAGCGACTATAGCGCCTTGGGAACCTTACTTTACGGACAACCCTAGTAGAAATCATACACGATGTTTCGAGAGTATCGATTAAGTCTCGCTTTCAAGTGCCTAACTTTGCACTAGAACATAAGCCTACATGTCTAAGCCTACGTTAAAATATTGAAAAACTGTGAACAAATACTCAATACTGTATTGTGAATGGTAAAAAATTAAAATAATACTTATAAATAAGTATCTAAGAAAATTATATAGCTACACAAATGTCAGTGTGTTGTTTCTGTTGACCAGCACACGTTTCTGTTATCAGCTGTTGTACTGCTTTATTTATTTATTTGTAACTTGTAGTTATCAGTGTTCTTCTTAATTTCTTAGTTTGTTAAAAAGGGTCTAGTCATCTAAGCCTATGTTCCACTTAGTAAGTTTATATTTAAAGTCAAACGCTTGAGAACGAGAGTTGTTGATCCATACCCTCAAAACTTCGTGTATTGTTTTCATACAGGTTCACAAATGTATGCCTCCTCACAAGGGAGGGTATAAGTGCACCTGAGTTTCACGAGCCTGGGTTCTGCATTTTTTAGGGGGAATATTAGAAAACAAAACTTCGAAAAATATATGTTAACTGTAAAAATTAATGTTTAAAACAGACGGTAAAACCAACCAATAAATAAAATAAATCATTTTAGGCATAAGGTATCCAACTTCTTCCACTTCATAAAAAACACATACTTGAACATAATAAAGGGGCTTGATTTTTTATTTATGAAAGTCCCGGGTCCGAACTTTCATTTAAGAGTCGTGCAGAAATGGTGGCAAATGTCCAAATAAAGTGTATTTAAAACATGGAACATTCAGTCATTAACACTTTTTTCAAAAATTGAAAAGATTTTAAAAGCCCGTGTATTCTTTATTTACGGCAAGTAAAACATTCAGGATCCTTTCCGAGGCTGGTTACTAGGTTTTTTAACAATAACCTAAACACAACGGAGTACATGTGCATTGGAAGGCTGAGTAGGAATCTTCTATTGGAACACAACACAAAAATCAAGAAGTGTAAAATTACAAATATTTAGGAATAGCAGTTACTAGCGATGGACTCTTGGGCACAGCGATAAAAGAACGAAACACCTCGGGGATGGGATCAACATGTATCAAAAATAAATAAACATAGAATATATAATACAAATACAAAAAGTGTAATCTCATATAGAAGAGAAGTATGGCCACTGAAGCGAAAAAAACAAAAATGTCTTGAAGCTACAGAAATGGACTGTTGAAGAAGAGCCGCAGGTTTCCGTGAAATCATGGATGTGAAGCACACCATTGTAGACGACATCAAGACGAAACAACTGCGATGGTTTGGTCATGGATGGAAGAAAATCGACTTCGCAAAAACCACTTTTAAAATGGAAACCACATGGTATCAAAAAAAGAGGAAGACTGAGATTTAGTAGAAGAGAAAGAATTTATAAGGAAATGAGAGAGGGGATTGAACCAAGATCGTAAAATTAACAGGGAAAATGGAAGCTAGGAATCAGAAGACATCAGATAACGTTTTAAGCCTAAAAGAAAACATTCTTGATTCGCGAAAGAGTTTTAGACTAAACAAATTTTCATACTATCACAAAAATTATAGAGATTTGTTTTTAAACCAAAATAATTTATTAAACATAAATTTTCTAGATTTCAATTATTTAGTAACAAATCTGATTTGGTATCTGGACAAACAGATGGATAATATGCTCATTAAATTTTGTTCATTTAAAAAATCATGGCACATGTTACTGTACTTAAATAAAAGAAATTCACTGCGCAAAACAAATTCTATGTGACAAAACTTTTAGTAAAATCTGATGAACCGATTTTTTAATATTTGGTCGGATTTGTAACTACTTTGTATTTCTTGTGAACTTGATTTTTTGGGGAAGTAACCAATCTGACATTTATTTGTGTACTTATAAGTGGACTATAAGTTAAAAAATGTCTCGAAATTTACAACAACAAAATACTTGCAATAAATGTAAATCGATTAGTCTGTTCTCCAGTGATGTAGATATATATAGACGGGCACACCATCCAAATTGCAGGATCGATTATTTAAAATCACCATACACTTTCTTTTTTTATACTTTTTATAATGCGAAGTAAATATTTTCAATGTCTCTCAAAAAAAATATATATGTGCAAGTTTACGTTTAACTGTTCAATTAGCGCATTGAACACAGTTTATTAATTTGCTTATACGGGAAACTACCGTTAAAAAAGACGTTAACACAATTTACAATTTACGTAACGTTTCTAAAAGTACTGTAATCACCATTTATCTGAACTGTACACTCCAATAAAGTCTTAACTACTTTTACTAACTACCTAGATCTAGGGTTATGACCTAGACGGGGGTAATAAAATGTAATACCTTGGCCACAGTGCGTGTAGTTAAAGTTAATGGGTTGTAGAAGCGTAATTAACAAATTAATGTATAAACTATTTTTATGTAAGATGTAAGCGTTTAAGTATTAACTGTAAAATTATATTAAAACTTATCAAAATGTCTGTCTCTGTATGTATGTGCGTCCGTTTTTACTTGAAACGATTTTATCGATTTAATTTTTGAATATATTACTTTGATCTGAGAAAATCGATATTGATTGATCTCATCTTTGGGATTTTTTAAATTTAAACAGACGCTTTTAACAACGGTCATTTTATAAAATGATTTTAAATTTTGTATTTAATGATGGAAAATTTATGTTATTATTACTGTTTATCCGCATATTTGTCATCATCTGTGTACATGTATAAAAACAATACAAGACAATAATAGCCGCCTCGGTGGCCTAGTTGATAGCGTACTGGGCTTTCACCCCGAGGACCCGGGTTCGATTCCCGGCCAGGGCTTGGCATTTTCATACGCTATAAATCATCCCTTCGTCTGCATTAGCCCAAGTGTGCACAATAGTCGGACGTTAAACACAAAAAAAAAACAAGACGTTTCGAAAGTATGGATCACCTCTCGTTCATAAGTGTTCAGTTTGAAACCTAAACAACCCCTGGCTATGAATTTAAGAGAGGCAGGAAACGATAGGTGTTATAATTTAATTTATATTTTGCCCTCTCTGGGAATCTGCCCTGAATGTTTGTACTCCACAGCGCTTGAGAATGAGAGTTAATCCATACTTTTGAAACTTCGTGTATTAGTTTTACAAGTACACACACATGATGAAAAATGTCCGAAGATTAAAATGGGGTGAAAATTAACTTTACATGTTTCTCTGTATCTCTCTACAGATTCTAAAGATGTAGGGAGACGTAATTTCGTGCACGGGTTTACCTTAAGCTTTGCAAATGCATAAAGATAGTGCCAAAAATTCCACCTCGAAGGGTTAATTTTTTCATAATTTTATTTTTTAATTGTGGGCTTTAAAACTTTTTATGAACGATTATCTTTGTTCCTAAAAAATTTCAATAAAATCAAAACTAATGGGTTCAAATAAGGGTTAAAGATCGTGTATAAACTCAAAAACCCAATTAATCATGTGATCACTTGAACCTTAAGATGTTGAAGATGAAAATGTTTTTAATGTTTATCCTTCTGTGCTATGAGTTAATTAAGAGATCGTTTCCAAAAGTGGTTCATTGAAGGGCTGAAATAGGGTTGATATATTGAAAAGCCAAAATAAAATCTACCTAACCCTGATAACTTTTGAATTTAATGTTGGCGTTAAAGTTTTCCTTGTTTTCTAGAGACAGTTTGGAAAAAGTCCAAAGTTAGGGGTTTAAATCTACAAAAAACACACGAATTAATCACGTTAAAAACTAGAAGTGATGTTTACAGGTAAGCTTTGAGCGTTCAATCGATAACAAGTACGCGCGTAAAAAAGGATTTTCCAAAATTCTACCCCAGTGGGTTCAAATATATGTAAATTAAATATTATAATCACTAGTGAAGTGCGACAGGGGAATACTAGTCATGTGCAGACTTGTTTATATTTACATAATGTATAAACATTGACAATTCATTTTTTACATATACTAACTCAAAGCGTAAAATGTCTCACCGAATGAAGCTTTTTCATCATGTACCTTTTTGAAAGATAGCTTTTCTATAGTAGTTGTTTTCTATCTTAATGTTTGATAACACCTAATCCTTCATAACTTCCAAAAGTGTATAATTTCATGAATTATTTTTGTCAAAAAAAAAATTGTATACATTTTATATTGGAGCAATATTGTTATGCTTTATATTGAGGAAAACGTTTTTAAATTATTATATTATTAGCATTTTTTTAGCTTTTATATTAGGAAAAAATATGTATAGCTTTTTTCTATTGAAAGAAAATTGTTTGAAAACTGCTTATAGCTCCTACATATACTTTTTTACATTGGAAGGAAACAGTATTTAGCTCTTACATTGGAGGGACAAAATTTAAAACTTTTACGATCAAGCTTTACTTTACATATTTTTGTTAGAAACGCTGCTATTTTCAACGTAATTTGGCAATTTAATATGCTAATTTATGCATATTTGATAGAAACTTTGCACAAAAAACATTTTTAGTAATACCTTTTACTAAATATGTATTTATATTTATTTATATAAATATTTATGTTTTACTGTTTTATAAATCATAAATTATATAAGTTACACATCGAAATCGGTTTAATAGTTTCCAAACAGCGGCCAAACTTTCAATAATTCACGATTTTTTATTCTTAATATATTTTTTATTTTTTAAATCACGACGAACTATAAAATCTAAATAAATATTTACGGCGGTCAGGGTTCGTATTCGTATTTTCAATGTAATTTTCATCCGCTTCCATGAAATCAGCGAGACATCTGCGTGACGCGAATGTATTAAAAGTAAGTCAAAACGGTTTATATCAAATCAAGTAGCTGCAGTATCGATTATATTTTATTTGATTTTACTCGATATTTGCAATTACGGTACTTCTCTATAAATATCGCACCTTACTTGTTTTAAGGTACTTGTGAAGTGAACGTAACGGAAGGTAAATCAATGTCTGCATAAGGATTAAATCCTTACTGCCATAGAAGACAGCGTCTTGCTTGAAGAAGTAGCGACATTAATTCAGTCGTTTTCCTAACAGTTTCTATTGCCAGGATCAATAAATTTATTAGATTTATTTACCATACGCTTGTAACGGCTTAAGAATACTTCGTGTACGACAGAGAAAACGTGCGCTACGTAAATCTGTACGTTATTTTTAACTTTATTTGTTGGACGTCATCTTAAATTATTGCTGAAGGTTGCGTGCTTCTGTTGTGTGTCTCGTAGTAAAATAACCTTAGCACGCAACTGTCTCGTTGTAGTGATGGAAGCGAATTTTCTGAAGTAATTTGTTTATATTAACCTCTTTCTAGAACTCGTATTTCACCGTCGTAAACAGCATTAAAATCTGCATATATTAAACTTTCAATTTGCTTGAAAATACGAAAATGAACCCTGACCACCGTGAAATAAAGTCAACTGATTTTGAAAACGTTGATTATACGATGGTAAAACTAGATTTTCAAAAATAGTTAAGCCAAAAAAGATACGTATTTTTAAAATTTGCAATGAAAATCGATTAGGCCTATTATATAAATAAAAATTAAACGACCGCTTAAACATTGATCTACAGGTCAGGATAGTCACTCATTTCATGCACCCGATGGCCACTCCAATATCTACTTTCCGGCACGCTGCTTTCTCGCTGACTAACCAATAAATTTTGTCCGTCACACAAGCTTTAGAAAGTCTGTTTCCCCATCATAACCAACGTTAAAATCTGCATATTCAGTACTAAATATTCAGTAGAACTTAAAATAATAATTTATGCAGAATTTCAAAAAACTGTTAGATAAAATCATTTGGCCGCCGTTTCTAAAGTACTAAATGAACTTTTCTGAGTAAAGAAATGGTCCAAACAATATATTACGAGAATTTTGTTACTAGAATTTATTTTTGTGATAAGTTTGATTTATTTCGGAATTGGACCAAAATTACAAACGTAAGAGTGTTAAAACAAATTAGTTTTTGAAAATTTTAAACTTTTTCAAAAAAAGTGCTCCACAGGCACACATCCAATACAGTCTCCCCCTCCAAAATCATCAAACCACAAACAAAATAAAATTCTCTCAGACAGAAAACCAATAACTCTCGTTGCAAATTACAGCAATTATTGAAATCATAATTTAAATTTTGTTTTCTTAGTAATTATAAAATGAATTTAGTTTTGCTTGTAAAGAAAGTATTCTGTAGCCCTGGGCTACTGGTCTAGGCCGGCGGTAAGTACGCCCCCCCCAAACTTACGTCCTGAATTCGTGCCTGTCAGGATCGGTGCTTCAAGGACTGGGTTTTTCTACGATGGCCGTTCGAATAGATTATTTTCACAAAAATTCGCAAAAAACAGATACAGCAGAACCTTCAAAAACAGCTTGAATGTAGTAAATAATAAATTCTATGTAGTTTAAGATGTTTTTAAAACGATTTCTTATAATAATTCCCATATTTTAAGATAATGAACCTTGATTAGCATCCGAAACAGGATTTCCTTCGTAAGTTACAAGGAGCCTTTATAAAGGACACCATTTTTAGTCCGCAAATTGTTAAACCCATCCCAGCCAAAACCGGAAGTGATGTTGCGAGCAATTAGCAGACTTGCCTTCCTAGCGGCATTTAAGTCTGAATAACGTACATTATAAGTATATCTTTCATCTCTAGCAAAATATAGAGCAAAAGTACGATCATAAGGCTTGGAAATGTAAACGATGCGATAAAGACATTTTTAAGTACAATATTGTAACAGTAAAGTATTTTGTGCAAAGACTGTCTCTCGCGCAGCCAAACGTTTTAAAAAAATGTTTTTTTTTTTGGTTTAATGGGTAAAAGTAAAAGTATTCGTTAAATGTCTGTGAGTCACCCTTGGGTGTAAGATGTTTTCACATGAGCACAGTGGAGTGGAAGCTAAACAAACTGATCGATTTCATGACCTTTTGTTTAGCGAGCTGTCATCATAGAATGACCCAGACAGGGTTTTGAAATGATCCTGACCTCTAGATCACTTTTTGAGGGTTCGTTCAACATATATATATATATATATATATATATATATATATATATATATATATATATATATATATATGAAATTATATCAAATATTATGTATATGATCAATATAGTTTCATAATATATATTATATATATATATATATATATGCCACTTCAAATTTTTTCAAATTTTTAAATTCATAACTTTTTCGTCTTAATTTTGTTTTGAAATTTGATTTCACTATCACAATCTGGGTTAAAAACTGTATCAATTAGAGTTTAAAATTTTTAAAACTCTTTAAAATAAAGAAATATTTCAGTGTTAATTGTCGTATTTTCGAACTGTAATTTGAAAGTTTAAATGCTAATATATGCAGATTTTAATGCTGATTATGGTGGTGAATCAGAATTTTGAAGACAACGACAAGATATAGAAAAAATACTTTTGGAAATTCTTTTACCACGTCAGCGAGACAGCTGCGTACAGCGATTATTACAGTTCACAGTTATACTGATTTCAGTACAGGTATGCATACATGAGCAAAATCCGAATAACGAATTTTGGAGGGAAAACTTCTGATTGTCGTAGTTTTAATTTCAGAATTATTAATTTTAGAAAATAATTGCATTTTAGACAATTTTTGTAATATTTTTCAAAAAATATTATATTAAAAAAAGTATATTCCAGCATAACCGAAAACTAAAAAACAATAATCGATTTTATGCAGTTAGCTTGTAGTTTGCCCAAATTTTAAAGTATTTTGAACGTTTAAAATAATATATTGTATTATCTTATTTTCAGGTCAAACAATTTTAATCAAATTACATCACTAAGTACTTAAATAAAACTCATTAGTAATATATATCTATATCTATATCTATATCTATCTATCTATCTATCTATATATATATATATATATATATATATATATATATATATATATATATATATATCAATGAATTTCTGTTGGAAATTGTGATAAAAAACAGGATTTTATCAAAATCAGCTCAAACGTTTTGGGTTGGCGTGTCCGCCAGTTCTGTCTGCTGCATTTACGAAGTTCTTGGTTGTAGGATTGAGACTGGAGCAAATAGGTTATACCATGAACTCGGCATGAAAATCGATTTTGTTTTTGGGTCGGGCAAGTTGTTACCCAATTAAATTCATTCAACAGTTTTTCAAAATGGCGGCCATTTCAAAAATCAATAAACCTTTTTTATCTTACACGGCTTTGAAAATCTGATTTCACTATCATAATCAGCGTTTAAAAATCTGCATAAATTGGTAGTAAAAAAGTATTATGGTGTTATAAGCCTACTTTTATAATTCGATGAAACAGCATTGAGTCATAGTGACTGATAAACACGTGACGTGATTGTTATATTACACGATACTGTAATTTTATTTGTTTTAATTTTGTTTTTAAGTAACCGACTTCCCCACGGAACTGTAACTGTCACGGCTTTATTTGACCAATGTTTTCACCAAAGACTGTAATTCCTCGAAGTTTTATCTGAAGCCACAATTCACACATCCTCGCCAGCAATGATAAATCAATAATAAATAGAATTTAGTACGTGACCGGCACACACAATGCAAGCTTTGCTGTTGTCGACAAAATAATAATAGGAGCATGCAGCTGTCTTGTTGACATGATGGAAGCGAATTTCCAAAAGTATTTTTCTTTATGTATACTTTCTGGAGTAAACCTACTGATTTCACCATCATAATCAGTATTAAAATCTGCATATATTAGCGTACTAAACGTTCAAATAACACTGAAAATACGAAAGTGAACTGATATCAAAAATATTTCTTAATATTTTGAATATTTTGGAGTTTCATTGGACTTTGGAAAGTAAATACACTAATGTATGCGGTTGTTAACGCTCATTACTAGGTGAAATCAAATTTTCGAAAAACTTTAACACAAAAATTTAATGAATGTTTACAGATTTGAAATTGCCGCCATTTTGTAACTGTTGAACTAATTTCGCTAGTTAATGAACGTGTTCAAGTTATAAACAAAGTCGATTTGTGTGCCAAATTTGAATCAAATCGAACCAAAATTGCGAATTTTAAAGTGCTAAATGCACTTAGCCCCACATACAAAACATATATATATATATATATATATATATATATATATATATATATATATATATATATATATATATATATATAGGCCTATATATATTTTAACGTCCGACTATTATGCACACTTGGGCTAATGCAGACGATGGGATAATTTATAGCGTATGAAAATGCCAAGCCCTGGCCGGCCCATCGAACCTAGGTCCTCGAGGTGAAAGCCCAGTACGCTATCAACTAGGCCACCGAGGCATATAAATGACCCCCACAAAAAGTGATCTGGCGGTCAGGATCGGGACTCATTACAAGGACCCGGGTTACGGGTCTGTTCTTGCCATCATAGCACCTCAAATAGCTCATTTTTCCGTTGGAAATCTGAACGAAAGTTGTTAACTAACGTTATATAATATTAAAAAATTGAGTCACAGTAATCCCGACAAAACTGTTAATATTACTGAATTAAAGCGAATTAGTAGCAAATGCATTCAGGTGTTCCGTTTACATTTTGTCAATCAGCACTTAAAATTTTTAAATATATTTTTACCGTAGAATTTAACGGTGATTAAGACGGTTAATTTAGGTTTTCAAAAGAGTGTTGAACAAAAAGTTTATACATTTTTTAGCTAATTTTCATTGAAAAATGAGCTACTGGAACGGCCATCTTGGTACGATCCTGACTAGAATATTGAAATGTTTGCCAATCCTGACCCCTGCATCACGTTTTGAGGGTTCGTTATAATTCACGCTGATATAACCCACGTAATTTTATCCAAATTTAATTTAAAAACTGGTATTTGCAATAGCTTGGACAAGTTCGTTATCCAGCGAAATTAGTTCAACAGTTTCGAAATGGCGTTAAAAACTCATAAAGTTTGTCTTACATTGTTTTTTAAATCTTTTTTCGCCATCGTAACCAGTTGTTTTTAAGAATTATTTGAAATTTTCAAATTTAATTTGACTACTGTTAGCCGGGTGGCTACCAAAGGCCGAGCGGAGCTACGCTGAGCTGAGACGAGCGGAGTGGGATGAAGTGAACGGCAACCGGAAGCGGGATCCAGTATATTAAAGTTAGCCGGGTGGCTACCAAAGGCCGAGCGGAGCTACGCTGAGCTGAGACGAGCGAGTGGGATGAAGTGAACGGCAACCGGAAGCGGGATCCAGTATATTAAAGTTAGCCGGGTGGCTACCAAAGGCCGAGCGGAGCTGCGCTGAGCTGAGACGAGCGGAGCGGGATGAAGTGAACGGCAACCGGAAGCGGGATCCAGTACATTAAAGTTAGCCGGGTGGCTACCAAAGGCCGAGCGGAGCTACGCTGAGCTGAGACGAGCGGAGTGGGATGAAGTGAACGGCAACCGGAAGCGGGATCCAGTATATTAAAGTTAGCCGGGTGGCTACCAAAGGCCGAGCGGAGCTACGCTGAGCTGAGACGAGCGGAGTGGGATGAAGTGAACGGCAACCGGAAGCGGGATCCAGTATATTAAAGTTAGCCGGGTGGCTACCAAAGGCCGAGCGGAGCTGCGCTGAGCTGAGACGAGCGGAGCGGGATGAAGTGAACGGCAACCGGAAGCGGGATCCAGTATATTAAAGTTAGCCGGGTGGCTACCAAAGGCCGAGCGGAGCTACGCTGAGCTGAGACGAGCGGAGCGGGATGAATTGAACGGCAACCGGAAGCGGGATCCAGTATATTAAAGTTAGCCGGGTGGCTACCAAAGGCTGAGCGGAGCTGCGCTGAGCTGAGACGAGCGGAGTGGGATGAAGTGAACGGCAACCGGAAGCGGGATCCAGTATATTAAAGTTAGCCGGGTGGCTACCAAAGGCTGAGCGGAGCTACGCTGAGCTGAGACGAGCGGAGCGGGATGAATTGAACGGCAACCGGAAGCGGGATCCAGTATATTAAAGTTAGCCGGGTGGCTACCAAAGGCTGAGCGGAGCTGCGCTGAGCTGAGACGAGCGGAGTGGGATGAAGTGAACGGCAACCGGAAGCGGGATCCAGTATATTAAAGTTAGCCGGGTGGCTACCAAAGGCCGAGCGGAGCTACGCTGAGCTGAGACGAGCGGAGTGGGATGAAGTGAACGGCAACCGGAAGCGGGATCCAGTATATTAAAGTTAGCCGGGTGGCTACCAAAGGCCGAGCGGAGCTACGCTGAGCTGAGACGAGCGGAGTGGGATGAAGTGAACGGCAACCGGAAGCGGAATCCAGTACATTAAAGAACGCTGTTGTATCTTTTAAGTGTAAATATTTAGACCTAATGTAACAGATTGCAGGAAACTACTGTGTTTAAAAATCGTAACTAAGGCAATAGTAACCTAAGTAACGAGAAGTAGTAAGTTTGGAGGCGTGGTCAGCGTGGTGGGTCAAGCGAAGTCAGCTTCAAAACCGAACCTAGATAGAAACGAAACTATACCGAGCGGAGTCCGCTTAGCTCAGCTCCGTTACGTTTTCAGTGGCCGCACTTACGTTAATAATAATAGGTTAGGTTTTGAATGTGTTCTTCGCTCCTCATATAGGCCTAGTGGCAACCCGGCCTTGGGTTTGTTTTTGTATTTTCAATGGAACTTGAAAGTTTAAATGTTTATTTTAGTATAGTTTTATGCTGTTTATGATTGTGAAATCAGAGTTTCAATAAAAAAAATATTTTTGAAAATTTGATTCCAACACGTCAGCGAGACAGTATTCATAATTAAATCAGGCGTAATGCACGAGTAAAAAATTGGTTTAACTAAATGTGATTTTGGCGACAGTATTTAAAACCTAAAATTGAAAATCGATACTGCGTAAATTACGCCGTTGAAAACAATACAAAACCGTAAATCGGATTCACAGCAGCGCAATTAAATACGTTACTGTGCACTTTATTCACAATGAACAGTAAATTGTCTGCTCTACCCACGCTTAGTCGTATTTCCCATTGAAGTTGCTTAATAATCCCCCCACGTTATGTATATTTTGAATTTCCAACGCACTCGTGCGTAACAGCGCGTAATCCATTTAGCAATTTTGTTCAACAATTTGCAACCATCAATTCCCCAATTAGACGTTCTAAAACTGTGGTTTGCAAATTGGAGCGTGTATTGGACAAGTTACTAATAACTACTAAACGTAATGTAGCTCATTAGCTAATTTCCATGGGAAATGATTGGAGCGGCCATCATACTGGGACTTTGTAATTCGTGACCTCTATATCTTATTTTGAGGGGTCAAAATTTATATATATATACATTTTTTTATTTATTTAATTTAATTTTAATTTCACCCGGAGGACCCGGGTTCGATTCCCGACCAGGGCTTAGCATTTTCATACGCTATAAATCATCCCATCGTCTGCCCAAGTGCCCAAGTGTGCACAATAGTCGGACATTAAACACACAAAAAATTAATTTAATTAAGTGTCTCGATTAACCGTCATTCTTGGGACCATTAGGTGACGGATGATAGAATATATATATGTATATATATATATATATATATATATATTTGTGTTTAACGTCCAACTATTGTGCACACTTGGGCTAATGCAGACGATGGGATGATTTATAGCGTATGAAAATGCCAAGCTCTAACCGGGAATCGAACCCGGGTCCTCGGGATGAATGCCCAGTACGCTATCAACTAGGCTACGGAGGTGGCTTTGGATGAGAGAATATACGGATAATAAAAATAGACCACACATCTTTCGGCAATCGACAAAAGTAACATATACAGAATTTTCTCCGTTTATAACACAGATTGATATATTATTATTATTATTTTGGAAAATGTAGTACATCACTTAAATTTCTTAATTATCTCTATGTATGTAAATACATTTTTACATTTATAGGTCTTTAATTAACCATACATAAAATTTTTCACTTATTTTATACGAGAGCGCTTCACTTAAAAGTACTCACATGACTGTTACGTGTCAACTTATACGCTGAATGGTATTATCGTGAATAATGTGAAAACGTTATTTTTTAATAGAAATATTCATATACTTTTTTATTCATATAGTTTTTCCGATTTTGTTTGTCCTATTTGAAGTGACGTCTCATTTCAATAAATGATAAGTCAGTTTACTTTTCGATTATCAGTGTTTCCTTTGAGCAGCAAGCAGTGTCACTGCGTCGAATGAGCAATAAGTACCAGTCATGTTCAGTTAGCAGTGTTTTGTTTTGTCTAAAATGTTACCTTTATCACTTATTACAAGTTATTTACTGCGAAAAACCGTTTAAAAATGTCAGATAACAAAATTGGCCTAACGGTTAAAAGGGTGACGGTTAATCGAGACTCTTGTGTTTATTAATTTACATTGGGAATATGGACAGCACCCCCGCGACTCTCATTATGTGTTTGACGATTTTTTCTCATTTTAAATTGAATTTAAAAATGCTAATTTGTAATATTCTAGCGACTTTTAAGATGGTGAATTCAGATTTTCAAAAGTTAAGGTTGTGAAACGAGTGCCTTTTTTAACAATTGAATGAAGTTTGCCGCCAACGAACTTATTCAATTTACAATATTACTAAAATCGATTTTCGAGCCAAGTTTGAATCAAATCGGACCAAAAATTATGATTGTTCGATTGCTAACGGCACACTTAAATCATCTTTTTTAAGACGCCTCAAAATGTGATATTAAAGTCAGTAAGTCGCCAACTGTAAGGCGCCGGATCTGGGACTTTCCAAGATGGACACTCTATTTGATCATTTTTCAAAATATATTCGCTATTATATTAGATAAAACGAATGTTGAATTAATTGTTAACTATTGTTTAAAGACAGTCGAAGTTTTGAAGCAATACGGTCAGCAACTAATTGCACTCTCTCTACAATGGGACTGTCAAAGTCTCGGGTGTAATTACACTGTCGCATTGATATTAACCTGCAACACTTGCTGTTTTACTTTGAATATACAATGCAAACAATCCACTGAGATCAGCCAATTACAGACCTACACAGAGGAACCTCATTAGTAAATTTCGATTGGACAATGAGCTATTGGGCGACAATCGTAATTGAACCCAGATTCGAGATCTTGAAATGAGCTCCGATCCTGACCTCTTTAGATCACTTTTATGGAGGTCGTTAAAATTTTTATGTGTGTGTGTGTGTGTGTGCGCGCGCGCGCAAGCGCATTTTCACGTTTGAAATTTTGATCGGTTTTTGCAATACCTTCGACAAGTTCGTTATCCAGCAAAATTAGTTCAACAATTTCAAAATGACGGCAATTAAAAATTTTTAAAAGTTCATAACTTTTTTTTGAAAATCAGATTTGACTATCGTAACCGGCGTTTAATCACCATATATTATTAGAATTTTGAATTTAAAAAACTGTTGAAATTTTAAAAAAAAATGTTATAGCTATCATTGTTAATTTTTGTATTTTCAACGTAATTTGAAACCTTAATAAGACGTTAATATATGCAAACATTAATGCTGATTATGATGGTGAAAAATTTCGAAAAGGTTAAGGTTTAGAAAAACATTTCTGGAAATTTGCTTCTATCAGGTCAGCGAGACAGCTGCTTGCTGCAACTATTAGTGAATTTCCATAGGAGCTACTGGGGCAGGAAATGTGATTACTGAGCTCCCCAATGCGTGTTCTTCGAATGCGTCCTGATTCAGATTTCTAGATCGCTTTTTGAGAGATAGTTAAAAAAATTATAAATTGTGTGTTTGTGTGTGTGTGTGTGTGTGTGTGTGTGTGTGTGTGTGTGTGTGTGTGTGTGTGTGTGTGTGTGTGTGTGTGTGTGTGTGTGTGTGTGTTTGATTGAACTCGGTACAAATATCGATTTTGAATAAATTCGTTAAAGTGTAAAATCCGTACTAACTTTATCCGTATTTAAAATCTTTATCACAACTTAATTGGTTTTTAATTTTTGTTTATTAGCAATCCGATTGCATTCTCGTTTACAGTTACAAGAACTGCATTATAGTCCAGCCACTTAGTAAACGACCTGGGCAAGAATCAAGCTCCCTCCAACAGTCTAGTAACACAGAGTCTGCCAATCTGAGTCTACAAACTGTTAATACTCGGCGATAGTGAAGGAAAAGGAGGGAGCTGTTGTGAGAGAGTGGGCACTCGTCCTCACTCTCGCACATTTCCTCTCTGTCCAACTGGTGCTCTTAGCAGGCCGTTTTCTAAGCGTTTGACCTATAATTAACATTTTGATTGTTCAAATCCGTTGTAATTAAGAAATTGAATTCGATGGCGGTCATTATTCTTTTACATATTTTCATTGTAATTGTGGCGGTTAAATCGAAAATGATAAACACTTACTTTTGGATATTTGCCTCCATAGCGCCAGCGAGACAGCTGCGTACAACAGTTATTTCCTATGAGGGTCTAGTCGTAGGAAATAGACTACTGAACATTGCACGCACGAGTTGCAGCCGTTTCGTATACAGTTATTTAAAATGGTTTTCCCAGTTTCTCTATAAAACCAGATTAGTTTGTGTTCTGCTTTTGGAACAGATGATAAAAATTCCCACGCAAGCGTTGTATAAATAGTTGAAGTAGATGGAACAGGCTTTCCGCTGAAAATAGAATATGTACTGCAAGTTTAGTTATTCATTCGTGTTGAACGTTTGAACCGAATCACGCCAAGCGATAACGGTTTTCATAATAACTGTTAAAATGGAATTTGTAAATTAAAATGTTAATTAATGCAGATTTTAACGATAATTACTACTGTGAAATTCGATTTTGGGATTAAAGACAGTTTTAATTTTTTAACGTGTTTCGTGGGTTACGAACCTGTCCAAGCTATTATCAAAGCCGATTGTTGTGCCAAGTTTGAATCAAAACGAACCAAAATTGCGAACCCTACAATGTTTATATGTTGTGTAGTTAGCTTCAAAACCCTTTGAACACAAATCTAAAAAAGTCACGATTAAATATTCAGAATCTAATTTTACCATTGTTATCAGCGTTAAAATCTGCATTTCTTTCTCTCTCTCTCTCTCTCTCTCTCTCTCTCTCTCTCTCTCTCTCTCTCTCTCTCTCTCTCTGCCTCCCTCTCCCTCTTTCACTGTGTGTGTGTGTGTGTGTGTGTGTGTGTGTGTGTGTGTGTGTGTGTGTGTGTGTGTGTGTGTGTGTGGGTGGGTGGGTGGGTGGGAGGTGGGTGGATGGGTGGGTGTGTGTCTTATAGTTGAATTTTTCGGGTTTTTAATTAATTAATTCCGAAGCCGCCATCTTGAAACAAAAATAAGTAGGGAAAATCGTTCACGTACGTCATTTGGACTTTATACAAGGTACCTCCGTACCAAATTTCAATGCAATCGGTCACTGTGTTTAGCCAAAACTGCTTATTTCGTTATCGTTAAATCAGAAGCCGCCGTCTATAAACGGAAATGAATAAGGAAAAATCTTACACCTTTGTGTTCAGGCTTTATACAAGGTACCTTCGTATAAAATTTTAAAACAATCGGTCAATACATTTGGCCAAAACTGTGTAAAAAGAAACAAATAAACAAAAACGCACGCACGCACGCGCACGCGGGTCTTTTAGAACATAAAAGGCGATATATTAGAATTTCAAATTTCAAATTCAGTTAGGACGGTGATGTTATTTTCTGAAATTTTCCATCATGTCAGCGAGACGTGTTATTTTATGTTATCCGGAAAAAATACTGTAATCAATTAATTACAGTGTTACTAAACTTTAACTGGCTGTAGAATGTACCGGGGAGTCTTAGACAATTAAAGTGACTGAGACAGCAGGATATTGTGGATGTAACATCCATGTTGGATTAACTTTGCAGGTTGATTAAGATGTATTGGCGCAATTAACTTCAAACAACATATACCGTATAAGGGAACAGGAGACAGGCGTTTTGAACGTGTTACAAGTCCGTAACGGTTCTGTATCGAAGCAGTACAATATTTGATAAGACCTCACTATACTGTATAGCAACCTCAAACAGGGGCTACTTCGTGATTATGATAGCAACATTAACTATAAAATGTTATAATCGTGGACGCAACTGACTAGCTGCATTGACGGAGCGAACCTTTATATTTACACCTGATTTCACTATCATAATTACCGGTAAGTTCTGCTTAAATCAGCATTTAAACTCATCGAAATTACATTGAACATACCAAAACGAACTCTGACCGCCGTCAAATTTTTTTTTTTTTGTATTTTAAACATAATTGAGAATTTAAGTGGCAACTCGATATATATTTTAATATTGGTTACAACGTACATAGTGAAAATCAGATTTTAAAATATTTATGATATTTTAAATATTTGGAATACCGTAATTTTGAAACTGTTGAATGGATGTTGATGCGTATCGAACCTGTCTAAAGTTTGGTAAAAACGATCCATCAAAAATGTATCTAGAGGTCAGAATCTGTGCTCATTTTAAGGTCCCTGATCTGTGTACCATGATGTAATAGAAAAATCATTAATAGACCAAGTTTGGAGGGAAATAGGTCTTCCTTGGAACGAAAACGAAGGAAGGCGTGGCTTGTTCACGACGTCCAACGGAAATACGCGATGTAGTCCTCTATATAATTTTTTATATCAACGTGTCCCCCAATTTGTACGTAAGCTTTTTTTCGCGAAGATGAGACCTATATTAATTGATTTTCCATTCTTCAAAACTATTAATTACCACAGTTCGGGTAAAGCCATTAAAATATTTCAGAGAAAAGCGTTGGTTGGCACATACAATTATTTGTATACAAATACATTATCGGATGAGCTTATGCCCATCTAATGTTCTTTTCTACTTTACTATATATTTATGAATATTTGAGACACGTAAAGTTCAACACACGTGGATTTCTTCCTGACGTTATAGAAGCAAGTTCCCGTATTTTCAGTTACTTATTTATGCTTACATTAACCTTGATTATTATTGTAAAATCAAATTTTTAATAGAGGGTAAAGCACAAAGTTATGATTTTTTAAAAGACTTTCGCTATTTTGATAAAAACGGATTTGTCCATTGTTTAGTAGTATTTGTGTGTGTCCGTGTAATTTGACACGTGTTAAATCACATCGACTAAACTGTCATACCAAACTGTCAAATTACATTGAAAATAAGAACACGAATCCTGACCGAAGTCAAATTAATTTGTAATGGAATTTTGAAATACAAAACGTTAATTTGTGCAGATTTGTAATATGATTTCAAAAAAGTGTAATCTTATAAAACAAGATGCGATTGTTATGATTTGAAATAGTGTAAATTTTTGAAAAAAATTGACTGATTTTCCTGGGTAATGAACTTGTCAAATCTAATAACAAAATCATTTTTTCTTCCAAGTTTGAATCAAAATTGAGAATGAGAAAGTGTACACCCACGCGTGTGTGCTCTCTCGCAAGCGCAAACACACATATGCCTTATCACAAATGGTAGTTCCAGTAGAACATTTTTCAGTGAAAATTCGCTAGAGGTAATTCCAGACTGCGCATGTGCACATGGCGTCCGTCCGGGCGGAGTGGAGAGGAGAAGCGCTAAGCGTAGCGCACTACACATCCAAAATCTAACCTATTGTATTTAGTGTAGATGCGGCCACTGAAAGCGAACGGGGCTGAGCGGAGTCGCATGGTCCGCTGCGCTTTCAGTAGCCTATTAAAAATATAGGTTAGATTTGTAATGCGCAGGCCGCTCCGCTCCGCATTTGCTGGCCACTCTGCCAAGCCTGTTCATTCCACCTGCCACCAACGTTTGGTACCTGGTGTCACATACAACACCAGGATAGTGCTACTTAAGGATAGTCGTCCTTACTCCAGCCTTATATTAATATAATCAGGCTCACGTTGGCGAGCCTAAAGTAATGGTAGTAGTGACATGGTTGATAAAAAGACACGTCTGGATATATCCGATAAATAAAAAGCGTAAATTGATTGGATAATAGCATCATTTACTTGAGGCAGATGACAAATATTTTTCGAATTTACGTCAGAATAAATCAAACAGTTACATGACATGAACGATATCAAGTGAGCAGGCACCAGTTTCAGGGAGGCACACCATCAAGGAACGTTTGTAAATTTGTTTGAAAAAGAAGCAGTCTGTGCGCATGCGTGCAGTAAGCCGTGACGGTCACATTAAAACAATCGCTCGTACAGCTTTTAGAACTCCCAGCAGCCACACATGACTGCTACCTCAGACGTGGCTCACATCCGTTTCCGCATAGTATGACAACGTAGTCAGGGATTTTTCAAAATTACCTATCGTGCGTGGCTGGACGGTCGCCACGTTAGTATGAAGTGACCTTGATAAATGTAAAGTGATTATAACTAGCAAAGATTACGTATAAGTGTATATTATGTGTGACCAGTTCTATTTTCACTTAGGGTGAATCACAGGTTGTATAAACAATTTGGTGTAACTGACCACAACGCTGAGGCATGCACTTCCCGGTACAGAGGTCCCAATAAGCGCACATAACTCGTGGTCATGAATCTGCAGTTTAAGCAGTGACTCAATTTAACCATAGATTTAACACTGCCAATAGCAGCGCACATGTGCAATGACAGATTTATCGATAGGCGTAAAGCATGTGACGGGTTAAGTGATATTGTAAAATGCAATTGCCTGCCAATAAACTGTACATAGCTGCTCCCTCATTGCCACAGTATTTCACTACACTCTGTAATAAAAAAACTACAATTTTATTAACAACTTTTTGCAACAACAACAAAAACACACAAAATTTAATTGAGATAATAATTTATGCAGGTTTTAACATCTATATAATAATTTTGAATTACAGCCATATTTCAAAATGTTCAACATATTTCGTTAAAAACAGTTGTGCAAGAGATTACATCAATCGATTTTTGTGTTCAGTTTCAATCGAATCGGCATTAATTAAAATATTGAACTGTCTAACTACGTTGGAAATACGAAAATGCACTTGGATTGGTTTTTTTAATTTCAAAGGATTTAAAAAATTTTTAAATAGCCAATTTTAACGACTTAAGAAAAAAATTGAAGTTCAAGACATATATAGAATGAGAAAACTTTACTACTAGTAAAGTAAGTAAAAAGTATGTAAAGCTGAACTAACAAAGCATATACGACAAAACCACCTAAAAGATAGTACGAGCGTTGGACACTTAGGAACAAGAACCAGAACAAATTGCTGAAGAAGGAAGAAGATAGTCATTAATGTAACAATGTGATGTCCAGGATGTAGTCTCGTTAATAAAAGCAAAAAGGGAGTGCAGAAGTCACGACAGTCAAATAACAGAGGTTCGATTACTAATAATAGTACAAACTAACAAAGCATATATGACAAAACCACCTAAAAGATAGTACGAGCGTTGGAAACCTAGGAACAAGAACCAGAACAAATTGCTGAAGAAGGAAGAAGATAGTCATTAATGTAACAATGTGATGTCCAGGATGTAGTCTCGTTAATAAAAGCAAGAAGGGAGTGCAGAGGTCACGACAGTCAAATAACAGAGGTTCGATTACTAATAATAGTACAAACTAACAAAGCATATATGACAAAACCACCTAAAAGATAGTACGAGCGTTGGAAACCTAGGAACAAGAACCAGAACAAATTGCTGAAGAAGGAAGAAGATAGTCATTAATGTAACAATGTGATGTCCAGGATGTAGTCTCGTTAATAAAAGCAAGAAGGCAGTGTAGAGGTCACGACAGTCAAATAACAGAGGTTCGATTACTAATAATAGTACAAACTAACAAAGCATATATGACAAAACCACCTAAAAGATAGTACGAGCGTTGGACACTTAGGAACAAGAACCAGAACAAATTGCTGAAGAAGGAAGAAGATAGTCATTAATGTAAAAATGTGATGTCCAGGATGTAGTCTCGTTAATAAAAGCAAGAAGGGAGTGCAGAGGTCACGACAGTAAAATAACAGAGGTTCGATTACTAATAATAGTACAAACTAACAAAGCATATATGACAAAACCACCTAAAAGATAGTACGAGCGTTGGACACTTAGGAACAAGAACCAGAACAAATTGCTGAAGAAGGAAGAAGATAGTCATTAATGTAACAATGTGATGTCCAGGATGTAGTCTCGTTAATAAAAGCAAGAAGGGAGTGCAGAGGTCACGACAGTAAAATAACAGAGGTTCGATTACTAATAATAGTACAAACTAACAAAGCATATACGACAAAACCACCTAAAAGATAGTACGAGCGTTGGACACCTAGGAACTAGAACCAGAACAAAGTGCTGAAGAAGGAAAAAGAAGAAGAAGAAGAAGAAGAAAAAAGATAGTCATTAATGTAACAATGTGATGTCCAGGATGTAGTCTCGTTAATAAAAGCAAGAAGGGAGTGCAGAGGTCACGACAGTAAAATAACAGATGTTCGATTACTAATAATAGTACAAACTAACAAAGCAGGAACAAGAAGAAGACGAATGTTGACCAGAACTGGACAAAGTCCTGAAGACAGAAGAAGAAGATAGTAAATGTAACAATGTTAAGGTTAATACATTATGAGGTTTGTGTGAGCAAAACAAATTCACTGGTAACACCTCATAAGTAAACTGTCAGAGTATTGACCATTAAAAGCACTGCTGTATAAATTAACAAATCAAATAGAAGACCACTAGATCGAACGCCGAAGAGATGGCACGACAGTTGGACATCTACATCTCCAGAACAAGAACAAGACTGCTGTTGAGCAGAACAGGTATATGTACTGAAGAAAGATAAAAATAAAATGTTAAATAAAACTGTAAAAAGTAATGATTTCTTTTGGTTTTGAAATGGCCGCAATTTTTAAACTGTTAAACAGACCTTTCTTAGAAACACACTTTTCAAAGCTATTATCCAAGTGGATATTTTTGCCAAGGTTGAATCAAATCTGACCACAATTGCGAACGTGAGATTGCTAAAATACACAAACAACCATGTAAGTACAATTTCTTTCGATTCATGGATCTTAAAACGTAAAGTTGTCTGACTCTTAAGATCGATATTTTCACGATCACCTTAATTTCGTCATACACTGTATAGTGCGAAAGTAATATCCACAAGACAGTTGGTCCGCTAAACTCATTGGTATGCTTGTTGAAGTGTTAAGTTCGAACTTGTACATAATATAAGAGGAGCACTTAGTAACCACTCACAATAGTCCTATTCATGCAAGCTGAACGTGTAATTTGTCAAGCGTAATGTACGAGTATAAGACTTGGCTAATACCTGGGTTGCTTCTTATCTACCCTCTCAAATCCAACGCTACTTACTTAAACAACCAGTTAACTTATATTTTAATATGTGTTATTGAATATTTTCTTTTTACTTTATTCCTGTAATCGATTTTGTCATTCAGGTTTCCAGAACTGAGACTGTTTGTTTTTGAACAGCTGAAGATAAAAATAACTGACCGATTTTTATGAAATGGAAATGTGACATATTTTAAAACTATTTTTAATTTTTCGAAAAATCTGTAAAAAATCCCAAAACATTAACAATAGTAATTTAATTTTAAATAAAATATTTTAAAAAATAGTCCAGCGTAGTCTAGCGTGCAGGAAAATGAATACATATAGAACTCCAAGTCGGCAGTAATTTATGTTAATCAGATAGGCGAAGCTTTGTACTTCTAGCGTCTCTGTAGCAAGGCATTGAACATTACTGCTGAGTCGCATATCCTCGATCTATAAGAGTGCAGGGAAAATAGCACGCACACCTATTGGCTACACCGTTGCAACAAATCGGTATATGAGATACACTGGTCGCTCTTCTGTTCTAAATCTGAACTTTGAACTTAGTTAACAACTCCCAAATACTGTTGAGCTTTCTGTTTGTACAGTATTTAGTTTCTATAATAATTACAGAAACTGTAAGTATCCCAAATATCTAAAAAAATTTCAAGTCTGTATATCAAACGTGACGTAAAACTTATTTAGTGTAGGCCTACCAGAATAAGTCGAAAAACTAAAATATATTCTCACCGTTATCTTTTTGTATCGATCTGACCATTTATTTTATTTTAAATTTAGCACTCTCTTGGATTTGCATGAACACAATTTTTAGAAAAATCTAATAAACCATTTTTGAGGAATTTGGCTGGTTTTTCGTTCAAAGTTTCCAAATATTTTTTTACAATTTATTTGTTAATACTTTTATTTGATTGTGTGTGTGTGTTTGCGCGCGCGCGTATGTGTGCGTGTGTGATGTTTTTGTAGTTTATTTTATTGTTTCATCTGATAAAACTTGAAAAGTTTTGAAACGTTATTTAAATCGTTTTATACGTAAAAATAAGTACTGCGTGTACAGCGGTAACCAGAATCACGTTGTAATATTTTAATGTACTAGTCACCGTTGTATGTACAAAAATAACGGATTATACATACAATATTATTACACTGATTTCATATTATTTGTACAGGGATAATATTTACGCATAAATTGAATATTCGGCCAACCAAACCGATGTGTTTATACAGGCTCCAATCCTGCTGATTAAAGATTGTTTGATCAAATATAGTTTCCATCGTATGAGAATATTGCAGAAAGGCTTGGTTACAAGAATCCAATTTATCGAAAATGCCTCTAGAGTCTAGAATGTAGAGTGTATACAATACGCCAGTGGGTAGAATGTATTTTTAATTAACATTAATTTACTGCTAGGTATATCGATTGTAAAACAAATTCTATCGATATAATCAGTACATACTCTATTATATTCATTACATTAAAACAATCGTTTTAGAGAGAAATACGTTAACATCGTTTAAAACACCTGCGCGCGTATTTGTGTGTGTGTGTGTGTGTGTGTGTGTGTGTGTGTGGTTAAAATGGCGGTAATTTAAATTTTCAAAAAATCATATCTTTGTTGTTTTATATCACATATATTATTTCCCACGTCAACATCCCTTTTTCTCAGCACATACTATTCGTACAGGCATAAATGAGGTATCTTTAAGAAGACTTTTTTACCGGCTTCTGACATTGCAAAACGATTTTGCGCTAAAACTTACTGTTTGTGGAAAATGTTAACATAAAATACACTATTAACTGTCATAGATAAAACGGCATCTTGGATGCGCATGCGCGGCATCACAGATCAGACAATATTTTTATATTTTACGACGCTAACTTATTAATCACGAATACACAATCCCATTACAAATGCTTCTCTCTTGCATAACGTGCTTAGAACAATTTCAATATTTACTTAAAAATCATTAAACTTGTAGGTTATGTAGATCTACTAACAGTCCTCTATCCAATCCCGTTGTACAAGCTGGGACAAGCATTTCGAATAACAAACGTTTTGGACACTGTTTTTACACAAATATAATTGTTATTTCTCCTTCCATCGTTCATTTATCTATTGTTAATACGGACATCATCACAATTGTATGTAGCCTTTTCAAGGGTAACTAAAGCAACTAACATGTTTGTATCCATTAAAGGAAATGAATACAAAATGTACAAGACGTTTACGTTCTTACATCAAATATCGTTTACAACGAGGTATAATAATACATCATATATTGTATTGAAATGTATATACAACAGTAATTACTTATAAATTTATGATTATTATTTCAAACCGACCACTTTTCGATTTATTTTTTAAAATGATTTCCCTTTCTTCCAATTACCCTTTCTTCCTTCACCCCAACGACTACTTTTCTTGAAAAGGCTATGTTTATGAGCCTCCTGGTATTTTTGAAATTCTAAAATGCTACTTCTTGCACATTTTAACGCTCACTCTAGGTTTCAGTAGTTTTAGGTTTAAATATTATTGTTTGCAATTCGCTTTCATGATTTTGGCGAGACAGATGCGTGCCAAAACAGTTACAATTACGTAGTGGATTTAATAAACCGATTACAAATAAACGATTGTTACACATCACGCAGTTTACCAAGCAGCGCACAGCTTGCGTTGAGTAAACTGCGAGATGCCATTTTGTTTCGCGCATGGACTGTTATGCTGTGAACAGTATTTACAAAACCACATTTGCGTAAATTAAACAGACGTTTGACATTTGACGTGGCTGTTTATTTTTGCCTAGTCTAAACTTTGACGTAACTCAAACACATGGCCTAGGTCTATGCGATTTATTTTGTTCCTTCGCTTTTATAAGTGTCTGTTAACAGAAAGAAGATGGAATATTTTCGGTAAAGTTATGTTCGATTTAAATAATCCCATTATGGATAAGCAATACTGTAAATCAATCTTGTAAAGACATTCTTGCTATTTTTTAAAAAGAAGTGGAACACAATGAAGATAGTGAACAAAATTGTAGTTAAAATAAACTATTTTTTTTTTTAAGAAAACGCTTTCCTAATAGATTAGATTATATTAGATTAGAATAATTTGTTAGAGTTATTTGGTTTGGTGGCCCTCGTATCTTGATCAAAGGACATATTGTGCAACTAAGCCTCTTGAATTCTAGTTCAGTAGACTGGTGCCCTCAATGAGTTTTAGCAGTACAATTAAGGTCCTCAGAGATCTCACAAAGAAAAAAATCCTGTGTCTCTTACTAACAACAGCCCCATAATCATAGATGTGGTCTATGTGATGTGCAATTTCCTCTTATTTTTCGCTTATCCTAAGCAAATTTCTCCGTAGTACATTCGTAACCTGCTCATGTTCACCCTCAGACCAGAGTGCCTGGCTGTTCCACTGTTCCTGGCTGACGGTCCAGCCAGTGAGTCTTGACGTACAGTTCTCATAAGGAATGTCACGCAGCCCTACCTAAAATGTTTACCACCCCTTAGGTACTGTTTTTCCACACCAAAGGCTGCAGTTTGGTTTTACTTGGCGACTTATGAAGAATTATGAATTGATATCAAGATGGGAAAATGTGTCGTGGGTTCAAAAACTGTCGCTGTAATTCAGTATGTTAACCTAATATATATTTGTGTATATTTGAAAGTAATCGTTAGGAATTTGAATGAAATTTGGTTACTGTCATGTTACTCTTATATACCTCTGGCGACAAGAATCAGTTAAACGTGATGCTGCATGAAGAAGAAGCATCACGACGACAGACTCAACATGAGAAAATTTTTAAAACATTGAATGAGTAGATACGTATCGACGAATTTGCGTATATAATGGACGGACTGAATCAATAAGGGTGATGTCATGAGTTACGCCAATTCACAAAAAAAGTCTCTGGGAAATCTTCTGTTTCTATGTTTAATTAGTGGCTTCTTTGCTACAACCTTCTCTCTTCTCAATGTGCGCTTTTGCACGGTAGAACATCTGCAAACAGTTGTTGTATATATGATTTGTCATTGGCCGTCGGCTGAAATGTTTATCTTTATTTTTCACTTCTCTCACAGCAGGTTGGATATGTTCACCTAACGTCTCTACAGTCTGCTGTAATTCACTGCTTGTGGGTTTCATGAAGTTGGATGTAGTCCTAGTTTTTTCCGTCTCCATTACATTTTTCTCCCCAGGTCCACTGGAAATGTTAACATTTGGCAAACAGTTCCCCAGGGTGTTCTGAATTTTGACATGTTTCTAGCCATAAAAATCCCACGAGTAGCTAGGCAACTAAAATGTCCACCCATACAGAAACCTACAAACATAGTTAATGTTAGATTAAAACTGGAGGTCGCCAGAGTCCTCATGTTTAAGATAAGCTCCCCCTTAGCTACGCAGCTGTTCCGCCTTGGCTTGGGATGAATTGATTCAATCAGATTGATGAAGAAAACTTAGATTTCAGTGCAATTTCACTAGTAATTACAACACCGTACTCATAACGTGCGAACCGCTGAAGGGTTTTTAATGTTCTGAGGTGTGCTAAATGACATTTTGCAGTCAATTTTATAGTCTCTTTTTATATACCTTATTTATTTGTTTTAAACATTGTTTTATGTGTTTCATATTCCCAAGTGATAAAATACTTTTAAAATAATATAAAAAATGTGTTATCAATGAATTTAATTGTAGTTCTAATTTTATTTTATTTGGCAATTATGCAGTTTTTCCAAGTTTAAAAACAATATGTATGAGATTGTATGCAATGAAGAATTACTACATACAACGAAAATATCTCAGGCATTCTTAAGGGGCTCAATCCGACGTTGTCTACCGTACTACAACGCTCTTCTCATATAAAAATTGCAATCACACACACACACACACACACACACACACACACACACACACACACACACACACACACACACACATATATATATATATATATATATATATATATATATATATATATATCGTCCATATTTTTCCATATTAATTGGATCCAATTAGACTAATGAGAACGATGGATCAGAGACGCAATAGACTAATGTAACCACATCGTCCAACGGGAAAAATTAACGTGTTATTTGAAAATTTTATTAAAGAAAAAGATCTATAATTAATTTTCTACGCTATTTCAACGATATTTTTTAGAAAAAAATATGATAGTGGCAAAACTAATTCGAAGTTTCTTTTTACGTTTTAAAGCTCCAAAAGCTACTACTATTAAATAGAAATACAGTAGAAGCTAAAGACAAAAGAGAAAAAGATCAATTCGAGAGACTGGTGTAATACTTTTAATGAGTCTTGAAATCAATTTTATTGCAACAGTTAAAGAACAAACCGAATAATTTCTATACATTAAACTGTAAATTTCGAACGTTTTCTTTTCAGCAGCACTTCAGCTCAGAACTCGGGTAACATCCTTTACAGACGTTCAAGTTTGCTTGTTTATAGCATTTAATTAAAACGTGAATTTAAACCTGCAGATCGTTCTACGTGTTACAGTCGCAAACGAATTGCTTAATAACATTGAAGTGGATGTAAGCTAATGTTCTCGTGTGTTACTACTTTACATGTTAATGGCTGTGTGTTTACACATCGTTATAGGATTTCAACGCTAAGTGAATGAATGAAGTTTTCAATTACATTAAAGATTCACTTGAAGGTTTGGTATGGCTCAACGAGTGATCGCGTGGTGGGAACATTTTTCATTATAACTGGCAGTATTACGTTATTTAGTATAATACGTGTTGCCACTAATGAAGCTGGTTGAAAGTGGAAATAAAATAAGCATTTTTTAATAAGTCTGTGCTTCTCATGTGCTTCTTTTGTTGGAAGTTTCGATAAAATGGCCACTAAGGGTCGTGACCTGACATCAATGTATGCGCTCCTTGTAGCTTACATATAAGACAGAAAGTCTAAATTTCAAAACTTGTCAACTACGGAAACCGCCCTCTCCAAAGTAACAGAACTGTGAAACGTAAAAATAAGAACTGTACGCGACATTCCTTCAACATGAAATGTTGATTACATTCTACGATAAATGGTTTTTATGTTAAACATTATAGTTGTGTGACGTCAAATCCAATGATAATGGAGCAAAGCCTAAATCTCTTATTGTTTTAATAATCATGGTTTTTGTTCAATAGAGCCGTACACGAAATGATCTTGTAGCGTTGTGTACCCAGCTAATGAACTACCATCCCACGAAACAATAGCAAAGTGGAAAACACTACTGATGGAAAATGGAAGTGTAATGAAAAATACTGCCTACAATATGAAAATGCCTGGCGAGGTTTTCATTCGGCAGTACAACAACAATGTATAGCGATATGTGATTCGTAAGTTGAAGGCTGATCGTTGTGCTTTTATGTATCATTGTTGATTTTTTCCAGGGGCGGAATGGAAAGATTAACAAGAAATGATATAGTAGTTATAAAAGACAATAATAATAAATGAATAAAAAGTAATTACAGGAACTGAGGTTAGTAAGTAGTGATTTCAAAAACATTATTTGCCTGACTACATTTTTATATAGTGCTGATCGTTGGAAATAAACTTTCTATCAAAGGGAATAGAAGAAGTGTGACGTCCATACTTCATGATTCACTAATGAGGATGATCTGTGTTAACGGAAAGGGTAAAGCTTACGACAGTAACTGCGTCTCGAACTATGACCTTGAAGTGCACAGTTCAGACTGACCGTGCCTTAACCATATGGACCACCGTGTCCTAAAGTGAAGAGCAGAAAACCTTAAGCTGAAACTTACAACGTCAGTTAACTGAATATGTACAGAAGCCTCACCGGTATTGCGAGTTGTTACCTTGCTGTATTAAAAGCGTAAAACTTTACCAATATGGACGTGCTGTATAATGTATTCATTCTGTGCGGGCTCTAATTGGAGACGTAAAATGAACATTGTAATTGAACGAGTATGTGAATAGGATAGAGATAATGATCCAAGAATGTGTCTTAGAAACAATACTGACGGAACAAGTGATAGGGGTAGATCATAAATTACATGGACATCATAATGCATTAATTAAATGGAGAGAGGAAAGCTCAGGAAGTAATTGAAGCGATTCACTTATGTTACGTGAAGTGTTCCTACGAAGACATGACGCCTTAAGCGTAAGGGACAGAAAATAACATTATTATTGTTTCTGTTATTTCTAACGTAAAGTAGATCAAATGAATACAGGTCATTTGTAATGTAAGATGCCTGAATAATCCATAAAAATAATATTTTGATTCTTGGATAACAATTGTTTATAAACATTGATAATAACATTGTGTAATTAAGTGTTCACGGTTCACAAGTGTCTATCTTCATTAAAATCTGCGTATATTAGTATTTATTAGTATTTTCAACTTTGAAATTACATTGACAATACAAAAAATGATCGAGTTTCGAACTGGCCGCCATTTTGTAACTGTTGAACGAAAACTGGCTAATGAACTTGTTCCAGCTATTATTAGAATCGTCTAATTTAAATCAAATCGGACTAAAATTGCCAACGTGAGAGTATAAACACACAAAATTTTAAACGGCCTCTCAAAAAGTGATCTAGAGATCAAGACCGACGCTTACTTCAAGATCTGGGGTTGTTACTATGATGGCCGCTGCACTACATTATTTCCAATGGAAGTTTGCTAATAAAGTAATAAATTGTAGCCTAATAACGTACCATGAAAATCATAGTCCTTCTCTCTCTCCCTCCCCTTCCCCTCTCTCTCTCTCCTTCACTCCCTCTCTCCTCCTCTCCCGTATTATCTTTACTATTTTTGGAGTTAAAATTAAAATTGTGGTTAAACGGATAATGAATCGGAATTCAACTCTATGTAACTAGCATTGCCCACGAAACTAAAACTGTTTCAGTAATGTAATAATTTATAAACATAAAAAATTATATTAATAAAAAATATATATGTAATAATATTTATATATAAATATATTTTTACATTTTTAATAATATATTATTATATAAATATAATATAAATTTCATTGTGTGTGTGTGTGTGTGTGTGTGTGTGTGTGTGTGTGTGTGTGTGTGTGTGTGTGTGTGTGTGTGTGTGTGTGTGTGTGTGTGTGTGTGTGTGTGTGTGTGTGTGTGTGTGTGTGTGTGTGTGTGTGTGTGTGTGTGTGTGTGTGTGTGTATGTGTGTGTATCATAATTTCATATGCATATACATATAAAGAAAATATGATAAAAATATTTTTCTCCAATAGAAACATTTATGAATTTTTTAAACATTTTCCCCCTTCAGGATATGAATCGCTGAAATACGTATTTCACAATAATTTGTGTTAATAGTACTTACTTTGTCTCAAAAAATAAGAAGAAAAATCTGTCCGAAAACATATTTTTCGTAACAAAAATATTTGTACCACCTTTAGTCATTTTAAGGGTTGAATTTTATAAAATATTAGTGCATATTAATATAATAATATGAAGGTATTTTCAAAATTTCAAGTCTCTAGCTACTTGTTTGGGCTGTATGTTGATTCTGTCAGTCAGCACAAATTTATCCCTTTTTTATCCCTTTAGAGGATGAATTATGGAGAATGCTGAAATACGCGTTTAATAATTTGTGTTTTAGAAAACTTTTTGTCAAGTTTCAAGAAAGTCCGATAAAAACATCCCTCCATGGAACTCCAATGAAAACAGTTACACCTTTTTTACGTTATTACCGTTTTAGGGGATGATTTCGGGAAAATGCTGAAATTCGTGTTTCATTATTTGTGTTTTTGAGTATGTACATCCGTAATATACGATCCAAAAAATATTTTTCTCAATGCAAAATTGTATACGCACTTTTTACATTTTCTACTCCCTTTCAATACTTTTATGGGATAAATTTTCGATAATAGTCAAAATACATTAATTGTGTTTTAGAGTAATTATGTTAAGTTTCAGGAAAGTCAGACAAAAAACTTTTTTTCCGATAAAACATTGGTATCTCATTTTTCCTTTTAGGGTGGGGGGTTGAAAATTGGAAAATCCCTACATGGTAGTACTAAGATATGAAAATTTCAAGTCTCTAGCCATTACAGTTTTGGTTTTGTGTTGTTTATGAATCAGTCAGTGAGGACTTTGCTTTTTATATGTATAGAGATGTAACATTTTTTATTGTTTTGTTGTATAAAAGCCGAAAATAAATAGGTGGTCCACATTTCTTGAGGCCAACTCTTGTTAATTACAATTGAATCTTTTATTGTACAGTTATTGTCAATTAAATGTTTCAAGATAGACTCGTATGTTATTCAGTAAGGATATATGAAAGTAGGATTCATGTTTGTTTTGTCTTCGTACTCTTCACTTCATTACGAATATATATATTATATATTGTATGTGTGGGCAATGTAGTCATATTTTAAAAGTTTTTTTTTTCCCGTGTGCTCTGTATAACGGCCATTCAAATAATTATTTTTAAAGCAGCAGAAACGTAAACCCACTCAACTCAATATGTGAAAGTACGTTTGTCTTATTATTCAGCATTCAGTCGAACCCCATTCACTGATGCGATCAAAAGATGCAAAGCGTACGGCCTATCTATTTGAAAATCTTGTTCCATTCCACTTTGTACTATTTACTTGATCCAGTCTTAACTTTCATGTTATAGCCACTAAATCTATAACTTTTGTAGTCGATATTTTTAGGATTGCGGCTAAGAATTAAGAAATGCAAAATCCAAATTTGTATTAAGTATTACATACATTATCAGTGTGATTTGGCGTCGAGCAGTTTTAAACGAATTTCCAGTGGAAAAATGAGCAATCGGTGTGTGTGTGTGTGTGTGTGTGTGTGTGTGTGTGTGTGTGTGTGTGTTAGCAAGCACACAATGTTCAAAATTTTGGTCCGTTGGTTCAACCATGGCACACAAATCGATTATGATAATAACTTTAACAACTCCGTTAACCATCAAAATTCGTTCAACAGTTTCACAATGGCGGTCGTTTCAAATCCTTCAAAATTCATAACTTTTTTTTGTCTTAAATATTTTTGAAAACCTAATTCCACACCATTATAATCAGCTTAAAAACTGCCATAAATTAGCATTTTTAATTACCTAAAATCTGTCAAAATTATTTTTTTTAATGCAACCAGGGTTAAATTTCGTACCTTTAATGTAATTTACAAGTTTCAAATGGTAATATATGCAGATTTTAATGGTTATTATGACAGTGAAATAACAATTTCAAAAAGATTAAGATAAAGAAAAATACTTTTGGGAATTCGCTTCTATCATGTCAACAAGACAGTTGTGTGCTGCGATTATTTTTTAAGCGTTTTGATTTAAACAATGGCATAAAAATGTTTTCGGTAATTCCGTAAGGGAAAATTTGAGAATGATATTTTGAGAGACTGGTAAGATGGTTCATGGCTTAGTTTAAAGATCTTTTTTTCGAATTTGAGGGAAACCTATACATCATTCTAAATTAAGGCCTTTTATTTAGGAAGAGATATAAAGGGTGACATTTTCTATAAGAAATTATCTACTGTTTTATCATCAGTACTTTGAATAACAGCTATTCAACATCAGCATTTTGAGCCTTCTACTCCAAAATACGTCAAATCTACACCTTCAAAGCTCTTTTCTCAAAACATACCACCTGGCCGTTTGATTATGCAGAATGATTACCTAATCAACTTATAGATGCAGTTCTACAATCGGTGCTAAATGTTTTAAAAATAAAGATTGATAATCAATTATTATCAATAGTGTGTGTGTTTTTTTTTGCACGCTCATGTTCGTAATTTTAGTCGGATGTGATTTAAACTTGGCTCAAAAATCGATGTTGATAGGCTTTCAGCTTCGGCAAGTTGGTTAACCAGCAAAATTCATCCAAGAGCTTCATAATGGCATCCATTTAAAATCTTTAAACATACATTTTTGTCTTTAATGTTTTTGAAAATCCGATTTCACCAACGTAATCAACGTTAAAAACGCTCTAAATTAGCGCTACACGCTCTGGTAACATTAAAAAAAACTGAGATAAAAATATACTTTTGCAAATCCGTTTCCATCATACCAGCGAGATAGCTGCTGACGCAATTATTTATTAATTCATAATTCAATATGTTTAAGGTCATATATTTCAATACGTTCAAATCGCTTTACACAAAGTTTTATACGATAATGTAATTAAGTAAAACTATTGTTTTAATTTAAAAAGTATTATTAATTTGAGTTGTGACGTAATGTATAGTACAAAGAATAACATTTGAACGTGGTTCTCTTTCTGTTTCAGAGATCTGAGGTTTAACAAGATTAAGGATATCGAACCAGACTCGTTCAAGGAATTAAGGAACCTAAACACGTTGTAAGTATTTTATTTTATTTTATTGTGGTATAAGATTGGATAAAACTAAAACTTCCATATTATTGGGTACTCCAATAAAGTGACTATTTTATTGTAAGATATATTGTTGTGATTGACTGGCTAATATTTATTTCATTACTTTATGTTTAATAGCAACAGAAATCGTATTTATTTCATTGTCTGTCGGTCTGTTATGTGCCTATGCCTGTTCACATCCCTGGAGACTAGATTAGCCTATTCGATTGATTTTAATGAATTTTTTCATATTTATATTTCTGGTTTCCCTATTTCTTGTAAAACAATGACGTATACTATCCTGTTGAAGTAAAACAATTAGTAACGGAGAGCCCGAAAAAAATGGCAAATTAGTCGTACCCCTGAAAATAAAAGCAGACTCAACAATTTAACAAATAAACTTAAGGAATTGATAAAAGAAGTTAAAAACAAAACAATTAATAAATATTTAGAAAACCTAACAGCTGAAAAAGACACTGACTAGTCCTTATGGCGTGCCACCAAGGGAATCAAGAGACCTGTTGTGCAGATACCACCAGTTAAAAGAAACGAAGAGACCTGGGCTCGAAGTGCATATGAAAAGGCTGAGCTATTTGCAGATCATCTGGAACAAATATTCCGTCCTCTCCCCAGGCAAACGGCAGATGAACATCTACCAAAAGTAAACAAAATAGATAAACTAGACATTAGACCAGTAACTCTACAAGAACTAATAAACGAAATCAGTCAGAATTTACATCCTAAAAAACCTCCAGGATATGATCTAATTACAGGGCAAATAATCAAAGAACTTCCAGAGAAAGCCTTGCTACAGTATGTTCCGAATCAATGGAAAGTAGCAGAAGTAATTATGTTACCTAAGCCGGGTAAACCACTACATGAGGTAACCTCATACCGACCAATTTCATTATTGCCAATATTATCTAAGCTCTTTGAGAAACTCCTTTTAAAAAGACTGAAGGTTATTATAGAAGATAGGGAGCTCATACCTGCACATCAGTTCGGTTTTCGGGCAAAACATTCTACAATTGAACAAGTTCATAGAATGGTGGATATAATAGAGGAAGCTATGGATAGGAATTAAATCTGCTCAGGTATATTTCTTGACGTGGCGCAGGCGTTTGATGAAGTCTGGCACTGTGGGCTGGAACATAAACTACAACGGGACTTACCAGAGCAATTCTTCAGAATTTTAAAGTCATACCTTTGTGAGAGACATTTTCGGGTTAGATATGAACTCGAATACTCACAAATTAAAACAATTAATGCAGGAGTACCTCAGGGAAGTATTCTTGGCCCTGTACTGTACCTTCTGTACACTAGAGACATACCAGTTACTGGGAACTCCACAGTAGCAACGTTTGTAGATGACACAGCAATTTTAACAGTTGGGGACAATATGTTAGAAGTCACAGAGAAATTACAGAATGCCACCAACGCAGTAAGTCAATGGACAAAAAAATGGAAAGTTGCTTAATGAAGCAAAACTGTACACATTAATTTTACGAATAGAAAATATGAACCATTACCAATAATATTAAACGAAAGGAGTATAACATATGCAAACAGTGCTAAATATCTAGGAATGACACTCGATGCAAAAGCTCCGATGGAAGGTGCATTTAAAAAAGAAACAAGAGGAGCTACAGCTCAAATTAAATAAAATGTTTTGGCTTATTGGAAGAAATTCAGAACTTTCGATAGCCAACAAGATACTGCTATACAAGCGAGTTCTAAGACCAATATGAACCTATGGTGCACCACTCTGGGGATGTACAAGAAAAAGCAATAGTAAAATTATTCAAGTTTTTCAAAATAAAGTATTGAGAACGATTGTCAACGCCCCTTGGTATGTGAGAAATTAAAACATACCTAGGTGTTGAATCTGTTCAGGAAGTCATTAAAAAGCTCTCAGTTAAGCATTATTGCAGGCTAGAACAGCATAATAATACAGAGATTGTCCAACTACTATGCCGCAGTGACAACATCACAAGAAGGCTGAAGAGGACCAAGCCAATTGACCTCTCCAGGCCGTAAACACATTGGGACCAGCCGTCGGACTGCACCCCAGAACACAGTAAACACAATGATAAAGAAAAATTACTAGATGGGGCACGCCTCAGTTGTAATTAATTATTAAAAAAAAAAAAAAATTGTGCCTATTTTTGTGATCACTTCTTAATTGAAAAAAACAGTTTTTTAAAGCTCACTTTTGTAAAAAAACAGAAGACATCAAAAATGTAATTTACACGTATAACAAACAAAAAATGTGGTCGTTATTCCCTCAAAAAGTTTGTTCGAGTGCTTAAAAAACCACAAAAATATCCAATATCCAAAAATCAGTTCAAAGTTTTGTCATGTAATTAAGATACATAACTTAATTAAGTTTACCATCCTGTGGAAGAAGGAGAGGCGAAGACCACATGGATGGTTCGCATGGAAGCTGACAGGGGCAGATAAATTCTTCGTGAGTTGCATAGATGGGTACGTTTTCCTTACTATGTACTATCTGTGTAAATATCATTATACGTCCATTGGGCATAAAATATGTCCAACAGTAAAATAAAAATACATTTTCCCGTGTAAACATGCAATGGGGCTCAAATGATTAAATACCTCATACATATTATAAAAAAATATAATAATAGAAATGTTTTATAAAAGTGCATCATAAAAGATACTGTAAAATAACTTTTATCAAAGATCTTCTACAAATAAATGTGCTTGTGCAATACCGACCAGAGTCAAATGAGCAAATAGTGTAGTACTAACAGGTCAAAGAACACCAGACCTTGCAGTATATAATTACCTGACCTCCGCTCCTCCACTCCATGACAGCGCTCAAACCACTTCCGCCAATTTAACCGGTCATATTTAGGAAGAATGTTAATGGATCAACTTTATTGTAAATTTTATACTCTTTCTATATATAAATCTGTCAAAATTGTGATAAAACGAGTCGTTCAGCTAGTATTAAAGGTAATAGCCAGCAACTACTCTCGTTAGTCAAGTAATAGGCCGCCATCTTGAAATGGAAAAAAAGAAAAACAATCATACACGTTCGGGCTTTATAAAAGGTATCTTTAAAACAGTCGATTAATAAGTTTGGTCAAAACTACGTAACACACACACACACACACACAACCACAAACATTTTTTTTTTTTTTTTTTTTTTTTTTTTTTTTAACGTCCGACTATTGTGCACACTTGGGCTAATGCAGATTTATAGCGTATGAAAATGCCAAGCCCTCGCCGGGAATCGAACCCGGGTCCTCGGGGTGAAAGCCTAATACGCTATCCACTAGGCCACCGAGGCGGCTCCACAAATAAAATGTTGTAAGGTCAAGTTAAATCAGAGATCTCACTCCGCTCGGTCAATAAACACTGTTTTGACAGCAGCAGATACAATTTTTAACCATCTTCAGCTGTTTATTAGTTTTAATAACATTGAAGCTATTTTTTCAGACGATGAACTGTGTAAGGCAGGGTCGCCTTTAGGTTGTACTTTATTCATAGTATTTTATTCATTTCTGTTTTTTTTTACAGATTGTTGAATAACAACCAGTTGAATAGGCTTCAAAATGGAGTTTTCAACGGTCTACACGAACTGCGATATTTGTAAGTGTAAACAACTTGCACATATGCTGTAAATGTAATTACTAGGGACTGTGCCCCCGACGACCTTCAGCCGTCAACTCCCAGTCCCAACGCTGACTAATCTTACGCGATATAATTACCAAGTATGTTGTTGATTAAAACACAATAAATTACAATAATCACTTTTGTTCTTTGTATTCCTTATTGACAGACAAGTAAATATTGCAGTATTAACAATTGAAATACAATTTATATTGATTCATTCGTCATTTTTTATATTTATCGTAAACAGTTGCAATAAATATAACATCTGAATTAGTGAAGGAACAGCTGTGGTGTGAAGTCAGCTGTTTAGACGAAAGTTATTACTGTGTGTCCACTCAGCATGTCACAATACCTTGACAATATTTCCGTTCATTTTACAAATTATAATTTATATTTATTTAAAAAGTAGATTACCCATTACTTTGTGTTGACCAAAGAATATTCAGCAAAGCGCATTCATAAAATCAATTATTTATTACGAACTAAAATTCTCGAAACTGTAAAAAACCTAAAACAAAATTTACCATCATATGTGTAGGCCTATTGAGGGTGTAAACCTTCAATAAACCCTAAATACTAGAACTAGTTCTAGATGTAAACCTATAAATACAAGAAGGAAACCATTTTGCACAAAATGAAAATAAACTAATTTGATATGAACAGAATACATATAAAACTAGTGAACTTATCTTACCCTGATGTACGTATAACTTTGTTAACAGCTTCATACGAATGCCAAACATGGTACTTTTGTTTGGTATTCCTCTTAAGTTTCTACCTATGTTACCAAAATGTAGGTCGGGGTAAGGTAAATTGACTAGTTTGATATTTATTCTTTTCATATCAAATTAGGTAATTTTAATTTTGTGCAAATGAGTTCTTTCTTTATATGTGTATATCACACCACAGTGTCCTTTGCATATATTGTGACTAGAGTTATGTTAAAATATTGAAACTAAAATCTAAGAACAAACAATTAAAGCAGATACCCCAGAGGGTCAAAAATACAACATAAGCAAAAATACAATAATCGCATTTGTTGACAATTGTGATTAGCGAAAAAGCTAAAAAAAGTTTCCTTCGTCATTTGTGATTCTTGTGATCACGTTTAAGTTTTAGTTTGTAATTTTGTCTTTCCAGTGTATCACATTTTGTTTTTTAAGTATTTGATTTTTTTTTAGGTTAGGTTAATACAATGTTGGTTAATACAAAATAAAACATGAATATTCCATCTTTAAATAACATCATTGATTTAAAAATAGATTTGTTCCCTTGCAACTTATATGTTTCTTTATGTAATTTATACATTTCTGAAGCTACCCAAATGTTCGATTTGCATCATTTATTATTTTAAATATTATAAATATTTTTGATCTTTTATACTGTATGCCATAAATACTTTATAAAAATATGCATTTCAAGGAAGGAATAGAACTATAATATAAAAGGAATTTGTTTAATGTATTATCGTGGAATGCGAACTCGCTGATGAAATGACCACACTCGGCATGCTTCTCATTTTTGTTATGTCTGTGAACGTACTTGCACTTCGATTTAAATATCTTTTCCACTTATGGAAGTAATAAGTTTAATTTCAACAAAAATCTGTTTAAAATACCGTTGGTAATATAATTTTATAGTAGTATCTCATACGTATTTATTGGCAAATATTTTTTGAAACTAATTTATAGTTTGCTCTAACTATTTTTATTGAAGTATTGAATACTGAAATCCACTAACCTGGGAACAGGGGTAGTACTCGTAGCTTCAGTTGAAGTTCGATGTAAATAAAGTACCATTTCGCGAGTTAATGTAGCCTATAGGTTACCTCTCTTGTAGGTGCCTGAAGTGTAACTCTGCTTACACATTGTGTTCACAAACGGTTTAAGGGGAGCTTGCGAGTTCTTCGGAGCGGTATCTCAAGAGCAGTAAACCGTTTATTCGCTACTCAGAGCGAGGCGTTCCACAAAACACGGTCCGTGGTAGACCTCAAGTAGTGGTGGATTTAAGAGCGCTTTCCTGTTAGCAGTGAATTCTCTGAGCAATAAACAGTGGCAGTGATTTAATCACAGTTTAGAGAACATTTTACTAATAAGAATGCGTTCTGCTTTGTACTAACTGATCACTGATCAGTTTTGATTAGTGGTGAGCTTAAGAGCGGTTCCCTGAGAGCAGTTATGTAAACGAGCAGAGAACAGTAACAGTGATTTAATCACAGTTTAGAGAACAGTTTACTAATAAGAATGCGTTCTGCTTTGTACTAACTGATCACTGATCAGTTTTGATTAGTGGTGAGCTTATCAGCTGTTCCCTGTGAGTAGTTACGTAAACGAGCAGATAACAGTAATTTTATTGAATATAAACATACAATAAGGAATATATAATTGTAAGTAGTTGTGAATTTCATTGTAAAACAAAAAGCAGGGAACACTCAGTCACTGAGCAGAGAGCAGGTTAGTTGAAGAGCAATCATAACTGGGCACTGCTTAGTGCTAAGAACAGCGTTCTCACTAGCAGTGGTAACATTCACAGTTTCACCACCATCCACAATGGTGGATTTGCATTTGCGGTAGCTGGGAGGACCATTCTGTGTGCTTGAGAACATGTACTGAGATTACTTTCGTTTCATGACATCCTTGAAATCACTCATTAACACTTTTAAGACTCCGTTTGTTCGCCACCAACGACGTGGTTTTCTCTTCTTTCTGTTCTGCTGCTTTCGTCACTAACGCAACGCCACTCATTACAATTACAACTAAATTTCCATTGGTCATTTTAAAATCAGCTTCTTAACTGACTGACCGAAAATACATTTCGCCACTGACTTAATACGGATCGTTAAAGATTCGTGGACAAAAAACTTCTAAAGAGTTGCTCGTGTAGGGTCCGCAACGAGACAGTCGTGGGCCGGGAATGATTCGAGCAGTCTTCAATCAAAAAAGAATCAGTAATCGTGAGATGACAACTGCCTCGCTTATGTGATGGAATAAAATAATGCTTATCATCACGTAAACCAAGATTTCGATTCGCTGAAATCATATTTGATTTGTTGGTTTTTAATAACAGTTTAAATAAATTTGTTATTCAGCAGAATACGTTTTCTAAAAATGTCAGAAATTGTAAATCTTAAAAAACTGGATTTTTTATTTTGCATTTATTTAAATAGCAAATTTCACCAAAGTATAAAAAAGTATTATTATTTTATATTGTAAAAGTTAATCGATTAAATGAAATAAAAATGTTTTTATTTTTAAATATTTTGTATTTTTTTTAAACAGATGAACAAATTTAGCTGGTTACGCTATTATTGTACTAAAATTAATTTCTGCGCGAATTTAATTTTCACGTATCGAAAAGTTGGTTCACGTGTTTTCATTTCTTAGAATTCCGCTTACATTAAGTCAGCGAGACAGCTTACTATTTACTGTTCATAAAGTAAATTAATTACTGCATACTTAATGTAATTTGTTATTTTTTTCAAAGGTACCTTTACAAGAACAAAATGCGAGACATTGAAAGCAAAGTTTTCCAAGATCTTACGAAGTTGGAACAATTGTAAGTTGCAAATATTGTAGAGATAATGTCTAAGATATAATTACAGCGGAACTTGGTTATGACATCACTGACGGGATCAGGCCATAGAACGTTATATCCTAGTGACGTTATAAAAAAGTGAAGTTTAATGATTAGCAAAAATAAGAAGTAAAAAATGTTGCCATTAAAATTGTTACAAATATTTTTATTACTATATTCATGTGTTGAATTATTAATATTCAGTGATGCAATATTTGCGCATATAAACATGAACATTTTTAACTACATATTTTAAGGTAGATTATAAACAAAGTTGTTTAACTTACATATTTAAGCTTACTGTTAAGTATAGTAATCATTATGGATTTGACAAATTAGAGGTGATAAAAATCTAGTTATTTTTCTCTAGCGAAAAAGAGGAAAATATTGGCGTAGTCACAATTGAGCCAGAGTCTAGTGGTATAGACTAAACATACAGGTCAGTCTTGAGTACAACTATGCGTCGTAGCAGAATAATAAATTCTGACAACCGAACTGTGCTCTTTTCAGCATTATAATTCCAGTAGCTATCAACTTCATTATAGTTCATATTTGACACTTGGCTGTTACATTTCACTAGGACTTTTCCTCTTATGGAATAAACTAATCATACAGCTCATTCTTGTGAACAACTTTACGTTGTAACAGAATAACAAATATCGACAGCTGTTGTTCCCTTTTCTGCAGTAAAAATTATTCTAGCTAGCAATTTCCTTACAGATCTTACTTAACAGTTGGCCATTGCATTTCACACTAGGACTTTTCCACCTTTGCGCTTGTAAATAAAAACATTTTGACAATATAACCGATTAGTTACAATATTTACAATCGATAAGCTAGTTTTTGCATTTGAGTGTATTTTACATTTGATTGGACTTGCTAAAAAATGAGGGAAAATCCGAAATCATTATAATCAAGTTTGACTCTATTAAATTAAAAAAAAATTAGTAGCTTTATAAATAACAGTTTTTGCTTTTAGATTAGCCTTTGAATTGAGATTTTGCTAGCATAAAAATTTTGTAGGGTAGTTTAACCACACCCTTGCCTTCCATTATTTACTCTTGGAATTATATTTCGTGACGTATATTTAAGTAATTTTGTTACAATTCTAACCAAAACTTATATTTTTTTTTGAAAAAGGCAAACCATTTTTTTCCTTTAGAATATTTTTATTTACTTAAAGAAATATTTAATTTTTAATCTTTAACCTATTTAACCCCTTTTATTTCATTAGAAGAAGTTTAGAAAAAGAATTTTTCTTAAAAAAATGTTTGGAAATACTCTGAAAATAAGTACAAAGAGTTTTTGAGGAGCTGAATTACTTAAAAATTTGCCACTATTAGTAGTTACACTAGAACGCATTACTACTAATAGCTAAAATTACTACTAACACATTTCGACTTGTTGGTTTTTAATAACAGTTTAAATAAATTTGCTAAGCGATGGAATAAAATAAAATAAATAAATAAGGGAGGGAATAAAAATGCATTCTTTTATGATAAGCATAAAATAATGGTTATCATCACGTAAACCAAGATTTCAATTCGCTGAGATCATATTTGACTTGTTGATTTCAAGTGTTTCAATAGTGTTCAATTTTGTATTGTATTTGGTAACGGTTAAATAAATATATTTTTTTAAAGTTTCATCATATTTGAAAATAACACTTTGAGAAACTATATTATATTAACTTTTATTAAATTTGAATATTTTTTTAAAATTTTACTGTTAGTCAAATATTTTGTTAAGGGTTAAAAATAATTTTAGTGGCCTCCACTGAATAGGTCTACAAATTTGTTTAATTTCATGTTCGAGGGACTTTTGTTTGTTGCGGTGTATTTTGATATGTCAGCGAGTGAGTTACAAAATACGTAAAGCTATATAGCTTACGTTATAGAAAGTTTAAGTATATAGGATGTTTTGATATTTTTATGGATTAGTATAATTAAATTCTTAGATTTATTGCGCCCCTTCCTAAATTTCTAAGACACTCCAGATAAGGTATCTTCTAGCCTTTTCATGAAGTCCAGGATTTGGAGAGGATTCAAGGTAGGTTAGTACCAACCTCCTCACTTCTAGCTGGTAACAGAATTCTAGATTTTCTTGTAGCATTTCTTTATATATCTTTGCAATTTACCAACAGGTGATGAAGAGTTTCTTCTTTTCTCTTGCAATATCTGCAAATTCTTAGGTGCTTCTTAAGCGTGACACGCTCTAACTAGTCAGCAATCAGCTTATTTTTACCGGGGCTTGAATAGATCTTTAGTTCACTTCTACCAAAGGTTCCGAGGAGCTCTTTGGTCTGTTTTAAACCTTCTTCCTCAAAATCTGAACCTTCTAGCCTTTTCTTCCTCTTTAAATTTCATTTTAAAGTAATTGTTTTCAAGTACGCAAAACGATTCTGGGCCTACATTGGATCGATTATCCTTTTCCTTGCTAGCCCATCTGCTTTTTTATTTCTCTATACTCCGGCGTGCCCTGGTAACCAGAGGACCTTACTCTTCGTCATCTTACTTTTAAATTTATTTAATCAAAACAAATTTCACTAAAATTTTCCACAGAGTTCCGAGTTTGTTTACTAATCGTGTAGGCTACATATTGATAGGATTGTTCGTGTTTGTTTACTAATCGTGTAGGCTACATATTGATAGGATTGTTCGTGTTTGTTTACTAATCGTGTAGGCTACATATTGATAGGATTGTTCGTGTTTGTTTACTAATCGTGTAGGCTACATATTGATAGGATTGTTCGTGTTTGTTTACTAATCGTGTAGGCTACATATTGATAGGATTGTTCGTGTTTGTTTACTAATCGTGTAGGCTACATATTGATAGGATTGTTCGTGTTTGTTTACTAATCGTGTAGGCTACATATTGATAGGATTGTTCTTATTACACAGTTATTTGTAAGCATTATTAATGACGATAAATGCTGTAAGCATGTATTTATGAAGTCCATTTATTTATCAAAGAACAGATTTTAAACAGACTATGATTATGATTCTGGACTTCGGTATAAATAAATCAGAATAAACTTATTACGTAAACAAAACGTCTTGAAACATGAAGTGAGGGATTTGTAAACAAATACGGGTGTTTGTTCCAAGTACAGAAATAAAACATTAACTTTGTTTCAAGGTTGTAGTGTTTGGGAAGCAAAAAGTTTTCTTAAACTGAAAATTACTGTGTGAATGAATTGCGTTTATTCTAAAAGATATAACTTTCGTAGAGTAATAAAATATTTTCATAGGCCTATTTGAATCTATGCTTTGTAATAAAGGCTATAAAAATGAATCTGCATATCTATATACAGTCATATAGGTATTTAGTAAAAGTAAGTTAATAAAGAAGCCATTATAGTAAGACCCAGACCCAGAACCTTGAAATGAGCGTCAATCTAATGTAAATCACTTTTTGAGGGGTCGTTATATATATACGAGGTGTGTTCAGAAAGTAACGAGAATTTTTAAATTCGCGGACTTGGAGAGTCCGATTGTCAAATTATGTTAATTTTTTAATTATTTTTAAATTATGTTGGTGTACATGCCCTTGAAGTATGATAAAACTTTCAGCTGTTTTCATTGTTGACTTTGTCTGTGACAGCCATTAAGGTTAGACGTGTTTTTATGATCTCGGCGATTTTCGTTTGTTAAAAGAAATGGATCAAATAATTTGTATCAAATTTTGCGTAAAAAATGGAATAAAATGTAACAAAGTGTGTGAAATTTTAACAAAGGCCTATGATGAGTCTGCTATGCGTCTCGTACACTTTTGCAACATTAGTTTGATTTGATTCAAATTTATCTCAAAGTTTGTTTTTGGTAACAGCTTGGACAATTTCATTACTTAGAGAAAACCGTTCAAAAGATTCAAAATAGCGCGGTTATTAAAAAAAAAAAATAATAAAAACTGGGCTATAAAAATAAAAATATTTTGTAATTGAAAGGAATAAAGTTAATATAATTTGTTTTAAATTAATTTCAGGTACCTCCATTTCAACAAAATTGAAAAACTTCCTCCAAATGTCTTTGAAAACTTGATCAGTTTGGAGAGACTGTAAGTATATAAAATGTTAAACATTTTTTGTGAATTAGTTGAAAATATTTTACAGTATTATTGTGGAATAAAGTGACTAACGAAATCGTGCTTTCTTTAAAAAGTATTGTTTTTTGAATAACAGGTTGGTCACGCTGTTCTTCACTTTTACTTATTTAATTACTTTGCAACTACATTACGAAGTAGCTTAGACGGTTTAAATACTTTATAACTTCTTCAAATACAATTTACTGTTTTACGAGTACTGTAGCCTACTTCACATTATTGCTTTGTTCTAGATTTTTGCACAACAATAAGTTGAGGCATCTGACGCCAGGAACTTTCAAGAACTTGGATAATCTGAAAAGGATGTGAGTATGATAAAGAGAGCAGTTAGTGCTTCTTAAGTGAGTTAATCATTTTCTATTGGAGGTGGAACATTTAAAGTTTACCGCTGCTTTTGAAACTTAATTTGAATTAAGTTTTGTAACAAGTTAGCACATTGTAAATTATGCGACTTTTAGTTAATAAAAATAATTCAAGTTGTTTATTAAACGTCTATATATTTTGTTCAGTTATAATAGTTCTAATATATCTGTGTGAACTGTTATAATCTTTAACGTCAAATAGATCAATGAAGGTGGGTGATCGATCATATATAAAGAAAAAACCAATGATAGTAAATAAAAGATTTTCTATAGTAACTTTTATTGTACACTCATATCAAAATAATGCCATAATCTAAAACAATTTTAAACAAAATTTGTTATAATTGGGTAAAGTAGGGAAAAGAAGAGAACTTGTCAACAACACCCTTAAGTATGCTTGGTTTAAAAAAAGTCGATACAAAATTTTTTAAATCCTAAAGTTTTTTATGTGGAAATATTGCATTGACTTGTAATTTTACTTATTGTTTTAAAAAATTATTCATAGTTTTTCAAACAAATTTTTACAAAAAAATTTTAACATTGAGTCTGATGCAATGAAAATTAATGTTAACGATTTGTTAAAATTTAAATGAGATGTCTTGGCTATCCTTATGTGGCTCTATCTGTTGTCTAGCATTCTAGAACATTTTCCCCCAACAAGAAAACATCGTAATACATTATAATTGACAAATTAAGTGATTAATTGAATATTTTATCAAAGAATACTTAGATTAAGCATATATGTAAATTTTCAGAAACATGAGTAAAAGTGCATACACAATTGTTTTTAATAACTGACTGAATCAGACATGCGGAGGAAAGCTTTACACAGTGTGCGCCAAGGTTTGACTAATGTAAAATATATTTGTTTCAGTCGACTGGACAGCAATGCGCTGGTGTGTGACTGTGAAATGATGTGGTTGGCCAAGTTATTAAGAGAAAAGCAAGAAACAACACTGGCCACAGCAACGTGCCAATACCCAGACAATATGGAAGGCAAAACTATAATTCATATTTCTGAAAATGATTTCCACTGTTGTGAGTAATTTATTTCTTTATTGTGTCTGTGTTCACTGAAACGTTATCCACATGAGAAACGTCTACGTTTGTAATTTATTTCAGAAAAGTTTTAATTTATAACTTACTATTAGACAATATCAAGTGGTTAAGAAAATCAGTAAAGAATTCACTTCGAAAAGTACGGTAATAGATTTTATAGAAACTGTATTATTAAAAGAAGTTATGCAATTGACAGTCCAGCTACAGGGGGGGGGATGTGCGAAATCAATCCACCCCAAGAGAAGTAAAAATTCACAAAGGAATTTCAAACGCCGTAAACTTACTGCTTATTAACGTGTACAAATAATACCGACATTTCAGTTTCTAATACGAGATGTGTTCAGAAAGTATCGAGAATTTTAATTTTTTGAACAAAATATTTATTTATTCTTCTACATTGATGTTGTCTCCTTCAAAATAATCCCCATTGGAGATTATGCACTTGTACTGGGCAGCGCTTCTTCCAATCCTCGAAACACTTCTCAAACTCGATCTTTGAGATAGCCTTTAGTTCTTTCAGCGATGCGCTTTTAATGTCATCTACGGCTGTAAAACGACGGCCCTTTAAGGTTCTCTTTATTTTTGGAAATAGCAAAAAGTCGCACGGAGCCATGTCTGGCGAATATGGAGGCTGGGGTATCGTTACAGTACTGATTTTGGCCAAAAATTCACGAACAAGCAATGAAGTGTGAGCTGGTGCATTATCGTGGTGCAAAAGCCATGAATGTTTTTCCACAGATCCGAGCGTTTTTTCAGATTGCTTCACACAAACGGCGTTGAACTTATAGGTAGTACTCCTTATTGACCGTTTCACCTGGTGGCAGGAATTCATGATGCACTATGCCATTAATATCGAAGAACACAGTGAGCATAACCTTCACGTTCGACCGCACTTGTCGAGCCTTTTTCGGTCTTGGCAAGCCAGAATGCCTCCACTGGGATGATTGAGCCTTAGTTTCGACGTCATATCCGTAAACCAATGTTTCGTCACCTGTTATAATACGTTTCAGTAATTCTGTATCATCGTTGACTTCATTTAGTGACTCCTGAGCAACTTCCTTTCGCCGCTGTTTTTGTTCAAAATTCAACAATTTTGGAACGAATTTTGCTGCCACGCGTTTCATACACAAAACATTGGAAACAATGTCATGACATGATCCAATCGATATGCCAACATCATCAGCGACCTCTCTAATTGTGATTCTGCGAATGTTCATAACCATTTCTTTCACTTTTTCCACGTTTTCATCGGTTGTTGATGTGCTGGGGCGTCCAGGGCGTTCGTCATCTGAACGTCTTCACGGCATTCTTGGAAACGCTTATACCACTCGTAAACTATTGCTTTACTCATAGCAGACTCACCATAGGCCTTCGTTGAAATTTCACACACTTTGTTACAATTTATTCCATTTTGTATGCAAAATTTTATACATTTTCTTTGATCCATTTCTTTTAACAAATGAAAATCGCCGAGCTCATAAAAACACGTCTAACTTTAGTAGCTGTCACAGACAAAGTCAAAAATGAAAACAGCTGAAAGTTTTATTATACTTCAAGGGCATGTATACCAACATAACAAAAAAATGTTTGACAATCGGACTCTCCAAGGCCGCGAAATTTAAAAATTCTCGTTATTTTCTGAACACACCTCGTATAAATTGTTGTTCATAAATACGTTTTCACAAATGGTAATTTTATTCGAAAAAACAGCAAAATTGTAACTACGGACGACTGCAATACACCTTCTTTTCGCTCATTCCTATGAACATCTACAGTACTTATATTGGTATATAAAGTCTAACTTCTATTAAAACAAAAATATACTTTTATTTCAAAATGCACTTAGAAGTAGACAATAAATATTTCCGCAGAACTGTCGTAAAACAGTTTTTAAACGCACTTAAGGCATGACCAGAAATAAAACCAGAGTACTAAAATGCAGAATATAAAGTGACCGTAATTTTTTGTTTATAATTTTTGCTGTAATGTTATTGTAAGAAATTGCTGGAACGATAAACAAAAGCCTCCCGCGCAGAAAATCTACGCAAACATAAACACCCTGCAATAAAACAGTTGTATGTGCTGCATTCTGTTGTGTACATAACGAACTATTTCGGTTAATGAACATATGTAAGTAATCATAAAATTTTTCCGATAAAATTAACATAGTAACTCTAAAAAAATTATGCTTAATAACAATTTTTTACATAAACACCTATCATTAAAAAATAGTTTTAAAAAAAATAAGCAAATGATTTGGAAGGTTGGATTAACTTGTATTTAGTTTCATAAATTTTTCTAAATGAGAAAATAAATATATTATTTATGCCTTCAATGTAAAAACGCTGTAGAAATGCATTCTATTCATTACATTTCAGTATTACAGTATGCTAGCGTTTCTTAGAGTTTGAATACAATTTTATGGAAAGACTCTTTATATATATATATATATATATATATATATATATATTTATTTATATATATATATATATATATATATATATATATATAAAATCTTTATCGCAAATTTGAAAAATTATAATATATTAATATTAAAATCTTATATAGTTTCACAGTGTAATATAAAAGAGAACACTGTCTGGTTATCGTAGAGAACAGAGCCACCGTTATTCGAGAACTTTTTATTATTTTTATTGAAAGTACTTTATTCTGAATATTAAGGTTTAAAAAGTTTTCTAGGGACTCAAAAAATTGACGGCCGTAGTGATGTTTTTAAAATTGCTAGTTGTATGGCATACAATATGGATTTCAAAAATTGCTTTCTTTGCATGAAATATTAGATTTATGTAACATAAAACGTAATAAGATTTATACCTGAAAAGTACAAATATTACATAATATTTTTTTTAAACGTTTTCTAATTTCGTTAAACGTTATTTTTTTCAATAAAATTTTTTAAACATTTTTTAAACATTTTTTTCATTTTAAGGTGTGTTTACGATTTATTTCAGTTCAGGGTCCATCATTCCTTGTGACGGCCAACTCGTTCCTTGTTTTATAATTAACAAATTTCCAATTAAAACAACAGTAACTTTAAAAGATGACTTAAGAACCTAACTGCAACGCTTTGTTACATGCACATTCGTAATAATATCAAATATATCCAAAGTGCGGAAAATATGGGCATTTAGGAAAAAATCGAAAATAAAAGGGACTCGCATAACCTCAAAATTAGTACCGCGCGAAAGTAGGTGTTATTATCGCGAAAAGTATTAATTAAATGCGGACGTCTAACACGGTTGTGTGTGAAAACCTAACAATATTTTGTATCGAACACGAATACGATAAATGAAAGCGCAACTTTTATTTAAAAAAAACTTCAGAACATAACACGGTTTTATTTGTTGTACATTTCTAATTTACGCTTAAAAATTTGTAATCCAAAGACATGAATTGGTATTGTTGGGCTTGTGTGCTGCTTGCGGTGGCAAACTCGCTAACTTCACGGTATTTCACTAACTCGCTAATTATTTGTTTGGTTTAGTGATGCAACAGGAATAACAAGCGAACAAACAGTTCACCGAGTCCACTTGACATGTAAACACAATTGTTGTTTCAAAATATTTTGTGTGAAATATTTTTTTTTTTTTATGTAATAAAATTTTTATTAGCGTGTTAGGGCCCTATACTATTCAGTGATAAATCTTACGTTTTATGTGATATCTGATATAAATATAATATTTCACGCAAAGAAAGCAATTTTTGAAATCTGTATTTTACTCCATACAACTAGCAATTTCGAAAAAGATCGTTACAACGACAATTTTTCACCACGTCCTTACGAAAAAGTTTTTCACCATAATATTCATAATAATCATATTAAAAAAAATCTGAGTGGTCACTCTATTCTCCATTAGTACTCACTAACTTATTACAAACTTAATACATGGTTTACTTTTTATTAGTTTTTGTTACAATTGTGTGTTTTACGGATACGTATTTGTTACGAGTGGCGTACCTAGATATACATGTGGCAAGGCCCAATGAGTATTTTAATTACTGTATAATTGCTCTCAATTCAATAATTGCTAAAATGCTTGTAATGATTTTTAAGATTAGGTTTGTATATAAGTCTACAGAAATCAATAGAGTTTAACACAAATATTGTTCTTTATGAAAATAAACACAAAAATCTTGTAGGCTATTTGTGGGACAAAAATATGGGAACATATGAGACAAATAAGTATCATCACTGACAATTTATTTATTGAAAAACTTAATACAAGTAAGAAAAGCATTGGATTCACAATGATCAATTTTTTGTTTTCCTAGCATATTTACATCCTTCGCGTTAACGATATGTAATGCTGTGAACAGCTGCTGACTATAAGCAGTGGTACCAATAACGACTGGCTAAATATACCACAGATTTTAGGTTTGATATACTGTACATTTCATTTTAACTGTTCAGAAAATATCGGTGTCATAAAATCAAATGTATGTATGTTATTCCGGAGTTGAAAACTAAACTACTGTATGGATTTTCATAAAACGTTACGTATAGTTTAGATATTAGGTCGGTTTTTTTGCATTGTGAGTAGTCAAATCGAAGTAAAAAATACTTAATTATGGCGATAATTATTGCAATGAAGCTATATTTGGTAGGCCAGCAGAAGCTTACAGTAGCCTACCCCCTCTATGGCCTGCCTGAATTACTAAGTTATATATCAATCTACAGCAGCCTATTCATAGATCATTCGATTGAGTATTTCTTAGATTTAGCATAATCTCAACATTTTTCATTTACATTAACGAATTAAAATTCCGTACGGAGCACAGGTAAACAGCTACGATACAGTAAAACTAAATGCTCTAAGAAACACTTATTTAAAGTATTTATGAACTTAAATAATTTATATTTAAAAGTGAACTAAATAAAAATAAGATTGAATTTTCCCTTTCTTTCTCCTGGAGGAAATTTGATCCTTTTATACCATTGCTTCCATGTAGATCTATAAAGGAATCAAATTTCCTCCCGGAGAAAGAAAGGGAAAATGCAATTCTTATTTTTATTTAGTTCACTTTTAAATACAAATTATTTAAGTTCATAAATACTTTAAGAGTTTCTTAGAGCATTTAGTTTTACTGTATCCTAGCTGTCTACTTGTGCTCCTTTACGGAATTTTAATTCGTTAACATGTATCGTTAATGTCAATGAAAAATACCATTGCTTCCATGTAGATCTGCCGCCTCGGTGGCCTAGTTGATAGCGTACTGGGCTTTCACCCCGAAGACCCGGGTTCGATTCCCAGCCAGGGTTTGGCATTTTAATACAATATAAATCATCCCATCGTCTGCATTAGCCCAAGTGTGCACAATAGTCAGACGTTAAAAAAAAAAAATCCATGTAGATTTAAAACGTGATATTTTATGTTTTAGCAAAACCACATCTCCTGGAAGAGCCGAATGATGTGGAAGTTACTTTCGGAGGAACTGTTTATTTTAATTGTAAGGCCGAAGGTAACCCGCAACCGAAGATAATATGGATGAGAGACAGGTATATTGCTGTATATTTACTAAATGTGACAATTTGTAGTTTGTTCTGTATAAACGATAGTATTTTATTTATTTTTAATATGGATGAAATATATAGATTATTTTATTTACAAAGACACACAGGCATTTTATTTTATTGTAGGCCAGTCATTCCCAAGCTCAGCAGTGGTGTGCGTTCTCGGAGATCGTTCTCTGAGACCTTATGAGCGCCAGATGCTGGTAGTATCTTGTTGCGGAGTATTCAACTACTGTTATAAAGACAATATTACTGTCTATTTTCTCAAACGTCTCCCTCCTGTTCTTGCAGTTTGCAGCGTTCCTAGCGGCAGATAATTTAATTACTTGAACTTCAGCCGCTAATAACGATCACGCTTTTTATAATGGTGCCGTATTTCTTGCCGTTTATATTCAACAAGGCCGACAGTTATTAGTTGCCCAAATGAACAGACATAACATATAACAGGAATATTAAAATTTTGTGGTTCTTATGTTAAAATATGCGTGATTTATTTTTTCTATTTTTTAATAATGTGTTAAACACATAAATCAACTAATGTTATGCAAGTAAATGTATGTGTATATAAGCAAGTGTAGTGAACCCAGAATGCAAAAAGGGTCGAAGACCTCATAGGTTTAAGAGGTACTACTTTAGGCTAGTCTAATACTGGTACTAAACTGTACAAATACTATACTCTGGAGAAATTAACTACAAATAAAGAGAAATTTTTAAAAACAATGAAGATTATCTAGAAAATTAAACAAAACAGTACAATTTTTCTATAATCAATTAATTAATTTCATTTATTAAAGTTTTGTTTAAAAAAAAAATACTGTATTACAATAATAATATGGCAACAACCATCTTTTGTTGATTTTTGTACTATTATCATTATGTATTATGGTGTAAGTCTAGATTTTTCCTGTTTATAATGGTTCTTAAAATATTAGTTAAGTTGATTTTAAAACAAAATTAATTTCTTCTGTAAAAATGTTTAATAAACTATTTTAATCGTGTATTTAGTAACGAGATAGACATGGAAGATCCAAGATATTCTGTGAACGAAGATGGTACACTAAGGATAGCTCCAATGTCAGACCGAGATTTGGGAGTATACGAATGCATGGCAAAGAGTCCAGTTGGTGAAGTGAAGTCAAGGAAAGCTAAGATGATTTATAACAAGCACAACGGTAAGTTAAACAAGGTATATTTAAATGTAAACCAAATGAGACATAGATGAAATTATTAAATTTGCATAAGTAGTTTCTCATTGAATGTGTGTAGGTGTACAGTTTCAAAATTCATTCTGAAATCGATAAAATTGTATCATTTAATAAATTTGACATTAATTTGAAATATACTTGTAATTAGATTTATCTGTTCTATGTTACATATTAATTCAAATTATAATGTAAATCACACCTAGTAATCTTAAACATGAAAAATAGACCATAAAAACATGTTTTTTTTTAATTCGATTTGTAATTACTAGTAAATAAGTTTAATTTTATATATTTTGTTGGGGGAAAATGTTTAGGTTACAAACTATTTTAATTTCTAGTGAGACCTTATTTTCTACGAACACCACAAGATTACATTTCCAGTGTTGGAGACACCATTGTACTGGACTGCGTGGGAGCAGGTTTCCCCAAACCAGAGATTTCTTGGACGAAAGACGATCTCCCAATCGTCCCAAGCAATAAATTTCAGGTAAAATTATCACAATGTAATTTTATGAACTAACACAATGTTTTAGTGGATTTTTACCCTTTTTATTTTAACGTTGAGAAATACTTCTCATCATTAGCTCTACAATGTTTTACAAATTTTATCTGGCCAAGTTGCCAGATCTAACTCAAAGGTTGCTTTAAAAGTACCATAATTATATTTTTTACTGAAGACGTATAATGAATCTTCGTGTAATGAAGACGCATAAAGAAATGGTTTGTATTGCTAAAAAATTTCCTTTTAAAAATTAACTATAGGAGCAGCCATTATAGTAAGAGCCTGCGATAATGAAATGAGCACCAATTATGACCATTAGAAAATATTTTGACGGGGTCTTTAAATGTATAATATACAGTATGTGTTTTAAGTTTTCATTTTTTTTTGTATTGTTATGTATTTTAATGTACTTTTTAGAAAATTCAGTTTGGTAATAGCTTAGACAAGTTAATTGTTCAGCAAATTCTGTTCTAAAATTAAAAAAGTAACAACTTGGTGTACATCCACCGACTGGGAATCCTTTCAATGTTTTTGTATTGTTCAGAATCTATCCTGCCCATCCATATTATCTGTCCTAGATTATCCATACTTCATTGGCCCGCAAACACCCAGCCTGCAAGTGTATAGCTGAATTGTTCGAGACAGTGTCTGGTGAACTATCATGTTATCAATGCCCATGTTGCATTGTTAGTATAACATAACTGCTTACAACTTCGAATTTAGAATGATAATATATAAAAACATAAATAATTAAACTAATTTAGGATAGAATATACACACAATTTAGGATAGAATATACAGAATCTAGACACTTTACAATATATATTACTATACTGTACAAGTAATTTTATGTGGAAAAAAGGTTTTTTATATCTTTTTCTGTTAACATGTTTATTTATTGACATTGTTTTTCTACTTGTGTTAGTGTTAACATCGCTTTATACCACATAGTCCTCTTTAATAATTGGGCTAAAAAAAATTTCTGTTTTTAAAAACTATTGTATTACAACATTCTATTACTGCTAATCCCAACGTTCACCTATAGTCCAGCCACTGAGTAAACGGCCTGCGTGAGAATTTCTCGTGCATGTAGGAGAATTCCCCTCCAACACCCTCCAAAATTTCAATGCCAGAGAGGTCGGCCAATCTGAACCTAGAAACTATTAATACTCAGCAATAGTGAAGGAAAAGAAGGAAGCTGTGGTGAAAGAGTGGGAACTCGATCTCTCTCGCACATTTTTTTTCTTTCTGTTCCACTGGAGTTCTTAGAAAGCCATTTTCTAAGCGGCTGACCTATAATCCGAACATATTTTGGTATAAAATAACGTTTTTTCTATTAAAAAAATTAAATTTGTTTTGTGTATTTTTAAAGCAGTTTGATGCAAAAACGTAAAAAAGCTATAAAAAGCACAAAAAACATTTTTATTTTACTATATTATACTCATACAATATTCAAGTGTTCATAAAAATGTTTTCAAACTCTATAAACAATGCTGAATTTAAACAATACCTATAAAATTTAGTGCGGTAGTACTGTATGTGTACAATTCAAAGATATAATGTAAAACTAAATTGAAACTACATTAAAAACTACTGTACATCATTGTGTGTAGCAGGTAGCAGGAAAAATCATTTATCAAAACTAATAAATTCTGTTAGGTCTTTAGATCTTTGTTAGATCATTTTGCGAAATAATGAAAATCAGCTAAAAGATTCAATGTTTCACCATTGTCTCATAAACATATATTGCGGGGTGTGATTCGAGATATGTGAACTAAGCATGTTATCAATGCCAATTGCACTGTTGGTATGAAATTACTGTTTACAACTTTGAATTCAGTATGCATAGATACAAAAACATAATTATTTACCTTGGGACCTCTACACTTAACAACATTAACAGTACTTAACTGTTACACTCTACATTACACTCTACATTAACAGTACTTTACTGTACATGTAATTTTATGTAGACAAAAGGTTTTTTATATAGTTTTTTCTATTAACATGTTTATTTATTGACATTATTTTTCTACTTGCATTAGGGTTAACATCGCTCATAACTCATAGTCCTCTTTCATTGTTGAGCTAGAAAATTTCTTTGTTTTAAAAACTATTATATTACGCTAATTCAAACATATTTTTTGTAAAAATAACGTTTTTTATTAACATATTTATTTATTGTCATTTTTCTACTGTGTTAGTGTTAACGTAGCGATTTTGATAATGCAAGCCCTACATTAATCGAAGACTATCTGTACACTCATTTTGTAATAACTCATACCTGTCCTACTGCTTTCATCTTTATTATTTCGGTCAATCTGAAAATTTGCTAATTTAGTTCGTATTTTTTGCCTGAATGTTTACTTCTCTGATTCAAAACCTACATTAGAACAAGTAGAACATACAACAACAATAAAATGATAATTGACAGTTATCACTTTGTTTATATACAGCACTAAATAATGTTTACATACGCAGATTTCAGAGGCTGGAGTTCTTACTGTTGGTGATATTCAAAGAGAAGACGCTGGAGTGTACAAATGCAGTGCTGCCAGTTATGCAGGAAGAGTGTCAGCCGTGGCACAAGTCACTGTAAATGGTGAGTCAACACATTGTAAACAATGTACTGTAGCTTAAACCATTAAAATAATGGTAGTACTTAGAAAGTATTCAAATACAAATACCATAATCCAAGTATTTAAAATACTATTAGCCAATTATATCTAAAAACTTGTTCTTAAATTTGCAATGAAAACAAAAAGTTATAAGAATGGTAATAAGTAATAGAAGTTTTAAATAACAATTTAAAAGTAATAAAGATTTTCATCATCCAAACAAATAAAATTAACAATGTTAGATCCAACTGTTTTGCTGACATGATAAAACGTGAATTTCCAAAAGTATTTTTCTTTATCATATCCTTTTTGAAATTCTGATTTCATTATCGTCAGCATTAACATTTGCATATACTAGCACTTAACTTTCAAATTACATTTAAAATATGAAAATAAACTCTGACTGCTGTTAAAAATTTCAAGATATTTTGAAAATTCAAAATGCTAACTTACACAATTTTTAAAGCTAATTATGATAATAGGCACTACTCCTAATATAAAAAAAGGACAAAAAGTTAAAAATTGTTAATGATTTTAAGTGGTTGCCATTTTTAAATTGTTGAGCGAATTTTTCTGGTTAACGAACTTGTCTAAACTATTACCATAATCAATTTTTATACAAAGTTTAAATCAAATCAGACTTGTGAATGTAAGCATGCGTGTGCGCGCAGGTAACACACACATTAATGACCCCTCAAAAAGTGATGTAGAAGTCAGTTGGATCTCATGTCTATATCCTGGCTCTGTCTTCACATCATGATGGCCGCTTCATAATGGTTTTTCCAATGTAAATTTGCTAAAAAGACGTTGTTATGTTGCCTACTTAAATACAAATTTAGGTAGGCTAACTATGATATATCTATTCATTTTTAGCTAACATTTAATGTAGAAATAATTAATTTGTTAAAATAAAATTATCAAAATTTCAGAAACAAAAATAATATGTGCTTTGAATTTATGTTATTTGCTGCTTTAGAAACTGATGGCTTAAATTTTCCAAGAGGTAAGAATGTATTATACATTTATTCTATAAGCCAGTTATATTTTCTAAGCTTCGTACTATTGAAAAGACATGAGAGTGGAGCAAGCAGTTATACAAACAATATTTTGACTTATTTCCTAGCTGTTAGTGTTGTTTTTTTTACTCAACATATGATTTTATTTAAAACTGCTGTTTTCTTATTATGGTAACTATAAGTTTATGTTTATTATTACTCCATAAATTTGTAGCTGTGATCAGAGTTGGCGTTTTAAACATTAATAGGAATAAATCGACTTTATAAGAAAGCTTGTTTGACATTTCTATTTAATACAATTTTTCAGAAGAAGTTAAATGTTTTACACAATCAGATAAATTTATGTCCAGATATCTAGTCACCTTTCCAAAAGCTAATTGTATTTGGGAAATAAGGAAAACAGGATAAAATGTGAAAGCTGGAATAATTTATTGTAACCTAGAAGTACTTTTTTATAAAAACTACTTTTGTTAATAAAGTAATAGAAAAGAAGTTAATGCATGTCTTACTACTTATTAGTTATCTATTATCTATTGAGCCATTTACATACTAATATCTAAGACAATAATCTACTAAATTCATGTAATTGAAGAATTAAGTTTTTAAAAAACAACCATTATAAAACTTTTAAAATTTTAATTGGTTAACAATTTTTTACATCTTTCAACTCCTAACTGTCAAAATTATTATTGTCTCATCATAGATTTTCTTTAATTTCTCTTGCTGTACTTCTTATTCATTCCATCTCTTAACTTCATGTTTATCTTCTTCCCTTACTATCCATTCTAATAAGTCTACCTTCTGCCATCTGTATACCAAACTAAATTGATAATGTTGTTGAAGACAGTATAGAGAATAAAATAAAATGGCGTAACACATATAAATTCATTACATTATTTTTAAAAAATCAAGGTAAAAATAATGAAATTATTATTTTAATGTAATAATAATTTAATTATTTTTCTTTGAACTGCATGTTATTAAAAATACAAAAATAACTTTACATTATTAGACTGTGATGCTTTATTTTATAAATATAATTGTTGTTTATTTACTGTAAATAAGAAACGTTTAAAGTGTGTTTATTTTAATTTCAGTTCCACCACATTTTATTGTAACACCAGAAAATTTAACAGTTAGGAATGGGACTGATGCAGAACTGAGATGTCAAGCAGAAGGCTCTCCACTTCCTGTCATAACTTGGTTTAAAGATGGCAAAACTGTCAGTCCTGGAGGCAGAATCACTTTCTCTAATGAAGGTAACAGCAATAGTTATTAGTAGGTCTGTAATTAATCAAACTGACCAAAGTTTTACTTTGTCAATGAGCAAAAATTTACAAAAATAGTAAATACAATTATTTAACCATTAATAACTTATTTTTTCAATTATAATATTTAAAATAACTCCAAAAATATTAAGTTAAAACTAATACTATATTTTGTAACTGATACAATACTTTTTTTTTATTTTTCTACTGAATTGAACCAGTAATTTAAAAAACATATTTTTTTTCTTTTAGTCTAAGATTCAAAACACAGTGGAGTCTAAGTTTTCAAACATAAAGAGGCATCATGGATATTTGATACAAAAAAAATAAAAAGTTGTAGTGATTAGTAGCATCTGATCTGTGTGTAATGGTAGAGGTTTCTCTTGGTGCTCAATGTAGGTTAAAGAATTTTATGTTATGAAGTTCACACTAATACTACTACTTCAATGTACTTGGCGCAGAATTTTAGTGAACTCTGATCCACAGTGGACTAGCCTGATATTGATATGTACTAAAAATAAGGGTGCACTTTTTCTCTTGGTATGGTAGCAGGCAGACTGCTAAAACTCAAACCTGTATGCAAGTATCTAGTTACTACTGTTGGCTTTTTCAGTGTGATATTTTAATAACTCTACTTCATAAGTCTAACTGGCATAAAGTAAAGATTAAAAGTAAAAAAATAACAGTTAAAATATTGAAACAATGACACTAGAGAGTTTTGAAGTGGGGAACTATTATCTGGAGGGGTTCTCTGTCAGGCCATTATGCTGGTCATATTAAAAATAAATAATGGTTTAAGTGGAATATCTGATAACAAAGAGTCCTGTGTAAGTCAGCTTAGTCTGTTTATATTGTTTTACTTGAATAAAGCTATTCATAAAGTTATTTTGTTGTTTCTACAAAATTAATAATCTTTAAGAGTTAAATAAATTTTAAAAGAACAAATAAACTGAAAAATAAGGACATGTTTTTAGGTTCAATACTTCACATCGATCATGCTAAAGAATCAGATTCTGGCCTTTATACATGTCTAGCACAGAATCAAGTAGGATCTGTTGAGACCAGTGCAGAAATACGTATAAGAGGCTACGGGCCGCGACCACCTCGGCTCACGTTACATCCTTACCCAATCACTGTGTCTCAAGGAACAAGTGTTGAGATTCCTTGTAAAGCAGAAGGGGATCCATTGCCTTCAATAACATGGACTAAGGATGGAGTTTATTTTAAAGAGGACTTCCAACATAGGTATGCTCGACTGAATGCAATGAATGTAGGCCTCCAGTTACTTCATGTATCTGTTGACTTTATATTTAAAGCTTATGGTAATAATTTATTAGTAGATCCTAAAAATTGTATTTGTTAAATATACAGTAATAAATAATACTGTGAGTTTAATGTACCTATAATCTAATAATAACATAAAATAAGTATGTAACGTTTACAAGAGAGTCTTAGATATTTGAATATAAATATAAAAGAATGTAAATATTATTATTATGTATGTAAGAATTAAAAGTATGTGGTTGAAATGTGTGTAAAAAGACATACATCATATTTGAAATACTTTACAGAAATATTCATGTAGACCAAATACAATAATGTAAAATAAAGGACATTGAATATATTGGTTAAAGGTATTAGTAAATTTAAAACAAAAGTTTTAATAATAGGAAAATGATAATGAATTTTAAAATATTTTTGAAATTTAACACAACTTTTACTACTCCATGGCTTTATATTTATTTATGTAACTTTTATAGTGTTTTATACATTTTAATACTGTAGTATCAGATTAATTTTTATCTTACTAAATTGTGTTTCACATTTACTTGTCAGAACAGGAATCCCATTTCATTCGTTCACAAACTATTGTAAAGTTGAACTAATGAACTACTGAACTAATCGAACTAAACACTAATAGAATAAACTGAGCCATTCATTCACGAATTATTGAAGAGTTGAACTAGTGAACAAAACGAAATAATCAAACTAAATGATAGTAGAATAAACAAACTGTAAGATATAATGTGTAAGCAGAGTCTCTACTGCACTCTATGGCGCAATGTATGCAAATCAGCATTATTACTTAGTTAATGTACTGTAATAGTTGTTTTTGCTTATTCTGCATATTGTTGCAGTGGTACTGTAGTTACATAAGAAGCCATTACGAGCGCTGACTGTCAGAGAATGAACTAAACGAACTACATACTTCACCACAAATTATGGGGAAATAGTTTTTAATGAAAGCTGGGGGAAGGAGTAAGTCATAAGAGTTGGGAGACTGGAGAACAATTTGGTGGCCAAATTGACGTCGGGAGGCAACTGGTACTTTGGGGAGACGTGTCAAACAGTGTTGAGGAGCAATGTAAATAAAAAAAATGTGTGGGGTGAATAAATAGTTGTTGTATACCCTTCTTTCTTTTTTATTTTTATTAAGTACCTTTGAGGCATAAGTTTCAAGTAAGGGTATTAGAACATTTTGTCCATTCTAATAATTGTGAAAGTGTCAATCTAGTATCAATCTACAAAGTGGGAGCTTTTTCAGTACCTTCCATTACCCCCACACTGGAGGAACTACAAGTGCACACACTTTCAAACTCCATCATTCATTGCTACAGACAGGGCTACAATCAGGATTGTACTTGGAAATCAACTGGTAAAGCAAAGATTCCTGACTGAATTTCTTACCTCAACAATGGATTTCAGGGGTAATCTCTGAAGTGTGTGTGGTACAACTGATAAAAGATTGTAATCTATATGACACAATGCATTTCCCTCCACTTCCCTTCTGAATCTGATTGTAGTCACATGCTTAACTTTAGTAATATTTTACGTAATGGTGTATATATATGTATAAAACCATTCCTTACACACTTTCCTACCCTCCAATACAACACCCGTTATTATAGGAACCTGGTCTTGACATTGACAACATCCAATGAAGGCCCAGTATTGTTAGAGACCAAAATTTTGTTAATTTGAAGGATTTTAAAGAGGATAGCCAAAGAGACACTGACAACTCTACTATTGACTTAGAGAACTTTACTCAACCCCAGAGAACTTTACTATTGACAAAAAACTCAGAAAAATTATGATGAAAATGCTGACATACTGCCTGTTGTGGTAATGAATGGGGGGCATGTAGGACCACAGTTTGAATACAAGCTGGTGGAAGAAATATGAAGAAAAGAATTTTTTTGAGTATCTTTGGTGTATAAGTTTTGAGTAAGGGTATTAGAACATTTTTCAGAACATTATTATCTACAAACAGAAGGGCTAGAACATTATTATCTACAAAATGTAGAATTGTCAAATATTTGTTGAATTGAACCACAATTCAATTCATTGAAACTTCCTCCCATTGAGTCATTGAAAAACCCCAGTTAGGAAAGTCCCAAGTGTTAATAGTCTGTGAAGTGCAGCACTCACCCGCCATGGTACTACTGCCTACTAAATTGAAACACATTATGAGTATAGAGTATGTGGTATTAGTTTTAATACTTGATTGTTTCAAATTTGAGGTAGGGTTATGGTATATAGAGACTATTAGATGATGATATTATCAATAAACTATGTACTGTATCCAAACAGAATTTTTTTAAAGACTGTATAAAGGCAAGAACAGTTTTTTAACCAATTTCTAGCTTTTTACAAAATTCTTGTATAACTGTAATTAATGTAGATAATATTTATGGTTACAGAATTTTTCGAATTGGAAGTTTAAGGCTATACAATGTGTCAGTCAGTGATTCTGGGATATATCAGTGTACTGCATCTAATATTTATGGAGAAGTTAGTGCAGAAGGAATACTTACAGTTGAAGGCTAGTTTTCCATTTTTAGATTTTAACTTGCTGTTACTACTGTATGATATTAAAAAAATTCATTACCAGTACTCTAATGAGCATTAATATACTGTGATCAAGCTAAGGTTTTTGTGGCATTCTAAGCATTAGTATTTTAAAATCATAGTGTTTATTTAATATTGATTTTTCAAAGTGTAACAAAATTACATTTTTCATGAGCTACCATGTTTTTTAGAATTGCAAAAGTACTTTTTTTAAGGCTTTGTGTAGCAGTAAAATATAAATTTTTATACAACTTTTAGGCTTTGAGGTAGTGAAAAAATATAAAAGATCTTACAATAAAAAGGAGAAAAATATATAAAACTATTTCCAATATGTAATTATATTTACTTCATTTTTAAATTGTTTGAATTTTTTTATTAATTTTCTGTCAAGTTTTTTAAACTTAATTTCAGCTGATTATTTACAATTCATATTTTTAATTAATATCTTTTTGTTAAAAGAGTGATTTTGTTGAAATTTTTTTTCCAAAATCATCCTTATGTTTTTTTTTTTTTTCCATGAGTAATTTCTTTACTATAATTTTGATTTAATCAGTTATGTTGTTTGCAGGGCCTCTCAGAGGCAATGCATAATGGGCTGGGGACCTTAGGAGTGCTTGACTAGAGAAAAAAACTGGTCAACATTGATTTATAACATCAATTACCAGTTGTATACATTTTATTTTATTTGATGTTTCTTAATATTTGTACACATTGGTATTATATATAGCCTAATAACTTTAATGTAAACCAGTCAAAAATATGCTTTCCTAAGCCACATTTAAACAATTTTATAGTACTGTTACTACTGATATTAGTAAACGTTCAGTCACATGCAGAGCTTGTCAAATAATTTGCAAAGAGGACCAGTAGACCTCTTGGAGAGCATGATTGTTTATTAGGTCATGTATTTATTTGGTCATGCAAGTATCATACATAAATGAACGTTTTGGTTATAAGTAAGTTATTTTAAATATTTGTTAAGCAAAATTTGATGCAAATATTTTACTGGGTAATATGACCATAAATATGATTAAACAATATTAATAATTAGCTAATAATTAGATAGTTTATCCATTCCAATTTATAGCCTAAATGTATAAACATAAATTGTATTTATTTTCTTACATTTACCAGTTATAAAATTAATTATCTATTCAAAATGACTCACAAAGACATCTCACTTGACTATGTATGTATGTATGTATATTCTTGACTATGTATGTATATTCTTAAAGTCAGGTGCAGGTTTGGAATGGATAAGGTATCCTCTATTATATTAATTATATAATTTTACTGTATACTGTTATACAGTAATAATATACTGTATAATATTTACGTATAATGAAATGCTATAGTGGTTGCTAAGAAAAGGTTTGTATATTAATTAATATACCCGATTAATGATTTATTTTACTTTTTAGATTTAAGAAACACTGCCCCTGGAGAGAAATACATCCATATTGCTTTCCAAGAAGCAAGTGCTGCAGTAGATAGAGCCATCAATGCAACCATAAGATCATTGTTTACAAACCACCAAGGTCCACCTACGCCCTCATACCTAATGCGCATCTTGAGGTATCCTGATGAATCTACCAGGAATATTGTACGAGCTGCAGAAGTCTACGAGAGAACTTTGGTGAATATTAGAAGACACATTCAGTCTGGCTTAAAAGTCAATCACACACATGGTTAGTTCATACGAAATATAACACTTTTCATTTTATATTTATCATAATATAGAAGTTTATAGTAAATGTTGAAGATTTTACTAAGATTTATAGTAAGATGTTGAAGCAATCCACGTTTTGCTTTCATTAGAACTGCATACTTTAATAATAATTGTATTTTTATTTTACATTTAATTGGGCTGACAATCTGAGAGACCAAATTGAAAGTTTGGATTTTGGTTTTACTAAGCATAGGTGATAAAAGTATAATGTAAGATAGCCTATTTATATCTATCTTAATACCCCCACAGTGGTGCAGACTAGCTGAACCTATTGAGAGGATTTAAACATGTGGTACCCGAGTTCAACAAACACTTGCACTTACAACATTAACACTTTACACTCACACTTACATTTAGGGAGGTGATAATAGCCTCAATGTGATTTTTGCCTTAAAATACCAAAAAAAAAAAAAAACTAGAGAGGTGGCAACTCTTTTATTAATAAATCATCAACAAAGGATCCATATCGAAATAAGGTCATTGTGGTACTACTCTTAGAAACTTATGTATTTTTCTGTTATTTAGATCTTTACTTTATCTGTTTTTTTTATTCATAAAGTCTTTATGTGTTATGATTTTGAGATCGTTTAGCCAACTCTAAGACGATCATCTGACAATTTTGTTTTGGTCAAATAAAATGTATTGTACCCTTTAGTGCATTGAGTATACTCTTTTTATCAGTCACTTCGGGTTGAGCATTCTAACTCTTGCTCACCAAATGGCAAGCAGTTTATTGGAACTCAGGCCTGTAAGCTGATTTAAATCTGATTATGTTGACTGTTTTCGTGAGTTGTTCTGATTCATGATAATCTATCTTACTTTTACTGGTGTAAAGTAAAGATGTCAAACCACAAGACATCAGTTATTATTGATCTACTGATTTTAATCATATTTGTCTACATATGAAACAAAATAATTATTGAGGATGCCCTCTTATCTTCTCATGCTTTAACAATGTCAGTTGGATTAACCATCATGCATTATTGGAAATATACATCCTTGTTCTTCAAATACTGACAAGAAGAAATCAAAATATGCTTATTGTATCAATTTCCCTTCTAAGTTTCGCTAGCAAAAAGTGTAATAACAGAATCAATTTTTACTTTGTGCACATTTAGGATATTTAGACATTTGATTGTGCTTTGTGCACAATCAGTTGTTCTCTCCCTGCTATTGTGTGAGGTTTGCTATGAGTGTTATAAAGCCTACAGTTTTGTGTTTATGACATTTAGCACTATATCCAGTGTTATTTATAAAATATATGAACACGCTAAAATGAAAACATAATGTGTGAGTATGGAACAGACAGTAGAAGCAATAGAACGGTTAGGTTAATGGCAAATCAATGAAACCCATAAGAGCTTGAGTTCGGTGTCAGGATAACAACATTTAAGGACTCATGCTGATATAAGAAATCTTTTAAAGATTATTGCATACAAGCTGATTTTTAGAAAATCCTATCATCATGTTATATGTTAAAGAAACTTATAAATGAAGTAGTAGATAATGCATCGTGGACATTCTTTTCAAGAATTAGTGGACCAATGAGGAGTGAAAATATGTTCAGTTTAACTGACTTTTTTGCTATCCAAATATGGGACCAGTTAAAAGAGCTTCCATTGTATGCAAATAATTTGTAGGTTGTTAATTAAGTATTTACTTGCTCATAAGGCAAATCACATTTGTTTCATATGAGAAAAAACAATAAATTTTTAATACAATTTCAGATTTTGAATACAAGGACATATTAACTCCTCTACAACTGCAGTTAGTTGCTAATCTGTCAGGATGTATGGAACATCAGGCATTAGTAAACTGTTCAGACATGTGTTTTCACACTAAATATCGTACAATAGATGGAACTTGCAATAACCTTCAGCACCCAAGGTGGGGAGCTTCTCTCATCGGCTTCCGCAGAGTCTTTAAACCTATTTACGAGAATGGATTCAGCACTCCAATAGGTATGAAGTTTGTTTACTTAAATATATAAATTATTTTAATTTAATTTGAATTTTATAATGGTAGTTTGATTCAAAAGAGAAGAAAATGTACAACCATAACACAAACCACACTGCATACATTGCAATTTTTACTTAGCTGGTTAAGAGAGAAAGGTAGACTATTTTTTCTCATATAAATATTTACTATCATTAGATTGAGAGATGAGATGAGATGAGATATCAGATTAGAATCTGATGGTTCAATCTGCAGGGAAGTGTAATATTGATTGTGTCTAGCTGTATGGTATTCATAAAAAATAATACAACACAATTTTGAAATTATTTAATTGATTTTTATTGTTATTATTATTATTATTATTATTTTGATCAATGCAATAAAGATTCACTTTGGTTTTTAATTTTGTATAATAATCACATTTTGTAAAACATAATGTGTAAATTAGCTTTATTGTTAGTAATACTAACAATGATGATCAAATGTTTTGGTCTTCTTTATTTGACAAACGTTTCAAGAATTGAATCTGCATATAATCTTATATGCAGATGAAGTACGAGGGTTGATCAAATATAAATGAGACTGACTTTCTAAAAACTTTTCCGTTGGACATTGAACTCTAAAGGGTGGTTTCAGGTAGCCTGGGAGGTTTGGGACGGGCGTAGACGGGCAACATTTCCGTTCGGAACCTTTAGTATAAAACTATACAATGAGTGAGAATGAAGTGCACGTTTCCGTGGAGCAGAGAATTATTATTAAGTTTTTGGCCAAGGAGGGGGTCAATCCGACTGAAATCTTTCATAGATTGATGGCTCAATACGGGGACAGGACCCTGTCAAGAGCTCGCGTTTTTGCTTGGCACAAGGAATTCGCCGAAAGACGGGAAGCAGTAGAAAACCTCAGCCATGATCGTCGCCCGATCACTTCCATCACTGACGAAAACATTGATGCTGTTCGGAAGCTCCTGGACGAAGACAGACGTATATCGCTGCGATTTATTGCAGATGAACTCCAGTTGAGCTATGGTAGCGTTCAAAAAATCGTTACATCAAACCTGGAACTCAGCAAAGTATCTGCAAGGTGGGTTCCACGAATTTTGACTGACGTTCACAAACGGAATCGTTTGGAGATTTGCCAGCGACTATTGACCCAATTTGAACGAGATGGTGAGGCATTATTAAACCGGATTGTCACCTGTGACGAAACATGGGTTCACCATTACACTCCCGAGTCAAAACAGGCAAGTATGGAGTGGCGGAAGAGGGGAGAGAGGGCCAATCACTCTGAAGGCCAAATCACTATCGTCGGCCGGGAAGGTATTTTTCGACAATCAAGGCGCTTTCACTTCGATTTCCTCCATCAACGACGCACAATAAATATACAATATTATTGCGATGTTTTAGAGGCCGCAAAGCAGTCTTTTCGTAGGAAAAGGAAATCTAAACCAGCGAGAAACGTCATTCTTCTTCACGATAATGCCCGACCACATTCGGCGAACGCTACGAGGCTTAAACTCGATCAAATTGGCTGGGAACCAATGGAACATCCCCCATACAGTCCAGACTTATCACCCTGCGACTATCACCTGTTTGGGCCACTCAAAGAGGTGTTTGGAGGCCAGCGTTTCAAAGACAATTCTGCGGTGGAGACCTTCGTGCTCCAATGGCTCAATGAACGCCCGAGAACTTTTTACGAAGATGGAATTAAAAAACTTCCAATCCGGTGGGAAAAATGTGTTACTCGTATGGAGACTATGTAGAAAAATAAGTTGTATCAAGAATAATTTGTAAGTAAGCAATAAATTTTTTAAAAAATCAGTCTCGTTTATATTTGATCAACCCTCGTATTATTTTTGTTTTGTTTTGTTTTGGATAATTCTTGACTTCCAGATGAGTGCATCGGGTGCACAGTGGTGTAAAAACATTACTCGAATGTTTTTATTGTAATGTTTATGATAACATGTTATTTTTGTTTGTTTCTAGTTTATTTGTTTCAAATTTTTTTAAAGTGCAGTGATGCCCCATACCTAACATTAGTGGGGATAATGCCATAGACAATTTTTGGCCTTTGTTTTAAAATTGTGTAAATGAAACAAATATGCATAACAAGAAGATGTATTCAGAAACTCAATTGGATCTTAAAAGAACAAAATAATATATTTTTTACTTACTTTTAACCTAAATTGTTACAGTTCAAGCTTAATCTATTCATTTAAAAATAAAATCCATTCTTAATTGTTTTAATTTGTGCAAAAAAATTATATTCCTCTTGAGTTCTGGATGACAACTGAGAAAACTTTTCTCTATTAAAAGCACTGCAAGTGCATTTAGTTTTCTGAATTCATAGTGCTTCTTAGAAAAATTCTTAGTCTTTTCACAGAAAAAACATGAATCAGATTGTATATTTGGTAGAAGGATAATAATATAATTCTACATTTTATTACATTCAAGAATATGATACATAGTGGTGAGCACAACACATGCAGAGTAGAAAAAAATAAATACTTTCCACCAACATATCAAGGCTAACTGGGGATGGCTACTAACATTAAGTTTAAGGATTATGTATTATACAAGTATAAAGAAAGAATTAAAGGAAAAAAGGACTCATTACATTAAATTATATAGAAAATATCAAGTGAAATTGGGGACACTGCATTGTCACAGTACCCATGCGAGCTGTCACTGTTAAAGTGTAAATTAAACAATACTATTTGTAACTGTAGTGAACATAAACATACCAATCAAATATGTCTATTTTAGAATGACAATTTTACTCACTGTTCTTAGAATATTTTTCTATGTTACCAAATAAGAATTTGCTTTTGAGTCAAGTAAAAATTAATAATTTTATTAATTACATAACATTAATTTCATATTAAAGTGATTTTACTTAACACTTTAGAGTTAATATAGAGAGACTTGTAACTTAACAGTCTTTAACATTCATCAAAAATACAGAAAATATTCTATTTTTTAAAATATAACAGTCTTTAACATTCTTCAAAAATACAGAAAAATGTTCTATTTTTTAAATTATAACAGGATGGAATCCGGGTCAAAAGTATTTTGGGTTTCCTAAGCCAAGTGCCCGACTTGTATCTACGACATTGATTGGTACTGATAATATTACACCGGACACTGAGATAACTCATATGGTCATGCAGTGGGGACAGTTCTTGGACCATGATCTGGATCATGCTATTCCTTCAACAAGTGTTGAGAGTTGGGAAGGCATTGACTGCAAGAAATCCTGTGCATATGCAGCACCATGTTTTCCTATGGAGGTTAGTTCTGTATAGATTTTCCTATTATATGTAATATGAATATGAACACATGTATATGAATATGTAACATGTATATGAATACATGTTATTATTTAAAAAAATTAGTAAGACATACATTTTCTATAATTGTTTTTAAAAAATAATAAAGCAAGACTAAATTTTGTATAATGGTTGTTGTTTTTTAGGACATCAGCCATTATTTTTATGTAAGAAATACACATGTTTCAAAAATGTCTAACTTAAAATATAAACTTAGCAACTAGAATATTAGCTTAGATTAGATACCTAGGCCACTGTAGAAATACTAAAAACCAAGAAAAAATATTGCATATTATATCTTATATACACAACTGATTGCAAAGAACATGACATGAATGTAGGGTTACCAAACAACTGCATTTTATGTGAATCACTTGTGTTTAATGCCCTGTTTGCTGCATTCGAATCTGTTTTTCGTTGGCAGAGATTACAGTAAGGAAAATTGTGTTATTAATGTCACAGTTGGTAGCACTAATAAATTAAATTTTTTTACATATTGTTCAGAATCAGGTAAACATGTTACTTTGTGTTTTGCAAAACATTTTAACATGTTTTAATTGAATATTACTCAAATAACAAAATTCATAATATCTAAAAAAGTGCTGAAAGTTCATGTTTGGACTTTCATGTCTATGACTTAAAAATAAATATAACCAATGATGTACGTAGTGGTAATATGTATCTGGTCTATGATTCTAATGTGTATTAATAAATACTAATACGTTTAGGTACCAGAGAATGATCCTAGGATAAGAAATCGAAGATGTATGGATTTTATAAGAAGCAGTGCTATTTGTGGATCAGGCATGACATCAGTGTTTTTTGATACAATGCAGCCTCGTGAACAAATTAACCAGCTGACAGCGTACATTGATGGATCTCAGGTTACATTAAATTATTTTACTTTTTGTATTATTTCTTTAAGTTTTAAAGCTTTCTAAAATATTTAGAGTTTAATTAAACACCAATTTTTTTACTTACTATAACTACAAAATAATAATCATTATTTACAGTAACATTACAAATCATTAAAAGAAATTTTGTAAATAATGTATATACATTTTTTCAATGTTTTATTACTTTTTCTGTATGAATTTGATAGCAGTATTCAAACTACAATTTACTGATATTAGTCCTTAATAAACGGATCCTTAAACAATAAAAATACACATTAAAAATGGAATAATAATTAATTCTCCAAATAACATTTTTGTGGACAAATCTTAAAACAGTGAATTATGGATGTGTAGGTCTATGGTTATACTGGATGAAAGAACAAAGATTTTAAGAGATTTCACTAGCGATTTAGGATTGCTTCGAGTCGGTATAAATTCGCCTGGTGGAAAAGCACTGCTTCCAATCTCAGGAGCCCAAGAAGTAGACTGCAGAAGAGATATCACTGAAAGTGATGTCGGTTGTTTCTTAGCTGGCGATATAAGAGTAAATGAACAGGTAAGCAAATAACTTTAATTTATATTTGTTAACATATATTATATTTTACCTTTGTTGTTTGCTTATATTTTAAATTTATTTTTAGGTGGGTTTAATGGCAATGCACACTATTTGGTTGCGAGAGCACAATCGGATTGCAACAATATTACGTGAGATTAACCCACACTGGGATGGGCACACATTGTTTTATGAAGCGAGAAAAGTGGTTGGTGCAGAAATGCAACACATTACATACACACATTGGATGCAGCATGTCCTAGGTCCTAAAGGGATGAACATGTTAGGCGACTATAGTGGTTACAACCCCAATATTGATCCTGGTATTTCCAATGTCTTTGCTACAGCTGCGCTGAGGTTTGGACATTCATTAATCAACCCTGTATTGAGCAGGCTCGATGAAAACTTTACTACAATACCTCAAGTGAGTTTAAATCACATTAGCTTCACTTAATGTTACTCATCAGTTACACAGCTAAATAAAACTTCTGTAAACTAATTTTAAATTGCTTTTGGTTAATATGTAATAAGTTATGCCATGAACAGGCTCTGTGAAACCTGTTGGCCATATTAAATCCCTATAAGACAAACAATACAGATTACACAACAATTAGATTACTCCACTAATTGTTAAGATAAAATTATGTTTGATTTTTCATTTTAAAGGTTTTGAATGTGGGAACATGGTCTGCCTTTTGTCATTTTGTACACATTTTTTACATTTAAAGATACAGGAGCAAACATTATACAGAAAATGTAAAATTGGAACACATTCCTACATAAAAGACCTTAAAAATGAGTTATCAATTTTATAGAAACAAATAATGGAGTTACCTTTATCGTTAATTAATGTTATTATTAAATAAAGTATATTCGTGGCCAACAGTGTTCATACACCTTTAAGACTAAATCTTATAAATAATATTATATTTGATTATTATTTTTCTGATATTAAGTGTTATATGAATTAAACACAGATTGTTTTACATTGAATTATACTGAATAATATTAAAATTACTTTTCAGGGAGACCTTCCATTAGGAAAAGCTTTCTTTTCCCCTTGGCGATTGGTCGAAGAAGGAGGAACAGATCCATTAATGCGAGGATTTTTCACGACTCCAGCTAAGAGGAAACTACCACAACAGAACCTTAATAAGGAACTTACTGAACGGCTGTTTACTGTAGCACATGCAGTTTCCTTGGATTTAGCAGCTATGAACATTCAACGATCTCGTGATCATGCTATCCCTGGGTATAACGTCTTTAGAGAATTTTGTAACTTAACTACCGCAGAAACATTTGATGACTTGAAGGGAGAAATTTCCAGTTCAGAAGTTAGAGATAAACTGCGACAACTTTATGGCCACCCAGGTAAAATAAATTTTTCTGATATTGTAGTTTAGAATTTAACATTTTTTCATAGATTTTGTTTAAAAAAAACAAACTCTTTTTTGCTGTTGTTTTAACAAGTCCCTAATTCGGTCATCTTAATACTCGATTCTAAGGCAAACAAATAAATTACTTCATATTAGTTGAATATTAATTACACTGGATATTATAAAATAATTACATCAAACGTTTTATAAGTTAGTAAGCATAATAAAGTTGTTGTAAATGATGTTTTAAAAGTTTCTTATTGTATAAAAAACAAACTAGGCCAGGCCTATTAGTATGACTTACTGGAAACATAGCGTTTTGATTCTTGTCATGTAATTTATCAATTTTATCATCTTTAAAAATGTTATAAAATTTATTTGGGTATAATCATTTTTATCTATACCTTCTAGAGCTTGTAATTTTTGTTTCATAATCATAAATTGTAATTTCTTTTTAACACCCTTTTTGTAAAACATAAAATGCACATTTATTTATAATATTCTCTTTTTATCTCTCTTTACTAATAGTTATTAAAATACACACATCGTTATGTAACAATAGTTATTAATAATTAATAACATTAGTTTAGAAGATGTCATTAATCCAAAATGAATCAACTTTATAATAACTTTTTATTTTGCTTATTATAAGTAATCATTACAAAATAAATAATTTCATTCTAATAAGATTTTTGTATAGTTAAGCACTTATTTAAATCTAATATAGATAATTTTTTTAAAATAACAATGAAATATCTGTTCTTCTTTAAGTAATTAATTATTATTGTAACTATTTTTAAGTAGTTATAACCACTCATAATTTGCTCATATACAGTAATTTTAAGAAATATTTTTCTGAAAATCCACAGGCAATATTGACATTTGGGTTGGTGGAATCTTGGAAGACCAAATCGATGGAGCTAGAGTTGGTCCAACTTTCAGGTGCCTGCTTGTAGAACAGTTCAGGCGAATGCGAGATGGTGATCGGTATGTTATTGTTTGTAACAATGTTGTTCTTTTTAAATTTTTTATGCACTATGGGTCAAACTACTAATGCTGATGGAATTGTAGATTTTTTTACGTATTTTATTTTTTTGAATTATGTTTTCTTAAATTATGGTGCATCTTAAATTCTGAAAGTAATATGGAATATTAAAGGGTAAAGGGAAACCTTTTTTTAATATATATATATATATATATATATATATATATATATATATATATATATATATATATATTTGTTTGTGTGTACAGACATAATGGATAGTTTTATTAATAAAAACTGTTATTACAATTGTTAACAATTATTAATTGTTAATTAATTATTAATTAACTCATTTATATGAACTGGTGTCCAAGAATAATTGAAGTATTATGGTGTTTTTTTTTTAAGATTTTGGTATACAAATCCATCAACTTTTAAGCCTGAACAGTTGACACAAATCAAACAAGCTTCTTTGGGAAGAATTCTTTGTGATAACGGTGACAATATTACAAGGATATCTGAAAATGTTTTTGTTCTTCCATCTCTACAGAATCCGCAGTACGTTCCATGTGATCAGCTACCTACAGTGGACCTTAGGTTTTGGTATGAGTGTGAAGGTAAATTGTGCCAGATATTATCACAAAAATATTAAAAGCTTATATTTTTATCATTGTATTGTTCACTAATTGTGGCTCACAAAATTATTTTTTACATTATTGTTCTAGTGTTGAATATTACTGCTTATAAAACAAATTGTCTTAGAGATTGAATTTATAGCAGTGTTTATGATAAGCACTGATTAATTACTGATATATTTTTTTAATCAACACTTGTATGTTATAAATAAAAATTTTGTATGAAATTGAAATTACGAATTTTCATGTGAGATTACTCACAAAATGTTTTGTGAAACAGCTAAAAAATGTAATGTGATTATAGATTTTATCTGTGAAAAACACCAGAGTGTAAGATCAAACTTTACTCCCACTTGAAATTACTCTTATTTAATTTATTAACTTCTACTAACCTAGTAAGTTACAAATTTTACTCCTGAAGGAGTGTACAATTACAAATCTAATTAAACATAGGTCATAATAATAATGTTGTAAAATTATAGACATCTATTAAAGAATTATTTTTTTAATAAAGTTGTGGATAAGAAAAAGACATTGTTTTAAAGAAATTTATAATAATTTCAGCTTTTGCCCTAGTTATCCAAATTCGAAAGAGTCATTACTAAATGTCTGTACTGTAACATACTCAAACAACATTTTTGTAAAGTAAAAATTGACAAAGATACCTTCAAACTAGCTAATAGTAGAACAACTGCTTAGAAATCATATTGTCAGTAAAATTCTTGGAATATAAAATTGACTTATGAAAATGTATTAACACGATTAACATAGGTTTATGTAGAACTTTAATTTGGTGCGTCTGAAATTTCTGTACAGTAACCAAATGGAACATTATATTGTTGCAACTGGCCTGGTTATAGTAACAACCTCTATTTCACAAAATAAATATAAACTGTTTAAATTGGCACTAGCTGAAATTAGTCAGTTTTTTAAATTAGGTATACAACCTTAGAGCCCTAAATCATTACACAGATTTTAGTAAGAACTTGATTGCATTTTAAAATTATCATTCTGCATGAACTAAATGAAGTAATTTATCAAGTACTCCGGGGGAGGGGGGTGAGTTACTCTACCCATCTTAGAATCATGACGGATCTTTTACATATAATTTCAAGAAACACAAGAAACTGAATTTTCCAGTAATACTTAAAATTACAGTAGTGCTAGACCAACAAAATAGAAGAGTGAATAAAGAATATTTAACATTTAAAAAGTAAGAAAAGATTATGTGGACATTAAACAGGGTTTTTTAATAGAAATATTACAACTAACTTTGGGTAATGGGTAACACTTCACTACAATCTCGATATAGGATAGGCAGCTACACAGTGAGGTGAATCCTGTATATATGTAAGCTGCCTATCCATTTCCATTTCTATTCCTTCAGCAGGAATGAGAACTAAAACCCACATTCAGTCCTTTGTGGGGTGAAACACAACCGTTAAAGGGCTGTGATGACAGGGGTAAGGGAAACCATACTGTAAGACTGAAGGGCTGTCAACCAGGATTGAATAAGGTTCCCTTAGTTGAAATCCAGAGACAGTAAGGACTTTATGTAGAGGGCAACCTAGAAGGACTATGGAACTTATTATGGGGCACTGTTTTGAGGTTATGTCTGAACAGGAGAGAGATTTACTGTGTATTGGCTAAACAGAGTGATAAGAAATTGGCAGGTCTCATAATCTGATTGTGAGGCTCTAACTAACATAAGGCATATAGTGTTTGTTTTTCCAGACCCCAAGGATCTCCTCTTTGAAAAAACTAGTCAGTACATTGCTCAATGAAACTCACTGATCAAACGAGTCTACTGAACTATTACTTAAGAAGCTTAGATACATAAGCCTTTGGCTACTAAATACCATAAACTTCTAACATCCAATCTAAAATAAACTCACTTTTTTTTTTTTTTTTTTTTTTTTTTCTTTTTATTCACTACAATCTGTCACATATTGGGGGACATTAAGTAGTAGGTAGGTCGGGACTTGTCATGACATGCTCGGAATGCGACTAGGTCACATCCTACTTTACTTTATTATTTAAGTATGTCTTGGGGCATTTTCCGTTTAAGTCGACGAGTTGCGCGAGTTTCCTCCATCAAGACTTTCGCTAGGCGATTTGGGTGGTTTATGATCCTTTCTTTGTAGGTTTTCGTATGACGCAGAATTTCTTGTTTGACTGTATATACTTGAAGGTCGTGATGCAGCTGTTCGTTTGTCACGTACCATGGAGCGTCGGTTACCATTCGTAGCATTTTATTCTGGAATCTCTGCAAGATTTCAATGTTGGAATGAGAGGCGGTCCCCACAATTGGATACCATAGGTCCAGATTGGTTTAAGCATAACATTGTAAAGAAGAAGTTTGTTGCCCATTGACAGTTCGCGAACGGCGACCAATTAACCAATAGTACTTCCGTATTTGCAGTCCCAGCTGTTTGCGTTTGGTAAAGATGTGCTTCTGCCATGTAAGTCGCTTGTCCAGGTGTAAACCTAAGTATCTGACATGATCTGCTCGTGGAATTTCGGCGTTATTAAGCGTTACTGGTGGGCATATACCTTTTTAAGGTGAAGGTGACATTTATTGACTTCGTTTCATTAGCCTTGATTCGCCACTTCTTGAGCCATGTTGAAATCTCGTTTATTCCTTTTTGTAGGATTTTTGACGCCTCTGTTGGATCCTCGTGAGAGGACAAAATTGCGGTGTCGTCGGCAAAGGTTCCAGTTGTTACACAGTCTGACGTTGGTAGGTCAGGCGTGTAAATCAGATAGAGTAGCGGTCCCAGGACGCTACCTTGGGAACTCCAGCGTTAATATTGCAAAGACCCGAGAAAGCCTCTCCGTGATTCACCAAGAAATATCTATTCTCTAAGAAGGATTTGAGGATCTTATAAGTGTTGCTGGGGAAGAACGATTTTATTTTAAATAATAATCCTTCATGCCATACTCTGTCGAAGGCCTGCGATATATCAAGAAAGACACTCGCGCAACACCTTTTAGATTCAAAAGACTTGTCTATTTCGCCTATTAACCTGTGCACTTGGTCAACAGTCGCGTGTTTTTGACGAAAATCCAAATTGGTGGTCGGGTATCAGTCCATGCTGTTCCACTAATGGCATAATACGTTGTAGTATTAATGTCTCGAGTATCTTTGATGGTATAGGTAACAGGCTTATTGGTCGATATGATTTTGGATCTTCAGGCTTTTTATCTGGTTTTAATAACATAATTATTTGTGCAGTTTTCCACTGTGGTGGAATAAATTGAGTCTAACTATAGCGTTATAAATAGCTGTAATCATTGTTATTCCAGAGTCAGGTAGCTCTTGCAAAATTTTATTTGTAATGAGGTCATATCCTGGAGATTTCTTTGATTTTGCCTTTTGTATTACTCTTCTGACCTCTTTCGTTGTGAATTTCATTGACGTAATGTCCTCCGTTTCTATTTCTTTCAGGTATTCGGTTACTTTCTTCTCGTGGTCTGCTGGGCCTTCATAGGGATGAGGCTGGAAAACATTTGATAGATGCTCAGCAAACGTGTAAGCTTTCTCTTGGTCACTACGCGCCCAACAATTGTCCGCTTTTCTCAATGGCGGGAAATTGTTGTAGGTCGTTTGATGTTTCTTGTTGCTTTCCATAAGGAGTAGTCAGTAGCTGAAGTGGCATCAAGATCCTTGAGATATGTCTGAAAACTAGCGTTTCGATCTTGAACAAGGATTTGCTTAAGTTTTTTTATTTTATGGTTCAATAATTTTTTTGTATCAGGGCACCTGTTTTGCTGCCACAGTTTACGAAGATCTCTTTTTGCACCAATCTCATTCAGGATTCTTGGAGGAATACTTTGCCCAGCTGGTCTATGTTGTTGGACTATTGGAGTTGAATCCCAAGCCGCACTCTGGATACTTGTGGTGAAAAATTCAACAGCATTCATAATGTCATTTTCCGTTTCAAGTGCGATTTCTGCGCTAAAAGCCTCGTCTACCAGAATACGAAACATGTCCCATTTGGTTTTATTACTGTGCAGTGTACACTTTTTAGTTGTCTCTCTAACTTTCACCCCAATTTCCACCAGAATAGGAGAGTGATCCGATGATAGCTCCCAGCAACCACAGCAAGACATGTTGTCCCTTGGTACACCTTTGGTGATGCAAAAGTCAACAATGTCTGGTATCTTTGCTGGGTCAGACGGCCAGTATGTAGGTTGTCCTGTTGAAATTACGTTCATTGTTCCTGCCTGTACGCTCTTAAAAAGTTCACGGCCTCTAGGAAGAGTAAGCCTGGAGCCCCAAAATGTATGTTTGGCATTATAATCACCTCCCGCAATGAAACGATTGCCAAGATATTTGAAGTAGTCATCGAACTGTGCCTTCTTTACAGTGTGTCTTGGTGGACAGTAAAGTGACGATATTGTAATCTTGCTTATCCAGTCATACACAACAACACTCGTGGCTTGGATGTAGTCCTTTTGGTATGGTTGTGCCTGATGATGTTTTATGTTAGATCTAATAAGAATGGCTGATCCACCGTGTGCTCTACCATCAGGATGCATCGTATGGTATAATGTGTAGTTGGGTATTTTGAAGAAGCTCTTAGTCGTAAAGTGAGTTTCAGAAATCAGCATAATGTCTACTTTGTTTATTTGTAAGAAAATCTTTAACTCATTAGAGTGGTTTGACAGGCCATTGGCATTCCACACGCATAGTTTTATGGATGCGAATTGGACAACTTTGACATGAGTTCAGCTAACATCTGAGTCATTGTTAGCATTTGGTTCATGAGAGCTTGTATCGAACTGTTGAAGGTACGCAAAATTTCCACCATGTGTTGTTCAGTAGTGTTACCTTTAATTGTTTCTAGGTTTTGACCATTTTTGCAGCTGCTGCATATGACTTGCCTGAATTATTTTCAACGTTGCTTTGGCTTATTTTGGTTACATTTTCTAGGTTTTTAGGCTTTCGGTTATTGGTTATCGATCTCGGATATTTTATTTTTTGCAGCTCTTTATAGACAGTGCAGCCCTTATAATTTGCAGGATGGTTACCTTCACAGAGAATACATTTTACTTTGTCTGAACGTTCTTTTCTCGGGCAGTTTGCCGTATGGTGGGGTCCAGCACATTTCACACAACTGGGTTGTCTGTGGCAGTATTTCTGCGTATGACCATATTGTTGGCAGTTGGAACATTGAGGAATTGAACGTTTTGGTCTTGGAGGTTCAATTTCTATTTGGCAGTTAAGGAGTGACCTGATGCTATAAATGTCCTTATTGTTCGGACTTGGCTGCAAGTCTATGAAAACATAGGAAGAGGTTTTTTTGTTCTGCTGTTTTTAACATTCCAAATATTGTTTGGTTTATGGTGTAACTCCTCTAAGGCTTGTTTTATTTCTTCAGTGTCGGTTGAGGGATGCATGCGTTTTAGTACTACTCTAAAGTTTTTCTCCTTTTAGGTTGGTATGTGTAGAATTCAGTGTTTCTAATTTTGAGTTCTTTATATATAGTCGAATCACGACTCGGAGGTCTTAGCCTGAATTTTGACTTTTTCCCCTTGTAAAATTTTGATTTCGTAGTCGCCGGGTGCCACTTCTTCCAGCATTTTTGATAGGGGCTGGATATTACTGACCTTATCAACAAAGAAAGGTGGAGGTTTTACTACTTGACGCGTTACTTGGTCGGTAGTTTTGGCTCTTCTTCAGTAGTTTCCAGATCCGCAAAACATATTTGATGTTGGTACCGGTGCTGCCAGCCAATAACTTAGTTTGGTTTGTTTCTGGGATCGTGTCGTCATATTAGGGCTACTTCTCAGTCTCTTCACGACTGTTTACTTCTTGCCAGTTTTGTGTGTCGTTTTCGTGTTTTTATGATCATATTCCTTATCGAGAGTTTCTAGGGATTGCGCGTTAGTTATAGATATTTGCGACGGAATACCACTGTAGGAGTTAGATCTAGGTCTATTTGTGAAGAGTCCTTTATGGAAGACCTGCTGCGTGAGATTAGGTTTCCGAGTTATTCGTTTTCAGAATTAAGTTTTAGAGCGAAATGTGCCCCCCAGAATCCGAGGGGCAGCCTGAACTCGGCTCAGACGGGCCGGGTTCAGGGAGGGATTCTCCACGATTCGTGGTACCCTCCTGGGGTAAATATGTTTTAAATTCCGCCATTTCATATATTGTCGCTGATCCACAGCTTTGTCTTTTCTGTCGGGGTGAGTTCCCTTAGGCCACATCTTGAAGACTAAGGCATGACCATGCCTGCTGGTTTTGGTTCGCGCTAGGTATTTGATTTCCCTAGTACCTCCCATATCTGGGGGGCATTCCCCTATCCACCACCTGGGGACGCGGTCGATGGAAGTCCAGCAACTCCACACGACATAAACTCACTTAACACTATTTTTATCATGGTGACTTCGAATATTATTTTTAAAATGTCATTTTCTTTATCAAGTGTACTTATGTCTTTGATAGATTGCGGAGATGATGATGAAAATGATGTTCGCCCACGAAGAGATTTAGTCGCTGATAACATAACAGATTCTCGATTAGAAGGATTAGAGACTGTTGTTCAAGAGCTGCAGAAAAGTGTCAGAACTTTAAAGCGCAGAATCAAACAATTAAGTGGAACTCGTCACTGTCACGATGAGAACAAAGTTATAAGACAGGACGGTGAGAGATGGTCAAGAGATGTGTGTACACATTGTGAATGCAAGGTGAGTTATTATGAAATTTAGTATAAAACATCATACAGTACATTACATAATATAGCTACATCAGTATGTTATACTATATAGTAATACATTATAATTTTTATTAACAAACAACGTATAAGGCATGTTCAAAAAATAATGGCAATTTTTATTTTTTCAAAAGAATTTTAATTTATTCATCTACATTAATGTTATCTGTTTAAAAATAACCCCATTAGAATACCAGCACTTTTTCCAATCCACAAAATACTTCTGGAACTCGATCTTTGTGATAGTGTTTAACTCCTCAGCAATGGGTTTTTAATCTCATATTTTCTTGCAAAACAAATGACCTTTAAAGTTTTCTTTATGACATAGAAAAAACTCATGCAGGCCATATCTGGTAAATTTAGAGGCTGGGGCACCATTACAGTATTGTTTTTGGTAAAATATTCATTAAGAAGTGATAAAGTGTCAGCAGATGCATTATCGTATGCAGAGACACTGTTTTTATTGTTTCATAGCAAATCTGGGTGGTTTTTTCAGATTGCTTTTACACAAACGCCGTTGAATTTTGTAGGTAGTAAGTCTTATTGATCTAATGACTTTGTGACAAGAACTTGGTTAAATCGAAGAACAGTGTGAACATAACCTTCACATTCGACCCCACTTGTCAAGCTTTTTTTCTGTTTTTGACAATCCAAAATGCATTGAGTGGAAGGATATAGTCTTAGTTTTTATGTTATATCTATAACCCAATGTTTCATCACCTGTTATGACACATTTCAGTTATTACATGAAGTAATTTTTTACTTCATTCAGTAACTCCTGAGCAACTTCCGTTCGTGGATGTTTTTGTTTGGAATACAATTTTAGAACAAATTTTCCTGACACACATTTTATACATGAATGGCATGAACCAGTTAGTATGTCAACATCATCAACGACTTCTCTGATTGTGATTCAGCGATTTTTCATTATCATTTCTTTTACTTTTTCCTTGTTTTCATTGGTTGCTGATGTGCTGGGGCATCCAGGGCGCTCATCATTGTCAACATTTTCACAGCCTTCTCGAAAATGTTTATCACTCATAAACCCTTGTTTCACTCAGCAGATTCACCAAAATCAGTATTTAATGCCAGATTCACTAAAAGGCAATTCTTAAGCCTTAGACATTTCTGAAACATTGCTGCACTTTACTTCATTATTTTAGCAAACTTTAATGTAAATTCTCTGATCCTTTTTTAAAGAAATAAATAATTGCCAATTATACCAAATGAATGTAACCTTTTCGGCAGCTGACAACAGACTAAACATCTGATACAGATGACAATGTACAGGTACTTTTCAGACATGTTAACCAACAAAAAACAAAAATTAATGCTAATCTAACTAATACAACCTGTGAAATTACATAATTCTCGTTACTTTATGAATACACTTTCTATGCTGTAAATTAACAACATAATTTTCTAAAGAAAAAAATTTGAATATTAAAAAAATGTTATATTACAACATAAAATACCTAATATATATATATGTATATATATTCAGCCGCCTCGGTGGCCTAGTGGATAGCGTACTAGGCTTTCACCCCGAGGACCCGGTTCGATTCCCGGCGAGGGCATTTTCATACGCTATAAATCATCCCATCCTCTGTATTAGCCCAAGTGTGCACAATAATCGGATGTTAAACACCAACAAAATATATATATATATATATATATATATATTCAAGCTAATATATATATATATATATATATATATATATATATATATATATATATATATATTCAAGCTAACATAAGGCTTAACTTCAGATCACCATAATTATTATTATGGAATTAATTATATTCCATAATAATAATATGGAATGTAATTATATATGGAATGGTAAACATTTATATATATATATATATATATATATATATATAACATACATATATTCACATTTTTATGGTGTAAATGACTACAAAATTGTATTTATTAAGTAGTTAAAACTATTACCATATTACCAACAGTCTCTCAAATTGGAAGTGTATATGATGTTATATAATTTAACAGAAGTTATATGAAGTACATATGAAGTTATAGTATATAAAGTTATAGCTCTATGCATTTATCACACCATTGAGCTTGTGTTGCCCTTTAATTCTCTATTTACTCTTGATAGCTGACTACAATAATTAAGTGCTCTTGGTGCTGACTGGAATGTCTGTATATCCAGTGTTGAAAAATTATAATTATATTATTAATGAAGTTAAACATTATTTTAGCGTATACTGTTTCTAATCTTTTTATTGTTTTATGTAATTTTTTTAAATGCACTAATTGGGGAGCTACATTCAGTTGTTAACATAAAAAAATTAGATACAGTAGTTTTAAAGGTGAACTATCTCAAATATCAGTTTTCTTCATAATTCCTTCTCACAAGTGAAAGTAGAAAAAACCTACACATGTTCTATATTTTAACAATTTGAATACCTTGGACTTTTTTACATTGACGAAAATGTAATATTTTTTAATCTTGGACTTATTTGAGGGCCAATAAACATATTTAATGACAGTGGACAGATAGTATATAGTGAGGAAATAGTAGCAAAACTTTGGTCCTATATGCAACTCTTAAATAATTCATTGACCCATCTCTGTGAGCTTTCAGGGGGGGGGCCTCATCTCTCCACTCTCCTGAAGACAGGCAAACTTGAAGTGAGTTGCACAGAAAAATCAAATGCCAATGCGGAGCTTGAACGTGCTCATGTCTAACACACTATACTGGCTGAGACTGCCAGAGTGACCATTTGACTAATCTGATACTTTAACAAGTTTCATTAGCCGTTAATTATTAAATTATTAATACATAGTTAAGTTTATATCCTTTGTTATTTACAAAAAAATATTTTTTGTAAAAATTGTCTGAGTTAAAAAATTATGTACTTAAATTTATATAAAACAGATGTCCGACAAAATCGGATGTTGGCATTAAAAATGTTAACAACATTGCTATTTATTGTTAGTATGGGGCCCAAAGTTCTTTTTTATTTTTTTTTTTTTAATTGTTTTGCTCTCTTAAATAAAATTGTCTTCTACAAGACTTTAAAGTCTGTATAACATTTATATTAAAAATGTTAGTTATAATTATGATTATGAGCAATAACATTTACAGTTAAATCTTTCAGTGACAATGTCCAGTTTTACCAGACATCTGCTTTATATAAATTTAATCCCAGCATTATTTAGTTCTGATATGTTTTTTACAAAAATATATTTTTTAAAATACTAAGTGGTAAGCAATAATTCTTATGCAATATGTATCTGAATAGTGTAACATATTAAACATGAGGTAGTTCGAATCTTATATTGAACAATGATTTTTCTCTGAAATTCGCTTAAAGTTAAAATGCCTCTGATTAACTAACAGGGATGAGTGAATTCTTTGTTTTGCATATGTGACCAACAGTTTTCTTATTTTTATTTTATTATATACAGTGTGTGGTCACTTGAAATATTATTTTCAGTAAAAAAGTCCAAGAGTGAACAAAATTTACCTTTTTGTACAACTAAAAAAAAGTATAGCACTAAAAGAGTTATAAAGTGTTAAAGTAACAAAATATGTTAACAATATTCACTAAACCACCTATAGTTTTGTAATTACATGTATTATTTTCATGATTATATTTCAGAAACTACAAGTTACGTGTGTACAAGTGCAGTGTGCCCAACCATTGTGCGAACATCCTGTTCAGAAACCTAACGTGTGCTGTCCTGTTTGTGAATAGTCAAAACTTAAGTAACTGCCATTAATTTGTGTCATAAATAAGTTTAGTTTATAAGTCCAACATATACGATGTGCCTCCATTAAAAAAATATCTTTTTAACTGAAACTTTATATTTTTCAAAGAGATAAGTAAAGATTTATTTGTATTTAAGTAAAACCTTGTGTTGTCAATGTTTTATTAGAATTGCAAATTTATCTATTGCCTTTATTGATACTGCTAAAACTGCTTTATCCAAAACCCTGATTTTAATTTTTAATCCTTTTTTTAAAAATGCATAAACAGTTATTTAATACAATATCTGTGCAATAGCCTAGTTTATTCGGACTGATTATTTTTGTGTAGGAGCAAATTTTCCTTGCTAAAATTGATGATAAAAATCTTAACAGTTATTGGTATAATTAATTTTAATGTTTTTAGTGAATTCTCATTGGAAAATGAGCTATTGGAATAGCGATCATGGTAAGATCTAAATCTGATGCCTTGAAATAAGCATCAAATCTTGACTAGAAGATCACTCTAGCGTTTACAATTTCAGTTTAACTTCAAACAATTTAATACAAAATTGATTTTTGTAATAGATTTTATAAGTTTCTTATGCAGTAAAATTTGTTAAACTGTTCCTAAATCTTAAAAATTTCATAAATTTATCTTACACATTTTTGAAAATTTAACCACCATGATTATCAGCAATAAAATTAATACTTAAATTTTCAATTTCATTGAAAATATGAAAATAAATCTTACTTCTAATTTGTTTATTCAGATTCAGGCAAAAGTAAAAACATTTTTTTTTCTTTCACCACGTTGGCAACATTAGTATTAATTTTTATACAGTTATTTCAAATCATCTTATACAGTATAAATAACTGAATTTGTATATACATATTTTTTTATTTCAAACTATGTGTTTAGAGATTAATCTATAAAATAACTGTTTAAAATTAAGGTTTAGTTTAATATATCTCTTTGATCAATGTAAATTATAAAACAAAAATATTCTACTTTATTTTGTAAAATAATCATAACCGAACAAGTAAAGTTTTTACAATATTATGTTGCTTTGTATTAACTTTGTATTTGTAAGACTCAGTAGTTCTGTTAGCTTGTTAATTATAAAATACAACATTGTATGTAAAATGAAAATAATAATAATAATATTTTAATACATCTTAGTCATGACAAAAACTTGTATAAAGTGTTTTCATTATTATTATTTACATCACTACATTACTTTAAGCATATGTGATTATTATTTTGTATTTTTATTTTGTTTATAGACGTTTTGTAGAATAGTTTAAAGCAAACATTTTGTATTAATTTCTGTCATTGTAATTTTTTATTAATAATTTTACCAGATTTTTAATTATTATTGTGAATTACATTAGCTATAAATAAGTAACCTAAACATTTGTATGGAACTTTCAGATATTGTGATTATAATAGTTTTATTTATTGTTAATTATAAGTACATAAAGTTTCAAGTAATTTTAGCATTATATTAATAATTATTTTTCCCATTTGTTTCCTTAAATCAACTATCACTCTTCAAAGATCATTCAGTGCCAGACCAGGTTTGATTCTATGTGGGAAAGAGTTGTGTCTATTCATTTTTGGAACAGGAAAGGTAGCGTTCCGTGCAAAATTACCATCAAACTTAATCCAATATCGCAGAGCAATTTCTTGGTTATAATGTTGTATACGTCATTGAAAACCACTTGTTTGGAATATTTACAGTATGTATATACATCATTATGAGCTGGATTATACTTAAATATGCACTATAAAATTATGTATCCATATTTATAATATGGGTATTGAAAATAGACTTTCTTTTCTTTTAGAAATATATTATGTATACAATTTTTGCGGCACTTTCATGCACTTCATAGAATAACAAATATTTCTATAACTAAATATTGCAAAAACAATACATATTAAATTATTTGTCCAAACCAGAAAATCTGTATAATTTCTCAAAATCGGTACATAAGATTTTGGCCATATGTGAAGATTCAGATCTCAAGTTACATTTTAAGTAAACAAAGCTATGGTTCAGTAACGAAATCATATTTTTTCGATTTACTATCAAACTATAAATTTGTTTAATTTCAAATTGGCAACAATGACTTGTGTTTTCTACTTTTTGACCAAAATCTTATGAACAAATTTTGAGGAATTTTTAGTTTTCCTAATAGCTCCTAAATGAGGATATTTGTGGATGTATTTTGTTTGACCTGAGATATGGTCATAACAGAAATACATGCTAAATTTCATCATAATTGTTGAATTAATTTAATTAGTTATGTACACAAACAGAAAATTCCATTTTTAATTTCTACAGGAAAAAAATTATTATGAAAATCTAAATAAACAATAGCAAAAAATATCTTCTTTTATCATAATATTGCACTCAAAATTATGTTGCATGGAAACCAATAAAATATTTTGTTAGAATAAATTGTATTGCACATAACAGCATGACCATTTCTCTTACTATACCTTTCAAAATATTTGAGTTTAGTTCCGATTTAGATTAACATTATTGCCGCAGTTGGTATACCAATTTACAGAATTATTTGTTCTGAAATGTGAAAAACTAGCAAATGGTTGGTCTTCAGGACTGTGAAAAGGTTTGAAATTATATATTTTATGACCCTGTTAAAGCCTTCATAAAAGAGATATTCATAAAAACCATTCCAACTTAAAATATTCTGACTATGAATAACGAGGTAGTATTTTACACAAATCAATCTCATAAGTAAGTCAATATTTAGGATTGAAATATTTAGAAATGTGCACAACTGAGCCTTAAATATACAACCTAGTTAGTGGGAGAGTGAAAATCCTTTGAAGTTAAAAATAAACTATGCTATTTACACTACATAAATTAAAAAAATAATATTTTAATGCAGTTTTTTTCCATCAGTTAATTGTAATACATAATTTTGTTTTTCTAAACGAGATTAGTTCACTCATTAGTATTTTTTTTAATCAATATGAGTTATTTATTAAAATGATCTGTTCATATTTACAGTGAAACATCTTATGTCATCAGATAATCTAATTTTACAATAGCAATAATATTTTAACTTGAAAATGACTTAATTTTTCTTTCTCATGTAACTGATTTTTGAAAATAATAAAAACTTTTCACATTTTCAGTACAAACTAATTTATTGTGTATATGCAGGAGAAGCAGCTGACAGGCTTAGCAATCCCACTGTACCTCTAGCTTGTACTACCTCACTCATGTACTCAACATGCGCTTACACAAACACACACACACACACACACACACACACACACACACACACACTACTTTATATAGATTACACATACATACAGAGCAACATAAATAAAAGCTTAATTAATTGGTGTGATGAACCCAGGTCCATCTCTAGATATCATCAAACATGCACATTTGAAACCCTAACATCTTTTTTGCTGTAGAAGAGTTAACGAAAAATTTGAATTAGGTCTTGTCTACTCTGAGTTCCTTACAGTTGGACAGTTTTAAGTTAATAGTCAGTGTACATATTCTGAAATTAAACTTCCACACTAAAGCCTAAGGTAGCTTGGGTCTCTTAGTGAGTCAAGTATGCTCTAAAATCCTTTAAAAGAAATTTCAGGATAATTTTAATTATTCACTGAGAAAAAGGGGGAATGGAGTTACCTGGAGCTTTTCATTTCCAAAATGAAAAGAGCGTTCTTATATGATAGAATTCCTACTTCTGTACCTCAAGACAGAAACAGGAACACAGAATTATTGGTCTGAGCAAAAAGATAATTCAACCAGTAATGATGCCTAAAGGATGGTACATTGCCATCCTGGAGCTACATAGCCTAAATGGCTGCCATTCGCAAAGGATGATTTGACTGAGGAATAAATTTGTTCAAGTTAGAAGTAAAGAATGAGCCTTCTAGTATTCAGATGAGGGCGAGTCAATGGGCATGTCCATACACAGATTGGTTGTAGTACAATGTGTTATATTACCTCATGTTCAAAAAATTATGCAAACTTATGGGTAAAAACGAAAGTTATATAGTCATAAAATTAGTCTTTAAATTAGTTACAAAAACTTTTGAAAGTGGAATCCATTAAGTGATTCATAGACGAGCGAATACGATGGCATGAATGCACCAGACAAGTCTACAAGTATGCAAATGTATGATGTTCCAAGAGACAGGTAATAGAAATGATATGTTGGTACAGTTTCTCAACAAACGTTACAACATAAGTTTAAGAATATGCAAAATTATATTCAGTTGTATGGATCACAATTTATGCAACTCGTAGAATAAAATAACTCTCTTATTTCCTTTTAAGGTTGTGTTACTTTTTGAACACTATACTAGAAGTGGGTATCACTGTATTTTTTAAGGTAAGGAGAGAGCAAAAAGGCCAATGTGGTGGACCTAACTTCGTGCTAGTAGAAACATCTTTAAAACAATTACTTTCACTAATATTGTAACTCAGTTGGAACAGTTTTTGTTTTCCTTGTAATTAATTTTAAAAGTAAACAAAAGTTTCTTTTTTCAGTACATGCTGAAATAAATAATACTGTATACTGAAATTTAAAATATTTTTTTTTATACTGTATTAATTTCAGTTTCTAATTAATAATATAATTATTTGTATACCATACATATTTAGAAATTTTTGAGATTATAAAATGATTCTTGGTATAATAACTGCCTATTCATTTCTTTTGCATCTTTACCTGAGTACTCATATTTTTGTCAAGTAATTTAATTTAAAAACCCTGTACATAATTTTTGTCTTATTTACGTGGATTTTTTGAAAAATATATGTAGTCTGAACCAGAAAAGAATACTCCTGAGTTTAAGGTGTAAACAGAATTTTTCATACAGGATCTCATGAAAAAGCAGATATACCAAATTAAATTATGTTATTTTTTCTGGAAAAGCTACATTCTTAGTGAATTACTGCTTGATAATGAACTATAGAGCGGTTATTGTGATAAACCAATCTGGTAGGTTGTTAAAAGTTTTAGGTAAATATATATGCAGTCAAATTATAATTTGGCCTACGGATGAATCACTTTACTACCTGCAACATGAATCACATGCTCAGCCGAGCTGTAGCCATATCAGCCGACAATTCACCACTTGTTTCTTTCATTCCTCTCTGATACTTGTTTCATTCCTGTTTTCTCTATCATATTGATATTACTATGATATCAGTCGTCTGCAGTACATAAAGTCTTCCTTTCATTTGCATTTTCTTTTGCAATAACGTCTTCTGTGTGATGGTGGGCTTTTCTTGTGTGTTACAAAATGAGTGCTAAATGGAAACAGGCTTTGGGTAGAGAGGAGCAATGGTGGTTGGCCCAGTATTGTGAATATTTTTTTTTTAATTTATAAACAAATAAAAGTTTTGCAACTTTTATTTATATTACTCTGTTAGTCTTAATTTTAAGAAAATATTTGTTTTATTTTGACAGAAAATATTCAATTTTAGGTTTAAATTAAATGTTGAAAATTATTGGTAAAGATTATTGAAGATATGAAAAGAGACATTGTTTCCAGCATATCACTTGTATAACTATAATATACTAGCTGTTACCCGTTGCGGCTTTGCCTGCAATTATAATGTAAGCAATAAAATTTATAGTCGATTTTTAAAATCAGAATAGGTCATTTCATTTTAATATATTGCTATATACAATATTATACGATTTATGGATTTCAGCAAAGACATATAAATTTTTGCTACTCGATACGCTAAAACAGGGTCATGTCATATTTTAATAAAATACAGTATTATTAAAAAGTCATTATTATACAATTAAACTGGAATAGTATTGTGTTTATCTCAGGTACCTAAACCGTGTTCATACCAAATTTAATCTCAATTGGTCCAGTAGTTAAAGTGTGATTGAATAACAAACAAATAAACAAAAACAAACTTTCAGAAATATAATATGATTACCTGTTACCCATCACAACTTTTCCCGCAATCGTAATATACATTAAAGATCACGCATGATTGTGTTAGAACCAACAACCGTGTCAGTTAGGTTATGGTGTATTTCTTTTTTAAAATAAAGGTTTTTAATGCACCACCGTGTTAGTTAAGTTATGGAGTACTCTTGAAAAAAATTAAGGCCTTTTTCCTGCATCACCGTATTAGACCCAACAACCGTGTCAGTTAGGTCTGGCACTCTTTTTTGAAAAATAAATAAAGGTTTTTTTAATGCATCACCGCGTTAAGGCCTAACAACCATGTTAGTTAACTTATGCAGTATTCTTTAAAAAAAATATAAAGATTTTTCATGCATTAAAATGTTAGGCCTAATAACCGTGTCAGTTTAGGTATGGAGTACTCTTTAAAAAAAATAACGGTTTTTCCACACATCGCCATGATAGGCCCAACAACCATGTCAGTTAGGATATGTGGTATTCTTTAAAAAAATATAAAGGTTTTTTCATACATCACCGTGTTAGGCCTAACAGCCATGTCAATTAGGTTATATAGTATTCTTTAAAAAGTAAAGGTTTTTTCACACATCACCGTGATAGGCCTAACAATCGTATCAGTTAGGATATGTAGTATTCTTTAAAAAAATATAAAGGTTTTTTCACGCATCACCGTGTTGGGCCTAACAACCGTGTCAATTAGGTTATGTAGTATTCTTTAAAAAAATAAAGGTTTTTTTCACACATCACCGTGATAGGCTCAACATCCGTATCAGTTATGTTATGTAGTATTCTTTAAAACAATAAACAGGTTTTTTCACGCATCACCGTGTTAGGCCTAACAACTATGTCAGTTAGGATATGTAGTATTCTTTAGAAAAATATAAAGGTTTTTTCACGTATCATCGTGATAGGCCCAACAACCATGTCAGGATATATAGTAGGCTATTTTTTTAAAAAATATAAAGGTTTTTTTCAGGCATCACCTTGTTAGGCCTAACAACCGTGTCAGTTTTGGTTATGCAGTATTCTTTTAAAAAATTGGTTTCTTATCACCCAATACCCGTGTTAGACGTATTTTTATTGTTTTACCGATTTATAACACGTTACCGATTTTCGCCGGTAGCAATTTTGAGGTTATGTTGGTCACTTTTATTTTCGATTTTATCATACTTCTCATGCTTTCATATTTTGGATTCTTGCTTTTGGGCACATAATAAAGCATTTTAGTAACAAAAATATCGAAAAATAAAGATATGCTACACTGTATATTTACCATTTTTTCATATAATGTAATTACACAAATATATATACTACCTTACAATTGGCACTCTGTGTAGGGATTTTTTTACATTTTATATTGAAAATTCAACACAGAGTAACAAATTAAAGTAAGTTTTGGAAAAAATGTCAACTAAAATATTGAAAATGTTACTTAAAAGCAATAATTGTGCAATAAATAAAACACAGATTAAGATTCTTAAAATAGGATTGAATCTATGTTCATCTCAGGTACCTAAATCACAGGTCCAGTAAATAACTACAATTAACACATGCCACAAAACTAAAAACCGATAATTATTTTGGGCTGGGTAAGTAGTATAATGATCTTTTGTAAAACGGGAATAGGCCTATATGTATCTCTGATACTTAAACCATATTCGTAACAAATTTCATCTTAATTGGTCCAGTGGTTAAAGCATGATTGAATAACAAACAAACAAACAAACACAAACTTTCAGAAATATAATATGAATTAGATTTAGATTATCATATATATCCCACCACTTTCTAAATGGCAGAGATGAAAAGTTAGGCTGCAGAAGATTAGTTAACTTACAAGAAATTTAATAAAATAAAAATATATTACCCCTAGCATTGATGAGTATTGTTGGGTTTACCTTGAGACTTTAATGTTTTAAATTAAAACATGCTTTTGTCAAAATCATGTTTTTCTATCAGTGTGTAGAAATTTAAAAACTACTTAGCTGTACATTTTATTTAATATGTTGTACAAATGTATGATTATGGTACTGTAATCGACCATATCAATTGTTCTCAGTTTTAGCTATCTACATCCCAGTTCTCAGCCATGCTTATCCCCTCCTCAAACAAATGATGACTTTACGCCTATGAATAATGGACATTTACACTTGTTACTATGAAACAAAGGTTAAAATGTGAGTAAAAAAATAAGTGATATATATATATATATATATATATATATATATATATATATATATAACACATATTATGTTACATGTGTCCTATTGTAGTAACTTAATAATTGAAACTCTCTAAGTAAGTATATTACAAAACAAAAAAAACTAAGACAGGTTAAAAATTACATAGTAGGCCTATAACTCTATTGGTTCCCAATTATAATGCACATTTTTGTAGCCCAAGCAGACTTACATTATAGTGTTAGCCGCCTCTGTGGCCTAGTTGATAGCGTACTGGGCTTTTACCCCAGGATCCAGGTTCGATTCTCGGCCAGGGCTTGGCATTTTCATACACTATAAATCTTCCATTGTCACAATAGTCATCCCAAGTGTGCACAATAGACGGACGTTAAAAAAAAAAAACAGTACTAAATGTGGTATATAGGATGAAGAAAATAAAACTATAGATAAGCTTGTAAACTAAACCAAAACTTGCTTACTACAGTAAGCTTGGAGGTTTATCTATGTCTCCTCACGCAGTAATATGGAATGATCAGTAGAAGTACCATTCATGAGTAAATAGATGCAATCTGGCATGTCTAGATAATATATAACATGTTTAAATAACATAGCCATGTTATGTTAAATAAATCAGTGAATTAGTAGGTTCAGGCATACTTGTGATGTCTCAGCAATATTTCAGCACTTTTAATGACTGATGTTGCAAGAAGGCTCGTTAACACATGAAGCTGTTACACTGCATTTGGCTGCCAGATTTTATTGCAAATCGCTATGGAAGAAGCAGTGGCATTTTTGCAAATTTAACCCTTCATGAGCTGAGCTTTAGAAATGTACATGCGTATTTAGAAATGGCAAAATGTCAAAAAAATATTACTAATTTTAAGGATGAATTTTACTTCAGTACCAGTTGAATACACATGGAAAACTGGATTTTCACATTAAATATTTTTTTTTTAATATTTCAAAAATATTTTGTGTTGTTATATCCATCAGTAGCTTTCAGAGCAAACATATACTTGTGGATAATTCTATCATTAGCTTACTGGCTTTTTAATTTTTCATTAAAAGTAGCAAATTCTATTTTTAAGAATAATTTATATTCATTATTTTATTAATATTTTGTAATTTTCTTTTAAATTATAACCAGAAATCTTATTTTATATCACTCATTTTTTTTTTTTTTATTCAGAAATTAACATCTGAATGTTGTATACTATAAAATGGAATTCAGATGAAATAAAACCAAAATGCTTAAGAAACTCATTTATATATTATAAATATTTATATATTATATTTAAAAATTGCATTAAAAGCAGTTGAAATATCTGAAAATAATAAAGTTACTTTTCAACCACTTCCAACACCCACCTAACTGGTGCATAATTGTACACCTTAAGGAATTTTTTAAGATTTTGCTAACAAAGCTTTATTAACAAATTAATTACAATTTAACTAATTTTTAACATATCAAATTGTATTTTTAAACTACATTACTAATGAAACTATACAAATTATAAATAATGGGGAAACATGCAAAGAAAAAAGTAGATAAATCATTATCATTTATTTACACTTCAAAATTAAATTAATTTATGGTACAATATATCTTTAAGACTTCAAGTTTTCAAACATTGAATTTTGTTGTTAACATTTTCAGTAACAATCTTCAAGCTAGACAACCACTATAGATATGCTATAAAATCCAGGCACAACAATACTACTTTGTCTATTATATAATTAATTGGTATTTACAATATAAAATGCCAGTACTAGTTTTATTACAACTTATTCATTTGATATCAATAATAATTCAACATGTTAATGGTAACATAACAGACTATTAAACTTCATAATCAAAGTTTTAAAACTGTAAAAACAGATTCATCTGATATATTTTATGTTTTTTATTTCAAATATACTTGCTATCTTACACAAAACTTCACAAATTACACCTTTATATTTCAGTTTAATTTTAAAGTGATTTATTAATAGCATAAGTAACATAATGCTTTTAAAATATAGGGTAGCCTATATATTTATTTGCATTTTAGAACCAATCTAATAAATAGAATGTAGGCGTATGCTATACAGCTTTCCTTGGTCCCTGAAATGTCAAAAGTTCTATGGTATTGAATAACATCAATATATTTTGATTTTATTTATTCCACATTTTTGTTCTGTTTTCAAAGAAAGACATTTACAATTAAACATTTGCATTGTTGCAGTTAAACAGTATTGGGCCAAGCTAATTAAAATATTAATGAGGGAGCTAATACTATGTACATTTATACTAAATAAAATAAACTTATTTCATTAATTAATTATACTAACTTGACTAGACAAAACACTAATTTGATCATCAGTGTTGGAAATATACAACATACATTTCTTAATATATTGCTGTTTTTTTTTTTTGTGAAATAATATATTTTTAGACATGAATGGTTAATAGCATAACTGTTACATACCAATATTAAAAAGGGACAAAATGAGTATTGACTTTAGAACAATTATAAAATTTGTAAAAACAAATGAATATAGAAATTTAGTCTGAACTAGTATTTTGTTTTATAAAAAACAATTATGAAGTTTCATTAAAAATAAAACTTGCAAATGTACCTACATGGCTAAAATATAATGTATTTTTATATATGTAAGCTAATACTGGGTGATAGGCCTGAATATTATTTACAATAAAAAAAAATATCTACCTTAAAGTTACATTTGTAATAAATTAGGCCTACTCTGGTAAGCATATAAAAAGTTTTAAAATTTAGTTAATATAATGGCAACTATCCAAAGTCAAAAATAACCAATTTTTTCTAAAAAACAGAACTTAAAAATGCCAATTATTGTTTTTCGGAAAGAGAAGATTGTCTAGCTGATTGTGTTTAAAAATATGATGGTTATAATTGATAGGCTATAGGATTTTTTATTTTAATATTCATATTTAAGTGTTTATTTTATTCCAGTTAAAATATTTTGGCTGACATAAACACATGAAAAAAGTCATCGATATTAACTAGGTTTGATTCTGTAAGTTTGCACTAAAATGTTTGTTGCAAACTGCCACTACGAAATCAACTAATGATATTTTATTTTATTGATTAATTGAAATAATTGTTGAAATTTAGTATGGACTATTATAAATATTGGACACAAAAATACTCCTTAATGACACAATGTACTTAACACTTACGAATCCATGACATGTGCACAGTTATTTGTAGGCCACATTCAGCTTGCCCATAAGGGCTCTAAGGCAGAGCATACCCAATAAAATAAAAATAATATTTAATTATTGGTTTGATACATATTTTTCACCAAATCAATTTTAAAAAACATTTATATACACATTAAAACATTGTTAAAAATTAATTGGAAAAGTTTGATGTCTGAAGTTCAGTCGAGGCTGTTACAAGCATTGGCTAGAGAGCCCCGAACGCAATTTAAATGGAATATACAGTGAACAGCTGTAACCGTTTGAGGATGTCTACCAACATGCATTTTTATGCTGGGACTCCATTTCAAAGCACTTATATATGTGCACATCTATTCAGACAATGGCTAGCAGAAGTTCTTGTTTCAAACAATTAATATTGTCCTATGCATTAATAAACATAACAATTTATTTTTTTAATATTAAATATAACAGTACATTTAAAAATGCAGAAATTCCTTCTGAATTCTGATGCTAGGGTTTGCTGTTTTGAAATATAAAGCTTTTAAATTTGCCCAATATTAAATAGCTATGTACTACTTTTAAAATTCAGGGAATTTTCATCACACATATATGTTGGTACACTTGTGTACAGTGCGACTGTAATTGTACTGTTCTTTGTGCAAATACTGTACATTCATTTTTAGTGATTTCTGAGGCATTTAAACAAAGCTTAATAAGTCTGCACTTCAAAACTCATTATTTTGCTTTGTTTTTTTTACAAATGTATTTAAAGAACCCTGAAGCTCCTCCATTTGGCTGAATGGTGCTTTCAGGTCCACTGAAGGTAGTGAACATAGCTATGAACCACCTCATTATGTACACTTTGGCTGATGTTAGACTTACTTAACTGTATTTATTATTTAAAAATACATTCAGTTGAATCACATGTGTGCATGAGTCTGTAAGAGTTATGGAAGTTGTTTTTCTTTAGATATAACCTACATTATTTTATATTTTTATTTTTTTAATCATTAAGTCTAATTACTTGTGTTGGGATTTCACATAATTGTTGTTATTATGGTAATTAATATCTTGATACTTTTCTTTTCTTATTCAGAAATTGTAAGCAAAATTAATATACAATTTACAATTAATTATCAATTTAGTTTAAATTAAATGCATACAAAAACCAGAAAATATTGTTTATTAATTATATACAATTTACTATTTATGAACTATACATAATATTGCAGAAAGGCTAAATTATTTACATGGAAGTTATTTTTGTTTATATACACACAAAAGTTATAGAAAAGTTGTATTGTCATAGTTGCATACAGCATCAAGTTACACTTTAGGTTTGTGTATGATAGACTTACTTAATTATATTAATAAGTGTTAAACGTATATATATATATTTTTTTTTTTAACAAAAAGGTAAGCAGGCAGGTATAATGTTTTGTATTATGTTTATACAAAACATAAACTGTATAAAAGAATAGCATTTTTGAATGAGAACTTGTACATTCTACTGAAGTTTAGGAAAAGTCAAATTATTATAAACAGAATGTGTCAGATAGATAACATTTTGTAAAATTAGTAATACAGTGGACTCACTCATATGTGTTTTTGTAAACTAGCAACCCTGCAGGGGTGTGCAGACTAGCTGCACCTATTGAGAGGATTTAGATGTCCCTCGCGATTCCCAAGTCTAACACACTTACACTTACAATACTACTCATACGACTTTAACACTTTACACTCACACTTACATTTAAGAAGGTGATAATAGCCCCAATGTGCTTTTCGCCTTAAAAAAAAAAATATATATCAACTAGCAAAAATTAAAAAATAACTGCAGCCTATTTTGTTTTGTTGACATTTAGGATTAGTCGATCAGTTGTTCTCTTTCTATTATTGCATAATTATCATAAGGACTTCAGTTTTGTGTTTTTTGATATTTAGCATTATAGGTGTGTGTGTGTGTGTGTGTGTGTGTGTGTGTGTGTGTGTGTGTGTGTTTAAATATAAATTTAGTGTGCTAAAATGAAAACATAATGTATTTATTGACTACGGAACAGAAACTAAAAGCAATAGAATGGTCATATAAAGATGCATCAGTGTAACTCTGCGAAGTGTTGGGATAACAACGTTAAACTTGCAAAAAAATAAGAATGCCAGTAAATATTATGATTGCACACAAATTGAATCAGAAAAAGTACTATCATCATGTTGTACTTTAAAGAAACCTACAAATGAACAAGTCGACGAGGTATTGTCATTATGCTTCACTCAAGATTTTTTTTTTTGTGTTTTAACGTCCGACTATTGTGCACACTTGGGCTAATGCAGATGATGGAATGATTTATCGCGTATGAAAATGCCAAGCCCTCGCCGGGAATCAAACCCAGATCCTCAGGGTGAAAGCCTAGTATGCTATCCACTAGGCCACTGAGGCGGCTCTTCACTCAAAAATATCACCGAGGTATGTATACAAGTGAATCAAACTTGAAAGGGAAATGCTTCCAGTTTAACCACCTTTTTTGTTATCCAACTAGGGATCAGGAAGGGTCAGTTAAAAGGGCTTCCACTGTAGTTACTTATTTTCTTTTAAATAAGGAAAATAATAATAATAATAATAATAATAACAAATAGTAAAAGAGTTATACAATTATTTAATTCTTATTTTAATTAAATTACTTTTAAAAAAATACAATTAAGAGTCTGACTTGAAAAGTATTTGACTTTAGTTTAAATAAATAATATATGTAATTACTTGTTAAATGTAAATTACTTTATGAAATAAAACACAGCACAACAGAATCTGCAGAAGACAAAAGTTACACTCACATAGCACTTATATGCTTCGATAGTGCATAGTACTCATTATAGAAGTAGAAACCAATAATTTTAGATGCCAGTGGTTTCAATAAGCTGTGCTTTGTGGCAGCAAGTTCATGCCTTAGTATATCGTAAATCCAATGTTAATTTTTGTTATGCTATAGATATATATTTCAACCAATTTATCATAAGCTAATAAAAATTTTCTTAATAATAATATGTTATATAAATAATTTGAAATGAAACCTTAGTAGAGTCAGGATTAATGTAGTTTAAAAATCAATGGTGACAATGGTGACACATTGCTTGGGTAATAACAAATTGTACAATGGCGGAAAAATAGTTTAAACACATACAATAATAAAAATACTGTACTTGGGAAAATACATAGTTTGTTACAAGAACAACAGAATGTAACATAATACATTGTCCTAAATAAAATCTGAGTCAGAGCATGTCATTTAACTTAATAAAATTTATCAAACAGAGGAAAAATATTCAAGTAAAATTAGAAAAAACGAAAGCACTAGTGACTAGAAATAATAAAAAGACTGATTCTAAATATGCAAATGAAGTCCTAAAACAATCAGTCACAGAATATGTATATTTTGCTTGAAGTTAATCAGTAGCCTGAAGAAAAATAGTAATTAGGTATTCACTAAATTTGAGTGCATTCCCTTCCTTACACACATTTCCCAATAACTACTGTGTACTTTCCCTCTCATTCTAATTTTTCAATATTAAGAGGTTCTAGTCATAGCTAATTTTTTGCACACATTGGCTATTTTCAACCATTGTGATACACAATATGTATTTCGCTTGTACATGGTTGTATTACCAAAGCCGACTATATAGTCACCTGGATTGTTCTATGCTTTGTTTATATTATCTACTGTTTTTTTAATAATTGTTTTTTGATCATGTTACGTTTAATGGAGCTAATTCAGAACCAGAAAAAGATATCTCAATACAATTAATACAATAACATTTTGGTACATTAATATTTTAAAAAAATGTGTTTAATATTCAGAATGGCTGGTACTTAACACTGTTAATATAGTAATTATTAACATCAATTATTTTGTAAATTGTAATGCTTTATACATACAGCACACACATTAATCGAATAAATTTATTCTTTGAAATATTATAAATTTGCATTTTTGCACTGAAGGCGAACATAAATATTGAATCACAGAAATTAATTTATTTCATGGTTCAATTACATATGAATGTCTACTGACCAACCACTAGGGCTCAGTGGTTGATGCAGCTAAGAAACCGGTCAGTTTTCTATGTGTGTGAATTGAGCAACTGAAAGTCGTGGGGTTAGTATTTGCAGTTACTGCAATAACCTACATTTTTTTCGTTAATACTGATACCTTGTCCTCATTAGTCTTTACTGACATAAAGTACATACATTAAGCACAAAATAGGGTTTTTTTTATATCATTCTGAAAATTCACCAATGACAAATAAAATTTTAAGCCTACTATTATATAAAAGTATGCTGTAAACGTTCTCTAAAACACACTCTGTTTATCCGTCATTTCACTTAACCGCTATGCCTTGTTGGAAATGACCTACATTCTTGTTCATCAGATGCCAGATGATCTTTGTAGTATTAACTAATATGTAACTACTGTATCCAAGACAAAATGAGAAAACCAATACTCTACTTTTGCGCTCATTTCTATTGGTTACTCTTTTATCTTGCATTATATAATTTTTTTTACACTCTAAGTTAACCTATAAAAAAGATGAAATATGTTGTCTTTACAGGTTATATAAGCTAAAAAAATGTATTATTTTAGAAATATATTTTCAGAAATATTATTGTAGAAACAACAAACAAACTATCTGAATATATGATTGTCCTACACATAGGCTGGAAGTTGAAAGTACACATTGAATGATACACTGAATAAGGAAAATTTAACATATTTTTCTAAATAAAAATAAGAAATTATATATTTTATAAAAAATTTAATATGAACTTAATGTTATACTAGCAAATATTTTGTTTTAACTGTGACAGTCAGTGATTGCAAAGGTGAATACATAATCAATTTATATTATTACAAACTTTTTTAAACTTAATAATAATTCCTACACTACAAAACCAATGTAAGCGTAATACTTAATTATGTAAAACTATTTGTTGATTACAAATTTAAAAAAAATATATTTACTAGATTCAAACCATATTAAAAATCATACACATTAGTTTAAAAATGATGGAAAGTAAAAAGTCTTCAAAGATTAAATCTGAATAAAGTATTTGTGCAATAGCATAAATGATACTTAGTAAACTTAGATGAAAGGTCAGTCTTGTAAAACATGTACATTTACATGTTAACATTAAAATAGAATTTCCCCCTTTTTAAATCTACAGCAAACCTTAAAATTATTAATAAGCTAGCACATTATTTGGCTTTTACTTTTTGAAATACAAAATTCAAGGTTGTACAACACTTTTAGTATTTTAATTATAACATTTTATACTATATTCACTAATAAAATATTTTTAAATGCTATAAACGTTTTGGTAGGTTTATGAGATATTATACAATTAATCTGTCAATTCCTTTACTAATTCATTTCTGGTTTGTAACCAAGATTTTTCCTTTGAAGGAACAAATGAATTTCTCTGAAATTTGGTCGATCTAATTCGTTACGCTGCCAACATTCTCGCATTAGATCGTATATTTCTTTGGGACAATTGATTGGCTGCGGTAAAAACATCTGAAAAAGTAGAATGATGATCAACAATAAATACTGAATGATTAAATAAACAAAACAAGTTTATTATCTCTATACAAGTTACTGTACGTAATTAACATTTACAGCAACTGATAAAACACATTATTACACCAAACCTTAGTATTACAGTCATTTATAGGAATATTAAACAATTAATTAAAACAAAATTGTGGGGTATAAAGGGTGTTTACTGGGAACCACATGTTTTTGAAATGGGTAGTATATGGCAAGTATTGGAGGGATGGCAGTTGCAAAGGTCCTATTGTGTAGAGGTGAGTTGAAAGTTTCACTTACACTCAAGATGTGAAATATTGAGCATCACGCTTTTTTATGAGACGATTTTATGCTAATGGTGAGTCCCAATGAGACCTTTGCCGGCACTTCAATGTAAGGCCACATGGGCCGATTCTGGGTCGTAACACAATTTTGAGTTGGATTCATAATGTGAACACAACGGAATCATTGAAAAAATCTCCAGAGCAGCAAAAATCGTTTGTACGGTTGAGAATGTTGAGTGTGTGCACATCGCTACGTTGGAGAGCCCCAACAGTTTGCTAAGGAAGTGAGTCTTAAATCTCCGCATTTCTGCTTCTACAGTAAGAAAAATTTTTATTAAAGACCTCAAGTTCCATCCATGTAAGGCCCACACTGCTTGAATTTCGATGGAACATGTCCGACAAGCTTTCCAGGGAAAAGCAATCTGTCATTCTGGAGATGTTCTTTGGCTCCACCCCCCCCCAGGTCCCCCTGATACTTACAATACCGGATTTTCTTTTGGGGTTTCTTGAAATCACTGTTTACGTTGAAAAACCATGCACATTACTAGAGTTGTAGGAAGCCATCCAAAGAGAAATCCCAGCCATTCCATGAGAAATGTTACAACTGTTTCAAGATTCAATGTGTAACTTCAGTAAACGTCTCGAAAAATGTGTTCAATCGAACACCATCTACGTGATGTCATTTTTGCTACTTAATTTTTTGCAAGATTTTCTTAAAACTCCCAGTTTGTAGAACACATTGTTAAAAAAATAAATTTTTGGTTCAAAATTTAAAAATGTGTGGCTTTTGAAAACCATGTGATTCAGGTAAACAACCTGTACTTTGTTTTGCTTTTAAAGATGGGTTATAGTTTGTTTTGCTTTTACAGTGTCTCACAAAATCATTTCACGTAACATTAAAAAAAAATCCCTGATTCGACAAGATATTTATTTTATTTTAACAAATTTGTTCTTCTACAGTCATAGGTTTCTTTACATCTCGGTATAATTCTGTACATTTCTTTTTACAAAATATAACTTTTCTATTCAATAAATTTAAAAGCTATACCCAGGATTAGCTAGAAACAAACTTGCTTATTTTTAATTTCTTTTCCTTATATCAGTTTAGTTAATTTTTCCCTATTTGAACATTTTTAAATAATATATCCCGAATATTTTAATTTTTTAAATTCTTAATTAATTTTGTTTTACTCATAGCATTATTTTACTGTAACTTTAATCATGATTTTGTAAATAGACATAAATTTGTGTTTAATTTTTCTGGGTTCACTAGGAATTTTTAAATTCACTTGGAAAGTTATAATATTCTAGAGCTGTGTTAGGTATATGAATTTTGTTACACATTGTGATGAAAATCAATATTAATTTCTTAACACTTTATCGTTTTATAGAGAAAACCTTTTGAACATTGTTTTTGTGTATAGTCTTTTGTGTATAGTTTTTGCCTTAGTTTCTAGGCAATTCATTTAAGAACTTGAAATTTGAGGTTGCCTGAGAACATGTCATGATTGTCTGCACACACAGACATTTTTTTTTAAATGCCATGAAGAATCTGTAAAGTATTTTAATACTATAACAGTCTATGATGAACAAAAATATCATTCAAAAATAAACTGTATTACTATAACAATAATAAACAGGCCTACAATAATTTATCATTTACTCCTGGATTTTAAGTAAAAATGTATTTTGTTGCATAAGTACTCTTTATTTTTACTATTATTAACAGCTTAAGTAGAGTCTGTTTAGTATAATAAAAACATTAACAAATTATAAACAATATAAAACTAAAATTGGTGAAAGTTTTAGTGTACAGGCCTACCCTTCTATAAAACATTTTTGTGTAGTGCTGACTGTATGAATAGTATCATATTTTGACAAACTGCACCTCTAGTCAATCCAATCGGTTATGCCGCTCCCTAAATCATTATTTTCTAAAATCATTAACTTTAGTTTGATAAGTTTCATTTTTACTTTGAAAGTTAATTTTATTCAGTTTTATATTATGATTTATGAGGAAGATGATACACCCAAAATTTTACACACAAAATTATAAATAATGTACTGATTGAGGCATGTTATTAGTAAAAGATGCTTAAAAGCTACTATTACTAATTTGTTACTGTTAGTTTGGCTTTGGCCTAGCGTAATAACAATAATCAGTGTCCACTGTATTTAGCAATATCTTTAATTTAAAATGTTTAATTTTGCATATACAGTAACTTTTTTTGATGAAAAGAATGTACTTTATTACAAGAATACCTGTTTTCCAGTTCGTTGGTAGAAATGAGTGATATTTTCAATTATTTGTTGATCGCCAAGTTCTTCAAATGGCTGCTCCCTTGCAAAAGTTAAAATTTCCCAAAGTGTTACAGCGAAAGACCAAACATCACTTTTCATAGTAAACTTTCCCTGAAAAAGAAAAGATTTTTAATTTTTTAAATTGCTTAACTTTATAAAATATTATTTTTGTTACTATATTAAAGAAAATTTGCTTAATGTATTAATTTTTTATATACTAAATTCTGGTCCTATTAGTACGCTATACTTTATGTGAGTTAGATTAATAAAGGCTGAAAGATTGGCATTAAAAGAAATAGTAAAGTAAATAGTAAAGAAATAGTAAATAGTAAAAAACAACTGCATCTTGAACCTATAACCTATGATGCACAGTTCAGAGATGCAGTCAATGGTGCCTTAACCACATTGACTACCAAGCCCTTCATAAAAAACAAGTGGTAATACACATAAGCCTAACCTCAGCATTTTGATTAAAGGGACAAGGATCACTGGGACATGGAACATAGATAAAATGGATCACAAAAAAAATTATAAAATCTTATCACTAATTACATTGTATTTTAAATAAAGAAGCATTCTGTTTTTATTCAAATTAAATTTTCATTAATTATTTTAGGAACTGATACCTCTTTCAACACTTAAAAAAATTCTTTAAAAATATTGAGAAGCAACCCCCAAATTATGACTATGTTAATGGGACTCAAACTTTATAATACTGAACTTTAATAATAAAATTTGCAGCAATCTTATCTGTTACCTAACCAATGGCACCATGCTATTTTTAATGAATAAGTAGACAATATGCAATAATTATTGACTTATTATTATTTTTCTTATATACCACAAACAGTATAATAGTTAAACACTATTTGTAATTTAATTTTATATTTAACTCAGTTATGGCATTATAAACATACCAGTAATATACTCTCCCAAGCCATCCATCGAATAGGCAATGCTTCCCTTCCATCCAAGTCATAGTAATCTGCAGAATATAGACTTCGGCCCATTCCAAAATCTGATATTTTGATGCTGTAGTTTTTACCTACTAAACAATTTCTAAAAAAAAACAGAACATTTGTTATTATATTCAATATATAATAATAATAATAATAATATATATATATATATATATATATATATATATATATATATATATATATATATATTGCATTGTAAGTATGAACTAACTAGTCCTTTTCTTTTAAGTTATAATAATCAATAAAGAATGAGTAAAATAGTAATTATGCCTATCTACTTTTTTATATAAATTTGCTTTCAAATCTTTGGAAATTCATTTTTTATTTAAGTGAATTGAAGTTTATTATTTTATTACCTAATAATAAGATGCATGTGCAAAAATAAGTACTGTTCTGGAAAAAATGTAAAACTTTGAAAAAGATCACATAAAAGATAATTTAAAGTACTTTTCTACATGGGTTCTACCAATGATTAGACACTTGTCATACTGGTTGACAACTTATCCAGTTCTTCTTAAAATGATTCCACTAGTGATGACAGCAATAGTTGTACATGTTTCATTATGTCATCAGTTTTAAAGAGTTTACTACCAAGATCATGCTTCATGTGCAAAAAAAAACAGTTGGTAGTTTGATGGTGCCAGGTCTGGGCTGTATGGTGGGTGCTGGAACTGCTCCAATGGTACTGTTGAATAAAAGCTTGAGTGTCACCAGCAGCATAGGGCTAAGCATTGTCATAAAGCAACATAATTTATTGGCTGACATCCCTCCCCCTTTTTTTTTTTTTTTTTTTTAATTACATACCAAAGGTTTCTCAGCATTTCACAATATAATACTGTGTTGATGGTTTAAACTCTAAGAAGGAATTCAACAAGTAGAAACACTTTCTGTCCCAGACATTGTACATGATTTTCAGGGATTACACTGTTATTTTGAATTTTTGTTTTTTCGGAGATTGAATGTGTCCACTTCACTGACTGATGTTTCAATTCTGGGATGATATTACAAACCCAAGTTTTGTCACGTAACAATTTGATTTCAAAAGTCCACTACCTCATCACTATACTAAGAAAGAATGTTAAAGCACTGCCAAGTCGCTGGGATTTATGGACATTAGTAAGCTTGTGATAATCTAATTGGTCTGAAACAATCTTGTGCAAAAGAGATTGTAAAACTTGCAGAAATTTTTTAGAGAACAATCTACTCAGTCATTGTAAACAATCTATTCTCACGAATTTCCTCATCAATTTTCCTTACCAAATCATCGTTCACAACATAAGGCAGCCCACTCTGTGATTCTTCGTGGATATTGGTTCATCTTTTAATTAAACTGCCTAACCCATTCCAACTGTTTCTTCCCATTCCATCATTCAATACATTTTCAATATAAAAATCTTGAATTTGATGACGAACTTTGGCTGGCTTAACATCTTCTGCATTTAAAAACCAAATGACAGAACGAATCTCACAGTCTGTGAGTTCAAGAATTGTTTTAAATATTTACAGAAAATTGGAACCTCTACACAAGTTAACCATAATGATGTCAATTAAGAGGCAATGAACCTGGAAGACTAACATACACATGTTTAATGTCGATAGTACACTGCAGTGTCAGTAAAATAAATGGTAATTACTTTCTGGATGTATCTCATAGATCTATTTTACCAAACAATTAAATACTTTAAAGGATAGACATAATTGTTTTAAAATAAATTAAATATTACAAATTGTAAGTGAAAATCAGCAACTGACTGTAAGATCAATAAACAGAAATTTTTTACTGATAAGAAAAATTTGAAGACCTTCATATTTGCATAATGTATTTGAAACAAATTTTGCAGTGGTTTTAAAGGAGCTCTCCAATAAACAAAAGCATAGAAGGTTGAACTACGAAAAAAACTGGTTTAGAAGTAGTACTACGTTTTGGGTCTGACTAAAACAAAGTGCTCAATTACAGCTTACTGTAATTTTCCAGAAACAAAACGTTTATGTGAATCAAAATCAAAAAATCAAAATGTTCTTAACAACCACTTTTTGTACCTGAGGAATTGTTGACTATCACCAGAACAAGCATTTAATTAAAGAGTACTACTGAATTTCAGAGCATTTCAGCACGTTTTTTTCAGCATTCAAAACTTTTTATGAAAAAGTACAAATGATCATAAGTTTTTATGATATCAAAGCAAGACACTTCTTATAACTGTACTGTAAGAAATGAAGAAGCTTCAAGGAAAATGGGGTAGATAAGGAAGTAGTAAAGGCAATCAAAACTATAAAACTATCCTATTTCGGTCATATCATAAGCCATCTGGAAAAGTACTGTATTCTCTAAATTATAATGCAAGGTAAAATTATTGTTACCATAGTACCAGAAGACATGGTTACCATAGTAATCAAGGTTTAAAAACTCATTCTAGTGGTCATCTTTCTAGGTCATTCGAGGTAACCAACAGCACCTCTATTTAGGAAAACAGTAAATGAAATCATGAATGCCAACATCAGATAATTAGAAGATATTGGCTGAGAAAAAGAAGATATTGAACTGTGCAGAAGTTAATGGATGCAAAACAAATAATTCTGGTAGATTACCCACTGTACACCTACTCTCCAATGATTTTTTTCACTAAAGCTCCAAACAGTTTTAAATAGAACATATTTGATAAGGCTAATAACTCTGAATAACATTTCTGAAAAATGTACTAGCATTGATGTGTAACTTCTCAAATAAAATAATAAACAAATGATGAATATTTTTTAGAATGTATGCAAACTCATTTAAATATAAGGATCAATTTTTTTACACAGTTTTTTAAAATTACATACTAATTGTTGCAATATTTTCAAATGCATTGTGTTTTATATTAAAAAAGAAATATGCTCATGGTTACCTTGCTGCCAGGTCTCTGTGAACAAATTTTAATGATTCTAAATACTTCATCCCTGATGCTATTTGTGTTGCCATGTAAATAAGGCAGCCGTAACTGTAAAAAAAACATATTAAACAATTTCTTTACAGAGTAATGGCTTCTTAAGTTAGAAAATAAAGTATAAATAAATAAATAATAAACTACAACACTTTATGCATTAAAATGAGTCTATGTAATCATTTGTCAAAGAATTTTCATATAAGCTAGATCAACAGAATCTGACTAATCGGTTTAGAAAAAATAAGCTAATTTTTTGGTTTTACGTCAACAACTTTCGAAACTGAATTTTTAAGGCAAAGTAATGTGAGAAATTTGTGTTGTTTTTGCATCATTTATTTTGCTTATTGATAATGATAGTGATAAAGATGTAACACATAGAGTATGTGAGACAGAAGTCAAAAGGTACTGAAAAATTAAATGATTAGGATTATATACCTATTCTTCCCGTCAGTGGTCTATTAACTCACCTCATAAAGGCTACCGCAGTTTTGAAACTCTATAGTTTCATCTTCAGGCCATACAAAATGTTAGTTTTGAAACTCTATAGTTTTTGTAACGACAAACAGAGGGATGTGGCCTGAAGATGAAACTATAGCCTTTTTATGAGATGAGTTGATAGACGACTGACGGGAAGAATAGTTATATAATCCTAATAGTTTGAATATGTGGTCCGGTGGCTATGTTACAATAATAAAAAATTAAATAGTTTAAACTGATTTCTACCATAACTTAAAAAAATCAATTGGTTTAGCTTTTAAAATTTCAAATAAAAAATTTTAAACAGGAGAAACTACATTTTTAAACTTTTATAATAGAATTTTCAAATTGATTTAGTATAACAAACACTGTATAATAACTTATCAAGTTATTGTCATACCTTAGAGTAGTGGCATTAGTTGGCAGTGGGATCGCTGTTTCAGCTATGTGGTCTTGCAAGAACTGATTGAGATCTCCAAATTCTGAGTATTCCATAACTACATACAAGGGATCGTCTATAAGACCTGCTCCTAATACTTGTGCTAAATTGAAGTCACGTAGCCTCCACAACGACTCTACTTCATCACAGAACTCACACCTATAACAAGCCAATAAAAACTTCTTATATTTATTTATAGATTTATGCCTTCCTCTGCTTCTTGACTTCTACGAGTAAACATTTTCTGTCTGCAATGAGATCAGTGAAACTTTGATTAATAGTCACATTTTTAAAAACCAGTTTCTGTTAACCATCAGTCCATTATTAAAAGTTATTTACACTAATGAAATATTACTGCACTTTTAATTTTTGTATACATTGCTCTTACACAAATAATGAAAGAGCAACAAATAAATAAGAGTGAAAACAATTAGTTATTGCTCCTAACAAGTATACAATAGTGAGATTGTAGAAAAAAAATAGCCTTCAATTTATGGCTGAGCAGTACAGGTGCCAAAATGAGGCATATTTTTCTTTTATTGAAGAGTCAGTTAGCCACCTACTATCACTCTTGTTATCAGATGCAAATGTTGAAGTTGCGGCTGATAACCTGTTGTGATGATGTTGTGGTGTTGATGTTATTTGATGCTTAGAAGTATTAATGGCTAGGTTGTTTTAGCATAAGATATTCAATATAAGTGTACGTGATTTTAGCACTTGTATCTTATTTACTGCAGAATGTATATCCAGTTATAAACATGCATTATTTTTTTTATGAAATGAACAGGGCACGTTTTTTTCTAAGTTTTCAGTTATTTGTAATTAACTAACTTTAACTAAACTATTTGTAATTTAAACTTTAACAGTTTACTATTAAAGTCCTGGTCCAAAACCCTAACAGTTAATTTAAGTTTCACTGCAGATTCAAAATGTTTAATTTGAAACAGCTGCAAGCTCTACAGGTAACAATTTTATTTTATTGTTAACTAGCTATACCCTACCAAGCATTGCTGTGGTTCAGTCTGATTCCATTTAACAATGCATTCAGAAATATCAAAATATAATTGTAAATTGTAAACCTGGAAATCATAAATTGGAAACATTGTGTAAAATATTTCCCACTTCATGCTCATAGTATAGCATTGTGGGCTGTTTTTTACGTCCCACAGATGGTGTTGTTTTTCAAAAAAGCATATTTTTACTTGTCTCAGGTGTGACATTTATATAACAGTAGGTATATAAAAACATAATAAGCACACAAAAATATGTGCACATTCGAATGCAGTGTTATATCATAATTTGAAAGCAATTGGTGAAGAAGAAATTTTAAAGATTTCAGATTTTGAACAAACAGATATTTATATTTTTATTTATATAGATTAAAGTACAATTACAATAATCACTTAAGATTTTGGTATTGCTCTATATCACATGCATACTTTAATATTAATAACACAAAATAATTTTTATTTTATTCCCCCCTCAAAAACAAAATAGCAATATACATAATTTCAGTTTATGATAAAAAATGTTCAGTTCTAATAATGTTAGTAATTTTGAGTATTTTCCCTGTTAATTATGTTACAAATTAATGTTAATTATTGTTACTAATGTTAATTATCGATACATATTACTTCTGAAGATAAATATTTCTGAAGATAAAATTGTATTTCATATTTCATTTTGAAGTTTTTGTATGTAAAAATGTGGTCCACTTTTTACATTTGTTTATATGTTTATATATATATGTGTATATATATATATATATATATATATATATATATATATATATATATATATATATTTACTTTGAAAGATCTTTGCTGAAGTAAGATATAATAATTACCTCGTATCATCCGAAGCACCTTGTCTTAAGTATTTCACTGCTACAAGTTTGCAATCAGTTAAACCTATCACAGCTTCTGGTAGTTTGGTAGCTTCACACAACTGAACCTATAAGCAAAAATAATGTTATTTGTAAATCATGGAAATGATTTATAGCTTTGGGTGACTTTTTCATTCTTGGTCTTTGCGTGGCCAGTTCTAAGATAATGATGACAACATCAAAAACACTATGCAAATTATTTGGAGGCATCATTCTTTCATATGAAAATAGTTTTAATTGTGATTATACATAATGTTCCACGATTTCAGTGAAGGCAACTGAAGTGAGTATCTGATGGGCTTAGCAATCCCACTGCACCTCTAGCTCAAACTGCTCTCACTCATCTACTCAAGACACGCACACACACATGCACATATACACACTCACTCTCTCTCTCTCTCTCTCTCTCTCTCTCACACACACACACACACACACACACACACACACACACACACACACACACACACACACACACACAATACTATACACAGCTTGTCTTATTCTTATAGTCTAAAATGAAACCATGCTTACTGAGTAAATGACACTGGCCTAATGATGTATCAAACAAAGGCCTGGTGACTTCCCAGTGTACCTTAGCCTTAGCCTTAAATTTTCAATCAAAGCTCTGTGTGGGTGAACCTACTAATGCATTTCTCTAACTACTTGTGGGAAGAAAATAAGTATGAATGTTAAATAAAATGAGCAGGATCTTGGCACACAACAAAAGCTGGCCAAATGGAGCCAAAACAAAGGCCCTTGACCTTTTAATAAGGGTAAAAAAAATTTAGGGAATAGTAAATATGCACCTGCAAGTACCTCAGTAGTGAAATGGGAAGTTATCAGTTATAAAGTGTGCAGTTTCCCACTTTGAATCCTCTCCAAATTACAGGTTTAATGAAGAGGACAAAACTGGACAAGGTGCTGTAATTTAGCATCTCAATAACATAGAAAGAGGGCACAATACATCTACAGAAGTCACGTACAATAATAACAAAAGAAATGTATTAATTTATTTTACTATTTGTGTTTCATCGACATTAGAAAATTGTGGGTACATTTTTCGTTGCTGAACACAATTATGGTTGTTTAATGTTCATGCAAACATGTCTCATAACAAAGTAAACATATTCATTTTATTTATAAAAAAGAATAAGTTTTTAAGCAATTTGGAGCCCTAACGTTCAATTATTTCCAGGAATAAATATGAACAAATGTATTTTGAATTACTAATAGTTTAAAAATAAGTTGAATTCAATTAAACTTACTTCACCAAACTGGCCTATTCCTAACCTTTGTAGCACTCTTAAATTGTCTCTAGGAAATATTTGTACAGGAAGTAATGAAAAGTCTTGTTGACAGTTTGAATGCGCAGCAAGATGAACATAGCTTGAGGAACCACTTGTTCCACCATGACTGCTATGTACAGAGGTAGCACTAGGTGGAGGTGAGGCAGGCACTGGTGGAGCTTTCTGTGAACATTAAAGTTATTTTTGTGGAAGATTTACTAACAAAATAGAAGATGTTATATAACTTGCATTTTGTTTTCTTTTACTTTCCTGAATACAAACCTGTTGTACTCATTTTGTTAAATGTACACTTATTACTTCTTTTGCTTATTTTTCAGTACTGATTTAAAAAAATAAATAACAAACAAATTACTGTGGTTGTAATAACATTTTTAAAAAATAACACTTCCCAAATAATGTAAATTTGTCTTCATATTATAATGGTTTTAAATTTATGAATTTTATTGTTATATATAAACAAATTTAAAAACGTCAACGGTAAAATTAAACAAACCTGAATAATTTCAGTTGCAGCGTAATATTTTTCTGGAGGAGGGGGCACTGGTGGCGGTTTAGGGAAAAAGTTATGTAATGGTGGCAGTGTGCGAGCTGGAGTTGTGGAGGCATATTGTATTTTCTGGTTGGCAATATGGGGAATTGCATATTCTTGTGCCACTATCTCTGGTACATCTGCAATATTAGATGTAAATAAAATTAAATATAGTTTGAATTCAATTACTTGTTCATTAGTAAAGGATTAATTGTATTTTATAAAAATTAAAAATATGTATATAAAAGATATACTAAAGAGCTATTTACATCTGATAAATACAATCACGAATAAACAAAATATCTTAGTCTAAACTGTAACTAAAGTATAAAATTAACATCAATATGAAAACTAGAAAATGAAAAATGCACGTCTGAACAAATTACGTTATACTAATCCTTATTTTCTCCTATACTTCTGACAGATTATGGTAAAATGTAAAAAGGCCTGTAGCCTTAGGGGCTCACACAATGTAAGTATGGGTTTGGAATCTCCAAAGTGCCCTGGCTGGTTTTAATCTTTCTTCATCCAATTTGCTCTTAGGTTAGATTCCTTCATCCCAAGCTATGGTGTAACAGTATAAGCCGAAGATAGCCAAGTATACGCCAAAGTATAAAGAGTATAGATATAGTTTTTGAAGATGGAGGTTCTACGAAACATGTCAATGAAAGTAGAATTGATGAAGCTAGGGAAGGCAGTGATAACTGAACATAGTGATAATACTGAACATTTATACTGAACATAGTGATAATAATCCTAGCAGAAAAGAAGAAGAATATAAAAAGAAATATAAGCCAAAGACTGCATGGCTGAGGGGAAGCTTAGTCTACGTATATGAACTCTAGATACTAAGAAGGCTCTAGGTTTTTTCTAGCCTTATTTATGCATGTGAGGTTCTGTATGGGTGCCATTTTATTTCTCTAGCTACTTGTAGAATTTTGAAGACAAGCCTACAAAACTCATTCCTGGGAAACTGGAAAAGGTAAGTCTGGGGAGTGCAAATAGGGGGAGAGGGCTTTATCTAATCCTATGAAATCCCACTAGCAGTGAACTGCAGCAGACTGTAGGGACTCTATGGAAACTTCGTTTCCATCACGTTCGTGAGACAGTTGCATGTCGTGATTTTTTCAAAAAAAATAAATTTTATACACGCGTTGATTTAGTTTACAAAGGCAGGTCGGTAAACAAAGGGAGTTATAATTGTATCACGTGATGTGGGGCAGGATTTAAGTGTACCAACCCAACCTGCAGTAGAAGTGAAGGAGCCTCCTCCTTCACAAATAAGGAGGTTAAATATCACAAATTTGTAAAGCATTGATGTACCTTAAATCAGACATACATTTGTGGATGTACAGAGACCTTAAAAGCATAAAACTTCAACAAAAAAAATAGGAAGAATACAACCCCTTCCTTCATTATTACAGAGCTAATGAATGGTAACTATACTTATATACTTCGTGGATTGGATGGTTATCAGCCAGAAACATTAACAGTCTGGAACAGGAAAACCAAAAGACTTATTTATAGGGTTCTGTGAGAGTGCACACGAACAGGATAGGAATGTACCATGGATAAAATGCGTGTAGTTTATGCAGGAAGGAAGAGGTAAGTGCAGACCACATAATCTATGTCTCCTACAAGCAGTCTACTGAACTAGAATATAAGAGGCTGGTTACACAATTGGTCATTTAATCACAGTACCAGGATCCACCAAAACTCAAAATAATAATAATAATAATAATAAAATAATAATAATTATTATTAAAAAAAAATCTAAATGGTTTCTATCAGGAACTAAATACGGTAATTATCATTTACAGAATTATTTTATATATGTATGTTTGTTTGTGTAGAATAGAAATTTAAACTAATAAGAAAATTGTGTATTAAATTTTTCATACATATGGCTTAGGTGCTGGTTCAGATTTTTTTGAATTTTAATAATTAAATCAAAGTAGTAATTATTTAAATTATACTTTGTTTACTTAATTAATTAAGCAGTTGCTTAATTATATACTTAATTTTATTGTTATTGCCATGCAGCTGTATATGGGAAGTGCAGTCTAAGCTTACATTACCTTCTATGGTCTGCCTGAATTACTTCATTATCTAACGATCTACGCATTCAGATACCAGATCATTTGATTATATACAATTTAATCAATCTATATACAATGTATACTATATACAATCTTGTATATTTGTTCAATTAAACATAACCTCAACATTTTTCATTGACATTAACGATGCATGTATAAACACTATAGTGAAACTTGAGTTTAAAATAAAAACATCATGTGGTACAACCAACAAGATCCACAAGAGCCTGAGACATCGATGAAACATACCAAGTAACCAATCAATGAACAAAATACAGTAGTACAAAAACTGAACCACAACAGTTGTAGTAAATTTTTCATTGGCTAAATAGGGAGGATGTTAAAAACAAGTTACAAAAACACCTGCCGACAAATAATGTCATACGATTGGAAATAAATCTAATTTTGCATAACATCTCTTTGATGGGAACCATATAAATAAATTCCGAGCCATTGCATTCATGAAAGGAGGTTTATGAAAAATTAAGAAAAAAATTGGATATATAAAAGGAATTAAATATAATCCTTATTTAATAAAACAGTCAATCAACAATATGTTGATTGACTGTTTTATTATATATTTAAATATTAATATTAAATATTTGTGTAAAGCAAAACAAAAATAAAATTAGTTTATAAAAGAAGACCTTTATAAATAAAATATTGAGATTGGTATTTAGATTACATAGGTAAGCAATGTTTGTTAATCCTGGCAAGAAGTCAAATCAAATGGCAAGCAGCCACTCAACCCCTGCCTTGGGCTGCAGATGTTTCATGTAACTTTGGAGTTTTTCCAAAATGTTTAAGAATTGAAGTACATAAGCCATACAACACAGTTTGAAAAACAAACATTGGTAATGTAATAAAATGTGGTACAATTTTAAAAACATATAGGCGTATTAAAAAACTATTATAAATTTATACTTTTTTAACAATAAAATATGACAAACATGAATATATAACTTGTCATCAAGCAAATTATTATTAAATGTTAGCTAAAACAATATACAGTAATTATCAAACATGTTCTTAAAACATAATTATTAATTACAAAAATATAAATATTTCAATACTAACAACTAAATTAATAACAGTATATTTGTTTACCTCTGACATAAAAAAAAAAAAAATGGTAATAAACATAATGGCAGTTGTTGATATTACATTATCAAAGGAACAGCTGTGGTATAAAATCAGCTGTGAGCTTCCATGCCTTGCATAACCAAACAGTAAAAATATTCCTGTTACTACGAGGGCTATTCAGAAAGTAGATTACGTTTTTGGATAAAAAAAAAACTAAGTACAGGAAAAAAATTTTATTATATACATTTGAAAGAGGAACTAAAATACTATTTTTCGACATAATCGCCAAACAAATTTAGACATTTGTCATATCGGTGAACTAGCTTTGAAATTCCCGTGTCGTAGAATTCCGCCGCCTGTGACGCCAGCCAGTCAGTCACGCCTGAGATCTGCGCTCGTCATCGAAGAGCTGTGTTGCAAGCCAAGTCTTCATCTTCGGAATAAGTGGAAATCACTAGGTGCCAGGTCCGGACTGTATGGTGGATGAGGAAAATCTCCCACTTGAAGGCCGTCAAGACGTCTTTTGTTCGATTTGCCGTGTGAGGGCGGGCATTGTCGTGCAAAAACAACACTTTTGCACTCAGTTTTCCTCTCCGCTTGTTCTGGATAGCTCGTCTTAAGTTTCGTAATGTTTGGCAATACCTTTCTGAGTTTATGGTTGCTCCACGTTCTAGGAAGTCAACCAGAAGAACACCTTTCCTGTCCCAAAAAACGGTCGCCATGATCTTCCTTGCTGACAGGGTTTGCAAACATTTCCTCGGTTTTTTGGGGGAATTTGTGTGCCCCCACTCCATAGACTGTAGTTTTGTCTCACAGGTAACGTGCTTAACCCAAGTCTCATCTCCCGTTACGATGCGATCAAGAAATGATTCACCATCTTTGTCGTAAGCGTCCAGAAATGACAACGATGCAGCCATACGCTGACCCTTGTGCTGTTCTGTCAGGAACTTTGGCACCCATCTGGCACAAAACTTATGGTATCCTAACTTTTTGGTGACAATTTCATACAACAATGTTCGCGAAACTTGTGGGAAACAAAGACTTGGCTTGCAACACAGCGCTGATGACGACGCAGATCTCTCGCGGGCGTGACTGACTGGCTGGCGTCACAGGCGGCGGAATTCTACGACACGGGAATTTCAAAGCTAGTTCACCGATATGACAAATGTCTAAATTTGTTTGGCGATTATGTCGAAAAATAGTATTTTAGTTCCTCTTTCAAATGTATATAATAAAATTTTTTTCCTGTACTTAGTTTTTTTTTTATCCAAAAACGTAATCTACTTTCTGAATAGCCCTCGTATTAGACCTTATGTTTTTAAAAAATACAGAGTAGATTATACTACAAAATATAACTCACCTGTGTAATCCGTGTGCCTTTGTAACAAATGATTGTCTACTCTCATTGCGTACATGTTTAGGTTATTAAATGGTTCGTGGTAAAGAGCATTCTTCTCTGGTTCCTCCATCGACACCTGACCATACACATGTCCATTAGCGTTTACATTGACACGCATCTGCAGCTCCTGGGGTTGAAACAATACGATAAAATTGTATGGAAGTTGTTAACATATTTAACTTGATACGAGTTAAATATTTCCTGTGTTATTAATCATTTACATGGCGAAATGATCATTGATCCTGAACTCTAGCTGATTTCATAATTGTAAATAGTGTTAAAATCTGTACTGAACATGTAATTAATGCAGATTTTAATGCTGATTTTAATGGTTAAATCAGATTCCCAAAATAGTGTTTGATAAAGAAAATTAATTAGTCTATTGTGGCACAGCTAAGTTGTGGAAATTTGCTTCTATCGTGTAAGCAAGCAACTGCTTGTTGGAGATTATTCCTTTTTTAAGACATTTTGATATTATTTACTGCATCTAAAATTTAAAATGAAAATATTTATAGAGATATATACAAAAATAATATTGAACTAACTTTAATTTGAAAGTATTAAAAAAAACTTTCATAAGTTATTGATTCTAGATTTTTTATGTACAAAATTACATAGATAGAATGTGTTTATGACTGTTACCTTCCTACAAAAAAATGTATATATATATATATATATATATATATATATATATATATATATATTAAGAGATTGATTATTGGTTATTTCTTACATCTCTCTCAGTTTATAAACTCAACAAGTTCTGTTACTCTATATTGTACCTTAAGCTACGAACAACTTCTGATTCAATAATATCTACATTAACTTTATTGCAATTTGCTAAATGGATTTTCTCTTTCATTTTACCTTGGAACCAATGTAATTTTAATTTAAAATATATCTTTTGAATACAAGAAACACTGCTTCCCTCAATTTAATTTTATTCGTCTAGCGTACATATCCGAGATAGAAATACCACAAATACAGTCATGCTTTTATGCTAAATGAAAACAAATTAAGCAAGTTGTAATATGAAAGTTGAAAAATTCTTTCATTTATAGTACTTTTTTCTTTACTGTACAGTAAAGAAAAATCCATTGCAATATTTGTTTGAATAGAATTATTTCCCATATCACAAAAAACGTGAACCTTTTTTAATTCTGACTTAAATTAAATCCAAGATATAATAAATCGATACTGAGGTGTCTGTATCAATAATTTGATTTGTCTTTATGAATGAAACCGACAGTTGTTTTTCATATAGGCTTACAGCTAAAATATAAATTTATAATTATAGACAATATTAGTGAATTTCAATTAGAAAATAATCTATTGGAGCAGCCATCATCCTTGGTAAGATCCAAACCTAAGACCTTGAACTGAGTGCCAATCCTGACCTATAAATAACTTTAAGAGGAATTGTTAAAATTTATATGTGTGTGTGTGTGTGTGTGTGTGTTCGTCTGATTTGATTCATTGTTGGCACATAAATTGATTACAGTAATAGATTGGACAAGTTCATTAATCAGCAAAGTTTGTTCAACAGTTTCAATATGATGGCCATTTAAAATATTTAAAAATTCATAACTTTTTTGTCTTAACTATATTTTCAAAATGTAATTTCACAATCATAATCAGCGTTGAAAACTGTATAAATTTATCATTCTGATTTTTCAAAATCCATTGAAATAAAATTTTTGTATGATAGTTTTATCATGATGAAAAAGGTGAAAAGGGTAAGGTAAAGAAAAATACTTTTGGAAATTCTCTTCCTTCATGTCAGCGAGACAGCTGCGTTCCGCGATTATTTGAACACGGTAGACCTGTGATGCGAGTCTAACTGTAGGGTCCGGCACAGCTCTATAACATCGTGTCACTGACTGACTACTGTAGCAGTTATACTAGGAACTCATATAAACATAAATTAACAACACTTATAGCTAAGAGTTAAAGTTTCTTGTTGGTTCTGCAATGGAGAAAGAAGATAAGAATCAGAAAAAGCATAATCAGAAACATAAGTGATTGTACGTTACCTTCATATTAATTGTTACACTTTTTTCAGGACCAAAAGGACCAGTAAGTCCTGCATGAGCCGCTGCAGATTTCAATTTACGATTTCTAATAACAATAAAAGCAATCGCTGCCATCAGCAAAAGTATCACAGCGGATAACATTCCTATAACAAGACCTATAAGTTGGCGCTGCCATCAGCAAATAAATATCACAGCCTATAACAAGACCTATAACATTCCTATAACAAGACCTATAAGTTGGCGAGACTCCGGCTCCTTTAACAAGACTCGTTGGCGAGACTCCGGCTCCTTGCTCGGTGGAAAACCTGAAGCAAATAAATATTAACACACTCTGTTTAAAAAAACTGTTACTTAATCATGGGATATTCATGATATTATTACTGTTTATTCGGTCATATGCCATTAATTGTGTATATGGAATCAATAATATGATATATCCTAATGGACATAACCAATATTAAATATTTGTTTAGATATATTTACATACAAGAGAGCTAAATCATATTGAAAAAGGACTAGATACCACATTTTCAGCTATTTTGTAAATTTTTCATTTATTTTGTTCCTTGATAATAAGTAAGTTTTAGTTTTTAGTATTTTAACGTGCCTAGGCATCTGTGCTTATAAGTTGAGTTAGCACTGGAGAGTGAGACTGATCCATACTTTCGATATTTTGTGCATTATTTTTATACAAACAGATGATAGAAAATATCTGAATAAATAAATAAAACACACACAAATGATTTATTATCTTTTTTTGATATTCAAATACTCGATTACCATTGTTCCGATATCAGTAAAAACCAGTGTTGAACATAATTCTCATTAAAATGTTAATTGTTCACTATTACTTGGCAAATCACATGCAACTCTTAGGTATTGAAATAAATTATTTTTGCTTCCTAACGATAGATTTGTATGTTTTTTTAAGAAATCAGAAAAACTTACTTTATTTCCATGCATAGGGGTTAAAGCGTTACAGATATATTTTGGATCGCAAAGTGCTGCCATTGCACGGAGAACCCCTAAACTTTTTCAACTAAATGCTATCAGTCACCGTGAGAAATCCGATCTATTAGTGCATCGTCTCTAGAAGATATAATTTTTGTGACTTTTAATCATCATAATGTAAAAGAAGTGCCCAGTTTGTGAGTATTATTATGAAACAAAGTGATTCACTCTTTTCATACAAAATCATTTTGCAACAGTGGATTTTGGCTATGAAATTCCGCTTTGGTGATTGCATAAGGATGATTGCTTCTGGATTGTTAAGGTAGAATGACTTTTGTGTAATGGCGTCAATACAGGCAAAGTGGCAGGACAAGTGGTGGCATTGCACTCCAACTTCAATAATGCATCATCATTAGATGCAACTTTGCAGGTAAATGACAGTTCTAGCACAATACTCACAGAGCAACAAGCAGGCAATTCTTTTCTCGTGAGCCTAATATAAAGCAGCAGACTCAATCTCATGAGAAAATTGAAAAGCAGCAGAAGAGAAAAAAAAAGGATATTGATAGAAAGAAAACCATCAAGCTCAGGAAAACTAACCGGAAAAGAGAGTTATTTGTGATTATGGAGAAGATCAAGAAGACACAGAGCTTCTATTGCTAAAAATGCTATTAATTTTTTTTACATATAAATTGTCATAACTTGTTTTTAATTTTGCAAAATATTAATATAACCTAATTTCCGTTTTTTTCACAATCTGTAACTTTTATACAAATAAAAAGCATTTAAACCATTTTTGTATTAGTAATTTTTTATTTGGGAGCTAAGTGGCCGTTTCATACTTTTTGAACAAAGAATTATTTTTGGTACCTGATTTCATCCTAAAGTTTCAAAAAATTCTATTATATAACAATATAGTTGAAGTACTGCATTTCATCGATTCTAAGACATCATCTATTCTAAGACGCACTGTATTTTACAGACAATTTTTAAGGAAAAATACAAAGTGACATATTTAAAAAAATCATATTTAATAAATACATCCTACTGTACTTAATAAAATACATTACCAAACACTTAAATGTACTAAACTAAGCCTTAGGATTACGATACCTAGTACTAAGTATTTGTTAAGGTTATGTTGGTAACGAAACTACATATTTTAATACCAGTAATATCTGTGTAATTCCTGTTCTGCAGCTCTGTTTCCATTTCGTTCAGCAAATAACATTACTTTTTGTTTCATTGCTTCTTCATAATGTACTCTCTTTGAAGACATTTTATTTACGATATTTTTTTAACAACCTAGTTCTCACCAAACAACACAAGTTTAAATAAAAACACTAGTTACAACACAAGATTGTAGTGAAAACACTAGTTACTCACTAGCTATGGGAAACAAAATGATAAAATTGTAAAAGTGGGGAGGTGCTATCATAGTGAACGTCCTTGCAGCTCGGCACTTTGTTCTAGTTAATAAGGAATATGAAAATAGAAGTACTTTTGAATTACTATTGTGACATCAAATGTAAGACGCCATCGATTCTAAGATGCAATTCGGTTTTTTTTAAGTATCAGATTAGGAAAACATATAACGGCTAATTTTTATGTTTTTATATGGATTGCAAGTTAGCTTAAAAAGTCAGTAAACCTTGGCTTCGCCACTTTGTCCACCTCTCCCTTACCATGTTAGTTTAATTAGGTTATAGTCTTGATAGCATATGCAGGAGTTTCCTTTTTCCTTTTCATATTTTCTTACTAATAACGGGCTAACGTATTTAAAAAGTCAGACAAATGGAAATATAGCCTACTTTATTTCCACGCATATTATATTACTTTAGGTTAATAAGACTAACTAACATGATATACGTGGAAATAAAGTAAATGTTTGTCACTCTTTCTTGTATTTTATACTTTTTAAACATGTTGGCAAGTGAAAATTAACGATAAATTCAGCCTCGTGACCATTTAAGAATTGATGTTCCCTGTTGCAGTAGTGGGGCACCACACATGCACTTCAGGTTTTCCTGTTCCTTCAATATTGTGAGATAGGACAAAAAAAACGTTTTTTTCGTTATCTTTTTGATCCGACTTTTCCAACATGTCAATTTCTTCTTAGGAAGCAAAAATAAACATTACATTTCAAACTGAAATTGTTATTTGTGACTGGCAACAAACAATTACCAAATATTAGACTAGACAATATTATTATTAAACAATGCTCTCTTATTTTAAAGGATTATCAAAATATTTAAATAAAGTTCTAAATGTTAGATTAATTTTCATTACGTGAAATCTATCAAACAGAATGCTATACGTAATTATTAATAGAAAACCCTTTTTGTTCAGAAGTTAAACTGATAAAAATAAATAAGTGCAACACTGTGATCTGTGTAATATTACCTGCTTTCCGATGCTGATCTCTTGTCGGCGTTGTGTGCACTTCATCCCTTTGTGGAGGGTCATCTTTAGTCTGTTCAATAACATTGCTTTGTTCCACTTCCTCTTCCGTCAAATTTCCCGCCACTACAACTGTAAATTAATGTCAGACTTAGTTCACAAAGCGAAACAATTTTGAAAACGATTTTTAGAAGTTAAACTTTAAAAATAAATTCTTGTAGAATACATAAAGTAATATAAAAGAAATATGAAAGGTACACATGATTATCGTATATTAGCAAATTTGTCTTAAAAAATAAGCTAAATGACCATCATGGTTCGACCCGCCTCTGTGGCCTAGTTGATAGCGTACTGGGCTTTCACCCCGAGGACCCGGGTTCGATTCCCGGTCAGGGCTTGGCATTTTCATACGCTATAAATCATCCCATCGTCTGCACAATAATCAGACGATAAACACCAAAAAAAAAAAGGTACGACCCAGACTCGGAACCTTGATATAAGCGCAGATTCTGACGTTTAGTCACTTTTAAAGAAGTTGTTAAAGAGTTCATACAATCCACCCGAGTGTGTGTGTGTGTGTGTGTGTTTGTTGTGTGTGTGTGTGTGTGTGTGTGTGTGTGTGTGTGTGTGTGCGCGCGCGCGTGTGTGTTGCGTGTTAGTACTCCGGCACCAAAAGTTTTCTGTTTTTATTCAAATTTACGAGAAAATCTGTTTTGGTTCGCTATTCAGCAAATTCTGTTCAACAGTTTTAAAAAATGGCGTTTTTTCATAATTTTAAAAGATACAATTTTTTGTGAAAATCTGATTTTATCATGTTACGAGTAGTAAGCGTTAATATCTGAATAATTAGCAGTTTATATTTTAAAATTCATTTAAAATTCAAAAATTTATATAACCTTGGTCAGGGTTAATTTTTCGTATTTTCAACGTAATTTAAAACGCTAATTTGTACAGATTGTAACGCTGATTATGAAGGAGGAAATATATTTCCAAAAAATTTAAATGTAAACAAATTATTGTGATACTTTTTAGCTTTTGGAAATTCGCTTCCATCACTCAAGCGGGACAACTGCGTGCAGTGATTATTCATAATGAAATTAAATAATTATTTAACTATTTTCATTACGCACGTATAACTATGCGACGTTGCCAGTGTGAAGGAACATTAAAATCAATCTCATTTACATAATCTGCAAATCGGACAGCTGTCAAAGATAGGAACACAAGCCAGAGTGTATCACAACATCTATTTCATTTTGAACTGTAACTCAACTGACGTAATTGAAACAACATCCTCAAACTGGACATTTTGGGGTCACACCGTTACAGTTGCTGTTGTGATTTAATACTCTAAGGACGTACAATGTTTCCAGTTGTAGCAACAGTCACTGTACTGATAAGTATTTTGAATGAAACGATAAGAATTTGACTAATATTAAATAAACATTTAACTGCAAAAAGGGAACTAACTCCTTTGTTTTGAAAGTTACAGAGAAAAACGTAAAAAGTTTAGATACCTGCAGTATGCTCATGATATTACAAATTTATAATTAAAAAAATTATTAAAATATGTGATCTTAAATGTGTCATGAAAGCTAAAAATAGTAAAACTTGTGGGCCTAATCAAATTAAATTCTTATAATTTTAGACTGTCCACTACCTATAACTGTAACTTAATGTTACTTGAAAGTGTATTTAATGATGTTTTAAAATTATATTGATTTCATACTAATGAGATTTTACATAAATAAAGTGTATGTAATATCTCTATAAACACACACACACACACACACACACACACACACACACACACACACACACACACACACAAACACACACACACATACACACACACACACACACATAAAACAAACACACACACACACACACACACACACAAACAAAAACACACACACACACACACACACACACACACAGGTTTATTATTTAAATGTATGCTATTATGGTTGACTGAAGAATAAAGAAACTTTAGTCAACATTAATGAAGAGTGTTTTATTTCATTAATAAAAAATTAAAATCTGTAATAGGCCTGTATGTTAGAACTTTAAATTAAAAAATACATTGAAAATACGACATGAACCCTTACTGCCGTCGAATTGGTTTTTTTAATTAATGGATTTTTAAAATTTTCGAATTGGGATATTTTAAAGGTTTGAGTTGGTTTTTCCAAACTAATTTACCGAATGTTTTCAGTACCATAAAGCCCGAACGACTTAAAATTAAGATTTTTTCCATTCACTTTAATTTCAAGATGGCGGCCTTTAATTTAAAGGTGAGTTACGCAAAAACGCATTGATTGATTCTTTTGAAATTTGATACGAAGGTACCTTGCATAAAGTCCGAAAGATGTTCTGGTAATGTAAGACGTTTTCCTATAGTCTTCTGTTTCAAGATGAGGGCCTCTGATTCAACGTTGAGAGTGTAGCTGTTGGTTATTTTCTGCAATACTGGCTGAACGGCAAGACATCAAAATTTTGACCACATCATGAGAAAAGAGCATAACATTTCCCAAATTTTGGGCCAGTAACATTGTTTGTAAATGTTATAGTTACCGGTTAAAATGGCGGAAAAGTTATGAACGCTGTCGGGAGTATAAAATTTAGAATATACTGCGAGGTCTGCTGTTCTTTGAGCTACCAATTTATTCAAGTAATATAACTTTAAAATAATTTCAGTGTAACTTCATTTTTATAAGCAACAAAATGTTGGGCATTTGTCACAGAACTAACCCCGGGTTGGAAGGAGGAACAGACGGGCTGACACTAACAAAGTTGGTTCTGTGTAAGTTACAAAGTATCGTGTTGAATTGAAGGGGCAAAGAACGTGACCCTTCCGACACCTTAGACAAATGACTGTCCACTTCCGTGACTCTATGCCACAAACATTCTTATGTGTCCCTCGTTTGTTTAGTGTTCATCTTGTCAAATATGCCAGGAATGTTTCACTTTGCCCTGATAAAATATTTTACGCTGTATAATTGGTATACCAGTCATTTCGATATTGCATTCTTTTCCGTTTTTAATAAAGTTAAAAATGCATAAAAAAGTATTTTCCACGTATAGTTATAAATCTTGTTATAGTGAAGATAAAATTATTTAACGACGATGATTTTTAAATTTTCAATTAAAAATCTACTTAAGTGTTATTATTCTTTTTACATACGTTCATGCAGAGTATGCAAGACAATGGTAGATAATGTGTTTATTCTGTTTAATTTATTTTTACAAAATAAAGTTACTTACTTATTCATGTTATTATTATAGTTTATTGACACATTTGTGTATATAAAGCAATATACGACGTTCTAAGTGTATGGATCAACTCTCATCCTTAAGAGCCTAACTTAAAACATAAACTTAACAACTAGAACATAAGCCTGGACGCTTAGGTTCAAATACTAAAAACTAAAAACATGCGCACAGGACTGTTACTGCTTGTGTGCGGATATACTGTAACCAGTAGTTCAAAGGACAGTAGACCTCGCGGTGTATCCTGAATTAATATACAGAGCGCTCCACGCCAGGACTCGTAATTTGTTCAGCCAAGCCAATTTAATCTGTATTATTGCAGTCACAGTTATGGTAAATCTTGCGGTTCGGATAGCATTACAGAAAATAACCAGCAACTACACTTGTAATCGTTAAATCAGAGGCCGCCATCTTGAAACGGAAATAAATGGGAAAAAATCTTTAGGCTTTACACAAGATATCTTCGTAGCAAATGTCAAAACTAGCGGTTCGTCTGTTTGGCCAAAAATGATTTACAATCTTTATTGTAAATCAGAGACCGCCATTTTGAAATGAAAATGAACGGGAAAAATTTTACACATACTTCATCTGGGCTTTACTCAAGGTACTTTCGTACTAAATTTCAAAAAAAAATTATTTCCTTTAGCCCAAAATGCGTAACAAACACACATAAATTGAAGCAAATTTTCTTTTAAACACAGGAATAAGAATATAAGTGGTGATAGATCTTAACTGGAAGATTTACTAAACGACTTTATAAAACGTCAAAACACGTTTACAAGAAACATTGGGAAACTGGCGCCTCAACTAAAAAGTCGATATCAAAAAGAAAAAAACTGACCGTTTGTCTTCATTTGTGTATACAGAAATAATGCACATGTTGACAGTATAAACAATCTAGCTCTCAAGTGCCTGACTAAAAACATAGATTTAACAGAGTACTGTACTCCCTAGAGTACTGCCCTAGAGGCACATTCTGAACCTGACCAACAATACTGTTATGCATCAACGTAGTTTTAAGTAATTTTGTAGGCACTAATTCAGAGACTATTTGGTAAACTTATGTGTTTATCCATAAGTTGCAGTGGTAATCAGCAATCAAACATGTATCAGTAGATCAAACAGTAAATTTCCTCTTATTTTGAAAGTAAACCGCAAATTTTCATCAAGATATGAATAAAACTAAATTTTTATGAAGTACAAACGTACAATACGATACGTTTTATATAGATTATTTAAAGATAACATGTAATAATAATAGATAAAATAAATGTACGTAATAAACAAATGTAACAAACTGCAATGAAAAAAACTTTATATTACAAGTTGTTATCAGGTGAACTATAAATCAGCAATTATGGCGCCTCTAACCAGTAAAATAGGCCTAGGCACAGGGCTCCCATCTCTCGCGGACAATAAATGCAGAGGCCTGTGTTAAAATACAAAACTAAAAACACTCAACGCTGACATACAAATATCCATAGAGGTGTTTATATATACGGGGTGTGGCAATTAAATAACCGGACTGGTACGCAAATAACGGCAAATGTTCGAAAAACATCTCGTCCATAGAAGTGAATGAGTATTTAAAAGCTGAATTACGAACAATATTTTTGCTTAGTCATATAGCCTATAATACTGACCTAACCTGAAATAACGTGGGCACGGAAAGTAGGCAGCAGTCACGAAATGAAAGTGATGCTTTGCACAATTACGAGACGCTATGCAGAGTGGAGCAAGCTAAACACAACGCGCACCAACTCGTATTGTTTTGTTTAATGCGAGTAACAGATTGGGATTGTTAAAACTTCGGTCTTCCGTGGACCAACAATACGAGAGTGTCTTTGTTCTCGACGCGCCCACACGAAAGAATGAATAACAACATCCTTGATTTAAATATTTTGCATAATTGGCAAAAGTAAATCAGATTACAAGTAAGGTTATTATTACGGGCCCATTGTTTTATACTAATGAGAGCCCAAGGGAATGGCTGCATTCTTTTTTAAATTAGGAAATTTGTTTCGTGATTACAGATAATTGGGAATAAATGGTTACGTTAGACAGTGAAGATACTGCAAATATAATCGAGGCAAGCAGATGTCTAGCTGACACGATGGAAACTGACTTCCAGAAAGTAACATCACACCACGTTAATATATTTCATGTTGAACATTTTTGAAAATCTTATTTTATCAACCTAATAAAAGATAATGTGTGTAAAAGTTTATTTCCATGGTGGAATATGTAAGGTAAAAGAGTAACAAAAAATAATGCTTTTTTTAAGATTTGGAATTGCCGTTTTTTTCAAAACTGTCGAACGGATTTCGCTGGACAACAAACTTGTTCGTCATTACCAACCAGAGTCAAAATCAAACCGGAGAGAAGTCAAAAGCACTATATAAATTTTAAATCCTTTAAAAAGTGATGAATATATCAGAATCAGAGCGGCATCGGATCGGGTCTTACCATGATAGCCGTTCCATTTTCCAATGGAAATTCGTTTATTTCTTGCCTTTAGAGTAAAAATTTATATTCAATATAAATTTGCCTTTTTCTGTAAAATTAAGGTTGTTATTGCTTTATAATGTTCAAGTAACGTCACCAATAAACAAAAGCGTTACGTCGTAATGCTACACTTTAGAGAGAGTCCATCATTGGTTTTATAAACAACATCCACAGAGTGATTAGTCAAGGTAAGCCAGTATAGATTAGGTACGTCTCCGTTATATTCTGTGCAACAATGTTTACATGCAAGTTGGTAGCTTTGTTAATTAATCGGCCAAGTCAATTTAGGCTTTTATTAGGTTAAACTGTTCTTCCGTTATACATTTATAAAAAAATATATATATTTAGTACGTCTTGCATGGGAGATGTAGAATACTAAAAGTATTTTTTTATAAACGTAAAATCAATTCAGGCAATGTTTAGCTATTTTCAATGGAAAACGAGGTAACACAGCGCCATTACGGTAACACTCAGATCCGTGGTTTAGAAATTCTAGCGCATATTCTGATATCTGGCGTTAAAATGAATTCCAATGAAAACTTATTACGAAAATATATAAACAATTGCGAGTTTTTATTAAGTATAGTTATAAAAAGCATTGGAAAAGTTCATTATGCACGTCATAATATTCGGCTGTGAATTCATTATTAATTCATGAATAATGTCATGCATAATATAATGATTAAATATTCCAATATAATTAATACAAACATCTTATATAATTATATGAATAAATTACAACCCAGTCGTTCTTTATGAAGCTTCTAATTAATAAACGATTAGGAATTTATATTAATCCTTTCGCACATTTAAAGGAAACAAAGATTGGAAAAACTCATTACGATTAGGAATTTATAATAACTGTTTTGAGGAAACTGAATTGCAAAAACTCATTAGCAAACTAGCAGAGGCAGCTGAAGCAACTCTAGCAACTAGAGGAGGCTTAGCAACTCTAGCTTATACTACTTTCACTCATCTACTCAAGACACTCTACATAACCTCGTCACCCTAAAGTGTGAAATGACCCGTCCATCAGGAGTGAATGATACCGGCCTAATGGTGTATCCAACGGAGTTCTGCGATATCTAGCGACTTCACAGTGTACCCGTGCATACAGTGCTTCGTATGGACGGACATAATTTCCCTATCTACTCATGGGAAACAAAATGAGTATGAGAATAAATGGGGCCTAACCGCACATAACAAGCTGGCCAAATGGAACACAATCCCCGTGATAAGAGTCAAGAGAAAGAAAAATTAACACGGAATTAGCAAAACAAGCAACTTCATAACGAACTGGGAAGTCACCCAGAAGTGTGCGAGTTGTACACCTTCAATCCTCTCCAAATACTAGACTTTATGAAGAGACTAGACCTTCACAAGGCGAAGTAACTGAGTGTTTGGACGCAATTGGATTTACATTGGTCGCAGTACAATAGTAACTCTGGCAATCAATTCATTTATTCATTACTTATATTAAATGGCAGCCGCCTCGGTGGCCTAGTGGATAGCATACTAGGCTTTCACCCCGAGGACCAGGTTCGATTCCCGGCGAGGGCTTGGCATTTTCATACGCTATAAATCATCCCATCGTCTGCATTAGCCCAAATGTGCACAATAGTCGGACTTAAATAATATATATATATATATATATATATATATATATATATATATATTAAATGGCAGAGAATTCATAATTAATACAATTTAATATACGATAATTAAAAGAAAGATTGGGGAAATTCATTACTTCATAAGAACATTTGGTTTGTAATTTAGGGTATAATTCAGATAAGATGTGTCGCTTTGGTACATTGGAACAATATCAGCCATTATGGCTTTGCATTATTCATATCTGTATACCTTTCTAATTTTACTTTTTAGAAATTTGATTCTATCACGCTAACGATATATCTGCTGACGTGTGTATTTATTTACTGATTTCACCCTTATTTATTTTCCATTTATTTCCAAATCGTATCACCGTACTTATATTAATTTAAATAATCTTGACAAGCAGCTGTGTCACTGACATAATGGAAGCTAATTTTCAAAAGGATTTTTCATTATCCAACCCATTTTTAAAGTCTGTTTCCACCCATCATATTAGCATTAAAATCTGCATATATTAGCATTTCTAACCAAATTACATAAGAAATAAGAAAAAGAAATCTGACCTGCGTCCAAGAAAACATTGCTTAATTTCTAAGAATTTTGAAAATTCAAATTGCTGATTTATGCAATTTTTAAAGCTGATTACGATAGTGAAATTGGATTTTCAACCAAAAAAAGGAAAAACTTTAGCATTTTCTGAGATTAGAAATTCCATTTTAAAACTGTTGACGAATTTCGCTGGTTAAAGTACTTGTTTAAGCTATTACCATAATCGATTTTTGTGCAAAGTTTTAATAAAATCGGATCAAAATTGCGAACGTGAGCGTGTTAACACACATAATAGGCGCTCCAACAGCTTATTTTTCCAATGGAAATTCGGTAATAATTATTTTACAACTATACGCTAAAGACACATTAATTATCTGAGTATATATCGACTGACTTTTTCTTTACAAAGAATGACAAATCTTAAATCCGAATGATATTACACTGTTGGGTACAAATACATCAGTTTCAGTACGAGGCTGAAGTCGGAAGAGAGTAGTAATGGTTGTTCCATGACATTGGACCGGTTGTAAAAGTAGCAAAGCCCTGTGGCCTAATACAGAGCAACGAATCGAAATGCAATCATGGAGTAAGATCACCTCAGCAATATTGGCCGCAGGGGTAACTGCCCAATAATGAAGGAGCAACGAAATTCCGATAATCCCCTTCTGTCTGTCTCCAACTCTCATTCGCCTTTTGTCACCACAAGCTTGTAATTCCATGTTGTAAAGAACCGCTTAAATGTTTTTAGAAAATTTACTGGATACTAGAATACAATGAATAGTCGCTGCACGCAGCTGTCTCGCTGACGTTCGTAGTAGTGAGTATCCAATACTTTTTTATCTTATTTCGCCATCATAATCAGCATTAAAATCTGGATATAATCTGTCAGTATTTAGGCAAAATTTAAAATTGTTAATGAACGCAGATTTTGTTGATCACACTGAAAGCGTATGTTACGTCATCCTTAAAAGACAGTATTAATTAATTTTGTTAATTATGCAGTGTTTATTTGTAAATTTCCGCTGACAAAAGAGCTATTCGAGCTAGCGTCATTTTAAGACCCAGATCCGTGACTATTTAAGAACCTAATAGCAACAGAATCAAAACGTTTAGAACAAGTCTTGACAGATCCGCATAAACAAAATATATTTTTGTTTTATTTGGACTACAGCGAACAATGCTAATAACTTGGCACGAAGATTCATCCTTATTAGTTTAAACAAGATCGTTATCCCGCGAAACGCGCTTAACAAACCTTTCAAAATAACAACTACCGAAATTTTAATCGTAACTTTTTCCTTTGGCCATTTTTGAAATTAGCTACGACAGAGTATAATTTCAGTGAAAATTAAAACCTTTAAACGCTAAAACAAAAATTGGATGCAAACGGTGATGCCATGGTGAAATCAGATTTTCAAAAAAAAAAAACAAACAAACATAAGGTAATGAATTATATAATTCACGGCGGTAAAGGTGTTTTTATTCTGACTCCAGATCGCGCGCGCGCACACACGCACCCTTATCATAACTACGTAGTCACTCACTGACATTAAAATGTACAGTCTCAACGAAAATTCCCTCGAACATTCAATGTAACACACACGCTGACCTGATAGTGAAATCACCAAACAACTTCAAAAAGCCATATTTCTTCACTTTTAACCCTTAAATAAAATACTTCAAAAAAAAGAGTAAAATATAAATATTTGCTCGAATTTAATGAAACTAATGTTTAATTTTGGGATAAGTGGAATGTAATTTTTTAATTTCTTCAATCCTTCAATATATTTTTTACTTCAGAATACTTCTAAATTTATTCAATTCAACCTTATTAAAACAACAAGCAAAAAAGTACATTTTTAATGAAAACTACCCTTAATATATGTGAAATAAAAAATTCAAGATAATATATTTGTGCAAGTGAATAGTAACATTGTAAAGGACTTTTTTATATACAACCCTTAAATATACGAACGTTTAAAGCAGAATTTAAAAAAGAACACTTTCATTTGTTCTAGTTTAATGAAACTTAGTATGCAGTAATAACAATTTTATAGTGTTGTTCATGAAACAAAAATATTAATAGGGTTGTTCCACGAAACAGGCAGGGATTACCCTATATATAACAGCTTCAGTAGCTCACTTCTCAATGGAAATATATTGGTTGAAAAGCTCACCAATGAGGTGTACAATATATAATACACGCTCATCATTTTACAAGGCCGTTACTAAAGAAGGAGAAATGCAGCTGTGCTAATGAAGCTTAGACTTCATTGACAATTCCAAACACAAGAGTTCGCTTTCAACAGTTAATTTAATAAGAAACTCACTTTGAACTGAATGACGCGACTGAGACAACCTGCTTGTGGTTAGTTTTTAAGGAGTTGTGTATTTTGGGCACGTATCCAGCCCCCGCGAGGGCGCTGTGGCTGATCTTGTCGCTCAAATTAATCGAGTTTAAACACGTGACCGGCGAACTTGCTGTTCTCGATTCTACCTATATCAGATTTCAACTATTCCGGCTTTACTTGGTTTGTTGGCTTACGTTTGTTGGCATAGATTAGGCTATGTTTGGTGGCGTTATGTCTTCAACAGAATAATTGTTTTAGTACTGAAACACACAGAATGGCTTTAAGTAAGGGTTTCATTGAAAATATGGGAAACTAATCGAGTACTCGCCATCACGCTGACGTGATAAAAGCGAATTTCCGAAAGTATTTTTTTTATCTAGCCTTCTTTTGAAACTTTGATTTCATTATCATAATCAGCATTAAAATCTTCTAGCACTTTAAACTTTAAAATTATATTGAAAATACAAAAGTGATCCTTAACCGCCGTCATCTACTAAATGCCTCAATTTCAACGGATCTTTGACAAATAAGTTTGAGATAAAAGTACAATGGTATAGTGAAACTATTGAACTCATTTTGCTGGTTAACGAATGTGTGCAGGCTATTAACAGAATCTATCTTTGTGCCAAGTTTAAACTAAAATTACAAACATGAGCGTGTTAACACATAAATTTTAACGACGAGTCGGAAATTGATTTAGAGGTAATGACCGTCGCTCATTTCGTTTAAATATAATGATATCTGTAGGCTAATATATATAATCTATGGATGTCCATATGTTTTAGTTTTGTTGGTTTTATAAATATATTTTTTTTACCCTATTAGATTCGCCATTTATTTTAATCAATTTAATTAAATATTAGTAGTTATTATATCTCATAAAAGTGGTTTTTACTTCGATACGTGTGTGTGTGTGTGTGTGTGTGTGTGTGTGTGTGTGTGTGTGTGTGTGTGTGTGTTTACATATCTGGATAATTCAAAATCTGATAAAACGTGGCACTAAAGTTTCGTTTTTGCCCATATCTCGACAATATTTTAATTTAAAAGAAAAGAAGAATTTTTAAAAGAATTTTTAGTTTTTGTAAAAATTATTAATTTTCGTAAAAAAATGTTAAAATCGAATATTCTTAAAAGCGCTCAAACGATTTTGATCAAAATTTCCTAAAATCCAACACAAAACTAACACGTACTATTCTGCTATAAACATGTACCAATCAACAGTTTTTTTTAGCAAATATTTCCTTAATTAGAAAATCAATAAGTATTGGAGCGGCCATTATGGTAATACCCAGGCTCGAATTCTTGAAATACGTTCCTGACGGAATACTTTTTTTGCTAGTTCATTAAAAATGTTCCAGCAAAATCCTAACACTTCAAAAAAATAGCCATCTGCCACGTTATCATAGATAACGAGTAATTTTCATCTTAAGTTTTAAGCTGACATGTCTGGGGCCACAGAGCCGCTGTTAATCCCATTCCCCCAAAACATTATTTTACACTTTTTTGAAAATCTGATCTCACCAGTGTAATTACCATTGAGCGTTTAAAATTTTCTACGGTATTTGAGAATTTTTCATTCTATAAAATTTACGCAGATTTTAACATTGATTTACGACTGTGAAGTAAGATTTTCAAAAAAAAAAATGCAAGGAAAAAAGTTGTTTCGATTTATCCATTACGTGAGCGAGACAGCAGCGTGCCACGATTATTGTTAAGTAATTTTCGGAACGAATTCAAAGTAAACGGCGAAGAAAATAATAATTAATTATCAATTTAGTTTCCGGTGCAATAATTAAACAATAAAACAAGTACTGTAATATTTCGAGAAAAAAATATAAGTACGTTGGTCTGTTGAAGGAGCAATTAGGCGCCGTTTGTTCTAGCCCGAGACTTAATTAGTGTCCTGGGCAAATGAATTAATTTAGCCACGTCTGTTTCTGATGTGTGTGAGCCGAGCACACGTGCACGCTGCCTCGCTACGCTCCGCTTCGCTACAAATTAATAAATCAATTATTACACGTTGTAATTAATTATTGTGTGCGACAAGTTTCGGACTAAAACTTCGGTCTTGACAGTAATTCTGGTTTGTTTTATTTAGAACACAAATCAAGTTGAATAAGCCGACGCGATGACTATATGAATAGGGTTTCGTTGTAAATTTTGAGAATAAGAAAATTATCCACATTGGATTACGCAGCCAAAAAAAGAATTCAGTAAGTTGTATATTTTTGACAGCATACATCCCTGTTTAGTATGCTACATTCCTGTATTTGTGTAGCTTTTTTCGTTTTCTTGGTGACTTGTGGTTCCTCGTTTCCATAAAATTAGTTTTTATTTTTGACCATACAATGTTTGAATGTTTGTTCCTAGTTTTTAGTATTTAAACAAAGGCGCTAGGCTTCCTGGATAATGTTCTATTTGATAAGTTTTTTGTTTTAAATTAGGCACTTAAGAACGACGGTTGATTCATACTATCGAAACGTCGTGTATTTTTTTCATATAAATAAATGATTGAAAATAAAATAATAATAATAATGGTTATTACAGTATAATCTTTATATATGTATGTTTTCCCTGAATAGAAATCTAAACTTCTGCGTGAATTTTTTTTGTAACTCAAAAATTGCCGGTATATGTGAGCAGGCCAGTAGGAGCCCTCCATGGTATGCCTGAATTACTGTGTTATCGATCGATCTGTGGTATTTAATTATCATTCGATTATGTACTGTTTTTTCGGTTTAACATAACCTCAAGTATCTTTCATACTTTTTCAATCATTAAACGTGACGCCTACATTTTCAAATCATTTGCAAAGCAAAGGACATTCAGGTACTAACGTAATACAATTGTCAATGATGTAACCTAACCTAAATTTCAACACAATCTGTTAAGCCTTTCTAGGGATATAAAATATTAGTAAAAAAACAAAATGACACAGCAGTTAAAAGAAGCGTTTTTCTAGATACATGTTTGTAAGAACTTTTCTATAATTTAAACCAAAAAACCACCCTTTGAATTATATCCGCTCATTAGAGAAACGCCCTGTATAAAATGTACAAACTGTATCTTTTAGTAGCGCTAACAACTGGTTAAAATTTTTTCGAAGAACGATATCAGGGGCCCAAAAATTACAATATACTCAGCCTACGTTAAGTTTAATACTGCAAGTATGTAGGGAGGCAAGAGATATTAACACAATGAGACGTATAATCAGTCTCTGATTCAAGAAATGAATATTGTAAATATGATATGGGAGTTACTGTGATGCAAATTATCTTAAATAGGTACTGGTTTTAGTTTTAATTTCAAAAAGTAAGTGGGGGGAGTAAGTAGGTTTAACTCATAAAGTAGTAACGGTCTCAGCGACTAACCTTTGTAAATCTACCCACTTTGGCAGGATTAACCGTCTAACCTCCAACCCCGTCTTTTAAGTCAAGGTAATTACTCGGCAATTAGATTAAACGATTACACTTCCAGCACATAACTCTTGATCATTATCTTATCGTTAAGGATCTTCATTACGTCATACAGTACATAAGCGTTTTTAGAAGTTTATACAAATATCGTTTGTTTTAACAAAATTATTATTGCACATAAATGCAGCGCGCGCAGATGTATCGCTGACGCGACGCAAGAGAATTAAGAAAAATAAACAAAATTAAAAAGGAAGCAACATAAACGAATATTTTAATGTGAACGAAACGAAAATACGAAAATGAACTGTGACCGCCGTACAATTTATCTCTTTGATCTTAAATTTTGTTCGATGATTGATGAGGAACGTGAAGTCGGATTTTCAGTTAAGTGTAAGATGAAAAAATGTGACTAATTTGCTAACCGAAATTATACATAACTGATAATAAAGAAAATGGACTATTATATACAAATATATATAAAGCATCATTGCATAAATATCCAACTGTTATGGTCTAGTAATTGTAACGGCTGGCTGGGTTGGGCACGTAGTACAACAGCGTTCCTTAATAATTTAAACTAGGAACATTCAAACTGGGAATAATGGAGTAACTGGGAACACTCAGCTCACTGGTAGATTTTGTATTCATTTTAAGAATACTAATATTATTAAGACATTTGCTATTTGGAAGTGAAACTTATTAAAGTTTACAAATAAAAAAACACAGTTTTAATTCATTACAGAGCTTTAATACTCACTACCGAAATAAAAAAAAAGTGTTAATCCACTACAGAGCTTTATTATTCTCTACCGGTTTCGACATATTCAGGTTATTCACAAGTGATATATTAAGCTGAAATTGTTCACACATAACTAAACCAACGGGACTAAGGAGAGGGGAAAATAGGAGTGTGGTGAAAAATGCTAGTTTTAGGAAAACCAATTGCGTACCACGAATTGATGCCTACCCACAAAACTCCTTAATCCCTGTTTTCTACCTGCTTCAGTATTAGTTCATACCCCACTTCTACTTCCCTTTCTCTTCTATCCAGTAGTTGTTACCACACAATTTTAGCTTAGTAGCTCATTTGTGAATGACCTGAAAATGTCGAAACCAGTAGCGAGTAATTATACCTCCATAGGGGATTAAAACTGTGTTTTTATTTCGGTAGTAAGTAATAAAAGTCTATATTGGATTCAAACTGTGTTTTTATTTCGATAATAAGTAATAAAGCTCTAAAGTGGATTAAAACTGTGTTTTTATTTCGTTAGTGAGTAATAAAGTGAATGAAAACTATGTGATTTTATTTCGATAGTGAGTAATAAAGCTCTATAGTGGATTAAAACTGTGTTTTTATTTCGGTAGTAAGTAATAAAAGTCTATATTGGATTCAAACTGTGTTTTTATTTCGATAATAAGTAATAAAGCTCTAAAGTGGATTAAAACTGTGTTTTTATTTCGGTAGTAAGTAATAAAAGTCTATATTGGATTCAAACTGTGTTTTTATTTCGATAATAAGTAATAAAGCTCTAAAGTGGATTAAAACTGTGTTTTTATTTCGTTAGTGAGTAATAAAGTGAATGAAAACTATGTGATTTTATTTCGATAGTGAGTAATAAAGCTCTATAGTGGATTAAAACTGTGTTTTTATTTCGATAATGAGTAATGAAGCCCTATAGCGAATTAAAACTGTATGATTATAATTCCATAGTGAGTAATAAAGCTCTATAGTGGATTAAAACTATATTATTATTTTGGTAGTGAGTAATAAAGCTCTATATTGGATTTCAAACTGTGATTTTATTTCGTTAGTGAGTAATAAAGCCCTATAGTGAATTAACACTGTGTGATTTTATTTCCATAGTGAGTAAAAAGCTCTATAGTGGATTAAAACTATATTATTATTTCGGTAGTGAGTAATAAAGCTCTATATTGGATTTCAAACTGTGATTTTATTTCGTTAGTGAGTACTGAAGCCCTATAGTGAATTAAAACTATTATTATTTCAATAGTGAATAATAAAGCTCTACAGTGGATTAAAACTGTGATTTTATTCATAAACCTTAAGTAATTATGTATTTACGACAATCGTAACGCTTTTTTACATGCTATTCGAGCTATCAGGTAATTCAGTTCTTTCAGTATAGAAAAGGTGTTAGACCCGCCTAAAGATATTAACACTTCAAAAATTACGATTTAAAAAAAATATTTTTCATGATCAGTATTTCAAAATATCTGGATGGATGTTTTTGGTAACGAAATTGAATTCATTTTTGTGCTAAGTTTGAATCGAAAAAGACCAAAATTGTAGAAGTTTATCTGCTATTCGACAAATAAGAATATTATTCTGTATGTAAAATACAGTACTTAATGACCCTCAAACGTGTTATAAGGTTAGGATCGGTGTTGATTACATTGTTCTGAGCGTGGGTTTTCCAGGAAATTGACTTATAATAAGATTGACCTATTTATTTCCAATGAGTAAAATGACAAAAAAACAAAAATATTAATGTTTGTAAAATACACGGTGAAGAAATATTAAGTACAAAGTGTGACGTCAATATTAGCTTGTCATGAGATTTCAGTTATAGAAAGGAAATTAAAATGTCAAATCTGACACCGAAAGAAACTTTTCAAGGCGTATTGGAAGCATAGAATGACAGAATAACTGCTAAAATGACACAGCATCACAGAGTTGTGCCTTTAATTATTTTTACTTAAACAGTGTTTACATAGTTTTACCTTTAATCAGATGCATGTCATTAATAATAAAAAATACCTTTTAAAAAGCAGAGTATGATGGTCTTTCTGACGCAATGTAAAACAAATTTTCAAAAATAAAATTATTTCAACATATGGAAATAACACTTTGCAAACAAAAATGTTTTGGTAACAGCTACGACAAGTTTCTCACCCACCAATCATGCGTTTCAAAATGGCGGCATCTTTGAAAACACTAACTGTCTTACTTAACACTCTTCTAACATGTAATTTCATCATTCCCTGACTTAATGGGCGTAACATTTTGCATAATCTGACATTTTATATTTTCAAAATCCTCACTGCGTATAAGGTTCATTAATTTTGATTGGGGCAATAATATGATGTGTGTGTTTGTTTGTTTGAGAGAAAGAGAGAGAGAAGGGGGAGGGGAGGGGAGAGAGAGCGACAGAAAGAAACACCCTTGCGTTCATAAATTTGGTCCGATCTGATTCAAACTTGGTGCAAAAATCGTTCTTCGTAATAGTTTACGTAAATTTATTACTCAGAAAAACCCGTTCAACAAATTTCAAATCTTATACACGTTTTTGAATATCTGACTTTACCACCGTAATCAGCGTTAAAATCAGTAGAAATTAGCGTTTCAAATTTTGAAAATCCATTGATGGTCAAGGTATATTTTCCATGTAATTTGATAGTTTAATAAAACGCGAATACATGCTTGTTCAAAATTAGAAAAATTGCTTTCTTACGTGTGCGAGACAGCTGCGTATAGATTACTTGTATTTCAATCTATACTGTACAGTTTGTGAAGTTCGCGATACATGATTCAGCACTCACCTGAATCGAAGCTGAGCTCGCTGATAAGGATCCATCGCGCAGCAAAATACAGTTCCAGTTTGAGAAACCTGCCGACACGTTGATGGAGTTTGATGGTTACGTTGCGGGCGTGCTCCATGATGAGGTCAGGCATGTAAGAGAAGTGCACCGGTTCCCCGGCAAAGTGCCTCCCACCGATGCTGAAGTACACTTTAGCGTGCGAGAATACCTGCAAAACAAAGGACTCCTCACTGTTACTGCACCTCGGGGACCGGAGTCTTACTTCGCCTATTTTATGCTTTGCCTTTTTATTATTTTGCTGGTAAACGTATGAACTCGCAGGGTACAATCCTATTGGGAGGGCTTATGTTTTATTTACTTTTTTTACCTTATACGCTATAAATGATTTTACTTCTCTCGAAAACGTTACTTCGTGGATTATTAATAGAAGCGCACGATGTGCAGACCTCAAAATAAAAGTTGCTTTAGTGTTGGAAGAATCCAAGTTTAGTGCATGTATTTAAATTACAAAGATAGTTAAACCAGACGAGGTACAATTTTCAGTCAACTGATATTTGATGGCATTTGTTTCCATAGAATATGCCTATCAAAACAACACCTTCAAAGGATTGTTTGATGAATAAACTATTAAAAATTTATAACTGTTCAGTATACGAACCAAATCGATAATACTTTTGTCGTAAAATGAGAAATACTTTTACCAACATACAAAAAGCAATATAAAAAAAGTTATGAAGCAAGAAAACGTTTTGAAAACAACTTATAATAATGTTTGCAAAGAGAGAACATTGTAAAAATAATTATTTAAGTCGTTAGACTTTCTCAAATTACGAAGTATACACAAAGTAATGGCACGTGTTACACCAACACCCCATCAAGGACTCGCACATTGTGAGCACGGGTTTGACAACACCGAAGTGCCGCCCTAGATCTAACCTTTATTTATCTGTTCTTGGGCTAAATCTCTTCAATCCAAGACAAAGTGGAAGAGCGTACGCCGAAGGATGCTTAGCTTAAATTAAGCATTTAGATTCTGAAACTGAGGTGACCTCCAGATTTAATCCAGCCTCACCTATACGAGACTCTGTATGGGTGGACATTATATTTCCCTAGCTACTTTTCGGATTTGGATGGTTGGAAACAACCTTCGAAGCCCTCAAAAACTTAGGTAAATGACAAAAGATAACCTGTAGAATAAAAACAGCATTGTGGTAGATAAAACAGGGGCGGTACCTAAGGAGGGGAAAACCACTAGCAGAAAATCGCAGCAGATTGAGAAGACGCTAAGCAGATCTACCTAACCTTGTAATGGAAGAAGTGAAAGTTGTTGAACTTTTACAGTAGTAAGGCCTATCTCATATTAGGTAAACTTTTGAAGACGTATACACCAATGGGAGCACAAAAGTGCAAACTGAGAAGAGAGGCACTCACTGATGGGATTATTCTACTGAACTAGAAACACTCAGTACTGATTCATCACAGTGCCAGTGACCACCAAAATAATCTCAAAAACTACACCTAAATCAAAATAAAACTAGAATTAATCAAAAATAAAATTAAGTCATATTATTAATAATGAAATAATTAACGTTTTACACGTACTGAGTACTCGGAAAATATTAATATTTCCAGTAGGAAAACATACATTCTCAGTAACTCTGTTTTGAATCGTACTGCAAATTATAATGTAGCATTACAACGAACGGCCAAACCAGGGCCACAATCTGGAAGCTACATTTGTACAAACTGAAACCAACTTATTACAGTTGGTAACTGGTTGTTCAAGTTTACACAGATTAGATAATTTTTTTAAACTGTTGGCTACTGTTCATACACATTTAATGACTTGTAATATGTTCACAGATAGAAATATACACGGAAAAATTTGTTATAGCGTGTGTATGTGGGAATGGTTAATTATATTAATAATCGTGGAACGCAGCTGTCTCGATGACGTGTGGAGAGTGAACCCTGACCGCTTTCAGGTTCAATTTCGTATTTTTAACAAAATTTAAAAAATAATAAGCTGATTCATGAAATTACACGCTTACTACGATGGCGAAATCAGATTTTTGAAAGAGTGCAAGATAAAAAAATAATAATTGGAAATAGCTGCCACTTTGAAACTGTTAAACGGGTTTTACTGGTCTACGTAATTGCCCAAACAATTGATTTTAGTGAAAAGTTTGAATCGAATCGGATCAACATTACGAACATGCGAGTATACGTACCTCTCAATGACCTAAAGTCACAAGCAGTGCTCATTAAATGTTTCGAGTCCTGGTCCTAACACGATGCATTTTCCAACGGAAATTCGCTACTACGGCAGAGGCAGCGGGCAATACTTTGAAAAGTTAATTTCTTCAGGAGTTTATTTATTGAAATAAATGTTGTGACAGGGGAAGAAGACAATGCAAATGTATAACCTCTGAGTTCACGCCAGTGTCACTGTGTGGATTCCGACTTGAGAAATGGAAGCTTAGAAAGACACGACAGAAGGATAAACCTGGATTAGACTCACCGCGCACTGCTCACCACTTACCATTCCGGTGACAGAATAAAGTTCCACTATACTAAAGTATAGCACCGCCGACATGTTGGTGAAACAATTATTTGAAAAGTTGCTCTGCAAACAGAATATGTTATGTACTTTAAACCTATCGGATGAAGTCGAAATGAAAACTTTTTTATGGAATTTTCATTGAAAAAACCAGCTTAAAGCGGTATTTAGGATAAGCACTTAAAGTGGAAAATTTCAATATGCAATTTTTGCAATTTAATCGCTCGATTCTGAGAGATTATTTTTGCAGATCTTAGTTTTTGTTATTTCTTAATGCGCGGGTGTTTTAAGTTCGCAATTCATTTTGAATCCGAATTGATGCAAACGTAACACATTCGATTTTTGATAGCTTGGACAAGTACAACCCAGCATTGTAAGTTCAGTAGTTTTAAAATTTCATTTCAATTCTTGAAAAAATTCGTAACTTTTTAACATGAATTCTTTGGAAATTTTCATTTCACAATTATAATCAGCGTCACAATTTTCACGACAGCATTTAAAGTTATCGAAATCCATAAAAAATCCAAATGAAAATTAATTTTAATGTTGATTACGTAGTAAAATCATATTAAAAAAAAGTAAGATACAAAAATAAATTCGTTCATTTCGTGAGCGAGAGAGCTGCGTGACGCGATTGTTTGTTTTTTCATAATTTTCGCTGATTATAAATCACTTCAGTCTTATAGATGCGAAGAATAATAAGTATCAGGAACACAAGTATGCAATTTAAAAGTAAGCGTCTTTCAAAAAAAAAAAAAAAAAAAAAAAAAAACACTATACTTTACAATCATTTTTGAAAACGAACCCTGACCGACGTAAATTGATAGTATTTTTTGAAAATCTGATTTCCTATCGTATTCAAAATTAAATACGTATGAATTTCAAATCAAATAATGCCGAAAATGGGCTTGTTCCCGAAATAAATAAAAAGAAAGTCGCCTAAGTGAGGGAGCGGTCATAGGTTTATAAATTTCCTGATTCGACAAACGCAAAATTTAAAAAAATATTTTTTACGAATTTTTATTGGCAAATAGCTCTTGGAGACCCAAACCCAAGGCCTTGAAATGAGTACGATTTTGGTCGGAGGGGTGGTAGGGTGTGTGTTAGTGTTAATACGCCCACGTTCGCAACGTAGCCAGATTTGATTCAAACTTGACACAAAAGTCGAACATGATAATAGTTTGGACAAGTTCGTTAACTACAAAATTAATTTCAAATTTTAAAAAGTTCATAACATTTGTTTCTTAAATGTTTTTGAAAATTAGATTTCACCATAGCGTTGAAAACTGCGTAAATTTGCATTTTGAATGTTCAAAATCCACTGAAATTCAGAAATGTAATTTTATTGCCGTCAAGGTTCATTTCCCGTATTTCCAATGCAATTTTAAAGTTTAAATCGTAATATACGGTTTAATATGCAGGTTTAAGCGCTGTCTAGATGATGAAATCAGAATTTTAAAAAAGGGTAGGATTAAAATTTCTCTTTGAAGTTCGCTCCTATCACGTCACTGTAACAGCTGCGTACAGTCGTTATCACTTTATTTCACTGGCTAGACTGGTTTTGTGCTGCAAGGAAAATGCAACTAATTTCTTTATAACTATTGCGCGGATAATTATATTTGCTAGACGACAAAAAAATAGAGAAATATTTAATGAAAGCGGAAGAACATAAATAAAGTGTAAGCGAGAATCCAACAGGAAATAATAACATTCAGCGATTTCTCTCAGGACAGAAAATAAGGATATCACCTTATATGCAATCCTTATTATCCCTACAAAATACCTAGTATGTAGGTCAATTTTATAACCGCCATAACCCTACGAACATTTTCCAATTTCATTCAATTTATGGAATTCGTTAAGATTTATTTTCTTCGATAATTTTAAACGAATCATTTTTTTACACTGACAAGTTTAATCAACAACTCCTATTATCAATCATTATATGTTATTTTATAACAGTAGTGTACTTCAACAATAACTATGTCTGTCCGGAATAGAAATATAAATTACTGCAAGAATTGTCATGAAATTTTGCATGCAGACACTTTTAGATAACGTATCAGTGTTTTTTTTAATTTCTATTGGAAAATGATCTATTGGAACAGCCGTCAAGGTAACAACCAAATTCGAGACCTTGAAGTGATCACTGATCCTGACAATTGTATTACTTTTTGAGGGGTTGTCGGTGTTTTGTGTGTGTGTGTGTGTGTGTGTGTGTGTGTGTGTGTGTGTGTGTTGTGTGTGTTTATCAGGAAAATAACAAAACACATAAATATCGGATATAGAGCAGTTAATATCCATACAACTGAAATAATGAAATAAATTGTAACTTTTAGGGCGTAACGTAATTCATTTTGATCAATTTGTGTGCGTTGTATGCTAAAATTGCATGTAATGGAAACATGTAACATCATTAATATTTATATTTTTTAACTCTAAAAACCGAATGTTTAAAGTCCGTTAAACTGTTACCTGCACGTCTTTTGTGTAGAAGTTGTTTGTGTGCAAATACATTGCGGAAAAGTTTCGAACGTGATCAAATTCGAAGATAAGTTCGACTGGATGTCCAACCACCCCAGGTGTGTCGTTTCGCCATCCGATCCAACTGGACCCTACACAGAAAGTCACATACATCATAACTTACCAGACACTTAGTAAAGTTATACTTATCTTTACAACAAATTTCCATTATTGTTTAATTTAGTTAATATTTACTTCTATAAATTAATGATGACTGATATTTTCAGAAAATATGACGAGGAATATTCAAATAAAAAAAAAAAGATTCGAGCAGGATTATCGCAGAGTAGTGTTTTTTTTGCGCCAGTGCCCAAATCGTCTTATATAATATTCTATATATAATGAACTTACTTAAACGTAAAGAGACAAGATAAGCTATGTTCGCACAACAGCCACTATCACTGTTGGAGACAGTCTGGAAGACGTAACAAACGTACAAGACACCATCGATGTCCTCAAAGAAGGACAAAAAGATAGTGTATTGAGATTAATGACTGCAAGTCAATACGAACTGATTCTTGGAAGGTTCCTAATACAGCCAAAACTCATGTTGTAAAACTTAATTGGAAATGCAAATGAAAAACAAATGAAAGCGCTGAACATCAGATTTAGGTAAGCTATTAGCTCATTGGTAGGTTCTGAATTGTCAGTGCAAAAAAACTGCTGATATACTGGAACATTCTAAAACCTGTGTGAATATATGATATCCAGTTGTGGGGCTGACAGTTCGGAATTGTCAGTGCAAAACAAACTACTGATGTACCGGAAAATTCAAAAACCAGTATGAATTTATGATATCCAGGTGTGGGGCTGACAGTTCGGAATTGTCAGTGCAAAACAAACTACTGATGTACCGGAAAATTCAAAAACCAGTATGAATTTATGATATCCAGTTGTGGGGCTGACAGTTCGGAATTGTCAGTGCAAAACAAACTACTGATGTACCGGAAAATTCAAAAACCAGTATGAATTTATGATATCCAGGTGTGGGGCTGACAATTCTAAATTGTTATTGCAAAACAAACTGCTAATATAGAAGTAAATTCTAAAGCCCGTATGAATGTATGATATCCAACTGTGGGGCTGAACAAATAACAAATCTAAATATTATTCAAACGATCCAAGTTAAAGCCTTGCATATAGTAAATGCTCCGTGTTACGTAAGTAATTAAGACCTACACAGAGACCATCAAAGAAGCAATAAAGAGTACTTTTTTGAAACATATGAAAAGACTCCATAATTATGACAACGACCAGTAAAAAAGAATAACAGGTGGTAGTGAAGTAGTGCGACGTCTTAAGAGAAGAACCAATAAACTTGCTGCTTTAGTGATAACGATGATACACAAGTAGCATCCTTTTATAGAACGAACTATTGAGTTTTTCCAAATAATTGAATCATTAAATTGAGAAATTACTAGATTATTGCCGAAAGTCAGTTGTAATAAATAATATTAATAAATATTGTCGATATTTCTATCGACAAATCGTTGAATGAAAGAGAAGTAAAAAAACATCCACATTCACAAAAACTTCCAACACTTTTGTTCACTGTTTCCAGCGGAGGCGGATGAAGTAGCACGTGGTGGGTGTAGCGATCCACCATACCTCTAGCTCATACTGTTCTCACTCATCTACAAAAAAACCACACAAATTGAAAGGAAATTAACAACGAGGGTAAAAGTTCCTCCATAACGAACTGGGAAGTCACTAATTAGAAATGGTGGAGTTACCTTGAATCTTTACCAAAAATTAGACTGAATGGACTAGGGTTGAAGAAGGCATCGTAACTGAGGAATATAGAAAGGAGGCGCAATAGGCACAATAGTAACTAGACATCTATTGATCAAAATCTAATGAGCCGACTTTATGAAATTATACAAATTTGTTTTCTGTATATCGGTAGCTTCTTTGGGGAAGTATTTGAACATAGGATATTTTGTCTAATGTTTTTGCAAGCATAATTATCTTGGTGGAAAATAAAGTAGCCCTTTTCTAAATCCAATGTAGTAAAATTCAAGGCTGGCGGATCTTGGGATCTCATTACGGAATTCACCCTCGAGGGGCTAATAGTTAGTCGTAAAAGTTAATTCGGTTATAAATTATCCGAGAAAACATAATCCAAGAAGAAGAAGAAAATAAGGTCCCGCAACACTTCTTGGTTACAAGTTGTAAAAGTTATAGACCTACTACCGTAGCTTAACTTCAAAGGTCTAGTAGCCAGCCGTTTACCGAAAATATACTTTCAAGTAACTTGTTGACCGAGCGAACCGAGGTCTCTGTTTCAATTCGATCGTTGGGCATTTGGTTTCTGTTTGTTTTTTTTTTTTTTTTTTTTTTTTACGTAGTTTTAGCCAAATACATTGACCAATTGTTTTGAAATTTGGTACGAAGGTATTTTGTACAAAGTTCTAAAGACGTATGTGTAAGGTTCTCTCACACTCACTTCTGTTTCAAAATGACAGCCTTCACGATGAGTGTAGTTCGCTCTGATACGGGTTGAACGGCAAGACCTATCACAATTTTGACTGTTTCATGAATAAAGAGCGTAAAATTTCGAATAAATTTGGACAAATAATATTTTTCCTAAATATTACAGTTACAGATTAAATTGGCGGAAAAGATACGAGAGCTGTCGTGGAGTGGTGGCCAGGGAATTGCGAGGTCTACTGATCTTTGGACTACTACTGATAATATTTAATCAGGAGATTAAATACTCACAAATATGTATATTTGTTTCAATACTCACAAATATGTATGAGTGTGTGTATGCGTTACTACATCATTGTTAGTAATTTCGATCCGATTTGATTCAAGATCGCACGAAAATAGTATTTGGTAATTAGCTTAGACACGTTTGTTACTTAGTAAAATACGTTCAAAAGTTTCAAAATGGCGGCCAATTAATTATTTTTTTTATAAAACCTTTTTGAAAATCTGACAGCTTTACAATGTGCATTAAAATAGCATTTTAAAGTTAAACATTTATTGAAAATAGGAAAATTAATAGTTTCAATTACGTATGTTTTAAATTGTAATTTGAAAATTTAAAATGTTAATTAATGCATATTCTAAATCTGTCATTTTCAAAGACATTCTACGATTAAAAGTTGTCACACATACATATAAAACACAAATGTGTGTGTGTGTGTGTGTGTGTGTGTGTGTGTGTGTGTGTGTGTGTGTGTGTGTTTGTGTACACACGTGATTTGTAATAGTTCCGTAAGTTACAAGTTGCACCAGTTATACGTAAGATTTACTCTGCGCTTTGAGCTTATCTGTGTCTCTATTTGTACGTTCTACACTATTCTATTTGCCAGGAGGAAATATCAGAGCAGCTTCCGCACAGTATTGAGGTTATGTAACTTGATATGCAAGGTATGTGTAATAGAGAGCTCTACCCAACTCGAGATCTAGTGTAAGCCCAACTTAATTGAAAGTTTCGTGGGAAAATAAACTGTATAGCAGATGACACTATTACACACAGAGTAGTCATAAGATTCAATAGCATGCGGAATGAATGCAAGTTCACATTTCAATGTACACACTGTACACGTTCATGAATTACAAAGTTCATTTGCACCATCTTCAAGAAGCGAAATACATATTAAACAATCGTGGCACGCAGCTGTCTCGCTCACGTGATTGATGCGAAAATCAATCATTATTTTATTTACCATATGATTGGAAATATGATTACACCCTGATGATCAACCCTGACCGCCGTCAGATACAATCCCTGTTAATATAAGCAGGATTTAACGCTAATTTAAACGGTTAAGTCGGAGTTTTTACAAAAATGTTTAGCCCTAAAATACAAAAGTTATAAAGTTTAAATGGCTGCCATTTTGAAAAGGTTGCAAGGATTTTATTGGACAACGCGTTCAACCAAACTACTACCAATATTGTTCTTTGTGCAAAGTTTTTAATTAAATTAGATTAAAATTGCGAATGCTAAATGCTAAAACACACACACACACACACACACACACACACACACACACAAACACAACTCTTCATAATTTGGCTAACTAAAGTGTAAAAGCCGCCTCGGTGGCCTAGTTGATAGCGTACTGGGCTTTCACCCCGAGGACCCGGATTCGATTCCCGGCCAGAGCTTGGCATTTTCATACGCTATAAATCATCCCATCGACTGCATTAGCCCAAGTGTGAACAATAGTCGGACGTTAAAAAAAAAAAAAAAAAAAAAAAAATCTAAAGTGTAAAGCGACCCACGTTGACAGAGTCGCTATACCTAATATATCTATCACCTATACCTAAGGTCTATCACATAAAAGTTATTTAAATAAAGTATCCTATTTCCTATAACAGAATATTTAATTATTAATATTAATCTCACTTTAACAAGTAATTTTTAAGATGATAATTAACAGTACAAGAAAGAATTTCAGGATGGTTCCTTGATAATTCAAATGAGAACTAAGAATACTGCTTGACAATGTTCAAAGTAATAAAAATCATTACTCAAATACGATACAACGCTGATTATCAATACATAATCGAGAGTCTTTAATGATGAGACTCTAGGTCGGGTTGTAGAGAGCTATAGAGGTGAGTAGCTGCCAGATTCCAGAGTCAAGACTTCTAGAGATGTGGGTCGACGTCAAAGATGGATTGTTACACTTGTGCGACGAATTACCACTTTATTTATTCACCTTTACTCATGTTATAGTATAAACGTAGGCCTATAATATTTAAATTTCTTCGGAAAAAGTGATCTAGAGGTCATTAACTTTATAAGATTCCATTATCCATAAGCCTGATGTTAATTAACGATACAAATTACTGCGCTCTTTGTTAAGATAAAATTATGTTTAATATGTCATTCTTTTAATGGCGAAAAACCTAAAAGGTTATCATCGTCTATAAATAAATAACAAGAAAAACAAATAAACAACTAGAATAATAGGATAAGTACTACAACTAGAACAACATAACAAATACCAATATATTTTTGTTTGAAAAAAAAATAAAACAAAGAAAGGCAAAATGTATAAAAGCCCAAAAAAGTAAAATAAATAAATAAAAATAAATTTAAAAATAATAATCTAAAACTAAATGGCAATATATAAACTATACAATTATAACAATACTACAATTAGCGAACAAATATCAATACATTAAAAAAATAGTATTTATCAACAAAAGTACGTTGCATAGACGCTATGAAAAAGGAAATGATTAATTTTCTTAAATAAACCTACGCAACGAAGAAATCTCATTTTAAATGTTTAATTATGTTGATATGGTAAGCTTTTTAGATTTTGAATATATTTTTTTGATTTTAAAGATCTTTGCTGTACATTTAAAAGCAAAAATTATGTACATAATGTAAAAAAACTCATACTATATTCCTACATGCTAGACTTTCATATATGAAGTATCAAAGACAATTTTATCTTAAAAAATTACGAAATATTGTGTATCGTTAACATTAGTATTATAGAGAATAGATTAAAGATGGCCGACAGTGTCGCACAGATTCTTAAATTTGCTATCGATTATTTGTTAACCACTCAGCGAGTGTAACTTTCGGAAATAAATGAAAACGACAGACTCATTTAAATTCGATCAGGTTAAAGTGCAGTACAAATATTATTACCGGTTTTAAAGCTACAATTTAAGTTGTGAAACCACGTGTAATATGAAGTAGTTTAAGCGAATGAAAGAGCGCAATCTATGATTGAGTAGGCCAACTATAATTTGCTGCAACATTTCTGTAATTACCGGCCGTTACAAAGGAACGTTAGTTTTGTAATTGCTCGCTAGTTTCGTGGTTGTCGCCGTTAATTAGAACCTTTAAGTCACTTTTGTAATTCATTTTGCATGCACATCAAAGTGATGGCGAGTGAATGCCGTAGCCTATATTTTACGGCAGCAAATTAACAGTGGTTTCCTGTGAAAATGAGAAAACGTTAAATCATTTATGGAGAAAATTGGATTGGTTAGTTCCATTGCAGGATCTTGTGCGCTTAGTGTTTTAAAACAATTGCTTAAGCATTGAAATATCCAGTGATTTGGGAAAATAAGGTCAACTGAAAAATAAGTTATTGGTACGCCATCATGGTAAGACTTAGACCAAGGAGTTTGAAATGAGCGTCGATCCAATCATTCACGTGTTTCTTAAGAAGACATTTAAAAAAGTGTATGTATATGTATGTACTTATATTTTTATCAAATTCTTTTATAAATCTTACTTCACATAGTAATCAGCGTTAAATTCTGCATTTATTGCTTGGGAAAAGTCGTTATACCAAGCAATATCTAACTACCAGTTTCAAAATGGCGGAAATTTACAAATCTTTACAATCCAGTATAAATGGGCATAAATTAGTATTTTAAATGTTCAAATTCCTTCGAAAATACTTAAATGGAACTAGCAACATGTATTATTTTTGCATATCCACCGTAAATTGTAACTTTTGTTTCTAAAATTGTTACATTAATGATGGAATATTTGTTGTTATTGTATATTCGGACATTTGCAATCACTTTTACGTATAGAAACAGTACACGACATTTCGAAAGTATGGATCAACTCTCGTTCTAAAGTGCCTAACTTAAAACCTAAACATGCAGCTAAAACATAAAATAAGATGCCTAGGCATATGTAAAAATATTTAAAAACGTACCACATGATACTACAAAAACTAAAGCAGAACATAATGGTTTTATTTCTGTTTTGACAACTCAGTTTTTCTGTCCGTATGTTTGTTCTTAGTTTTTACGTATTTTAAATATAGGCCTCGTTAGGCAGCTGGACTTGTGTTAGTTGCATGTTTAGGTTTCAAATTAGGCACCTGAGAACGAGATTTGGTCCATACTGTAGAAACGTCGTGTATTGTTTTTATGTACACAAATTATGGCAAATAAACAGATACAGAGGTTATGGTTAGGTTATTTTAAGTTAGGTTATGTTGGGATAGTTAAGGTTATGGTTAGGTTAGGTTATGGATAATGTAATTTGTAACGTTAATTTACGCAAATTTTGAAGGTGAATTAAATTCGTAAGAAAAAAATGTATGTTTTACTTTTGGAAACTTGCTTATTGTTATCTTACTTTTCATTTGGTTAAATTTTTGTAAAACTTTGTATATAGAACAAAGGCGGTAAAGTTGATTTTGACTGAAACAAAGTTGAAACACAGGATTGCGAGTCTGATTGACTTTAAAGAACTGTGTTTTTGATTGCATAAAACTGTCAAAACTGTGTTCAAGCTTCGAGTTTAGGACGGAGGTTGTAAATAAGAAACTGTCAAGCAGAAGTACGCCTCGGTTGACAATGCGATATGATATACAGTAATAACCATAACTCTCCTATAGCTATAGCAACGACTTAAAGACAAGTTATCAGTCTCCGAGGGGCACAAACCCGTCGCCGCTAGCAGCTACAAATCTCAATAATACCCAACTTCTATGTTATGCCCATAAAATGCAATTTGCTCCTTTTACTACGTCCCTGTATACTCGTATAATACAAGTATACAAAAGCTTGCTGTAGGCTATATTCACAACTATATTGTTTCAACTTTATCAAACGAAAATATTTTTTTAATAACTAATGTAGTCATAAAATCATTACAAAATTTAGATGCGTAGATTGTTTATAACTTCTACCGTATTTCACCATACTATAACAAATATAAAAATAGTTTTCGTTATTGCGAAAAAAATGAATTTCACTTACATATTTGTCCGTCTATGCATAAACGAGGTGTGTTCAGAAAGTAACGAGAATTTTAATTTTTTGAACAAAATATTTATTTATTCTTTTACATTGATGTTGTCGCCTTCAAAATAGTCCCCATTTGAGATTATGCACTGGTGCCAGCGCTTCTTCCAATCCTCGAAACACTTCTCAAACTCGATCTTTGAGATAGCCTTTAGTTCTTTCAGCAATGCTCTTTTAATGTCATCTACGGCTGTAAAACGACCCTTTAAGGTTCTTTTTATTTTAGGAAATAGGAAAAAGTCACACGGAGCCATGTCTGGCGAATATGGAGGCTGGAGCATCGTTACAGTACTATTTTTGGCAAAAAATTCACAAACAACAAGGAAGTTTGCGCTGGTGCATTATCCTGGTGCAAAAGCCATGAATTGTTTTTCCACAGATCCGGGCGTTTTTTTCGGATTGCTTCACGCAAACGGAGTTGAACTTGTAGGTAGTACTCCTTATTGACCGTTTCACCTGGTGGCAGGAATTCATGATGCATTATGCCATTAATATCGAAGAACACAGTGAGCATAACCTTCACGTTCGACCGCACTTGTCGAGCCTTTTTCGGTCTTGGTGAGCCAGAATGCATCCACTGGGATGATTGAGCCTTAGTTTCGACGTTATATCCGTACACATTTTTTCGTCACCTGTTATAATACGTATCAGTAATTCTGCATCGTCGTTGACTTCATTTAGTGACTCCTGAGCAACTTCCAAAATTCAACAATTTTAGAAAGAATTTTGCTGCCACGCGTTTCATACACAAAACATTGGAAACAATGTCATGACATGATCCAATCGATATGCCAACATCATCAGCAACCCCTCTAATTGTGATTCGGCGGTTGTTCATAACCATTTCTTTCACTTTTTCCACGTTTTCATCGGTTGTTGATGTGCTGGGGCGTCCAGGGCGTTCAACGTCTTCACGGCCTTCTTGGAAACGCTTATACCACTCGTAAACTCTTGCTTTACTCATAGCAGACTCAATATAGGCCTTTGTTAACATTTCACACTTTGTTACACTTTTTTCCATTTTTTATGCAAAATTTGATACAAATTCTTTGATCCATTTCTTTTAACAAATGAAAATCGCCGAGCTCATAAAAACACGTTTAACCTTAGTGGCTGTCACAGACAAAGTCAACAATGAAAACAGCTGAAAGTTTTATCATACTTCATGGGCATGTACACCAACATAATAAAAAAAATGTTTGACAATCGAACTCTCCAAGCCCGCGAAATTTAAAAATTCTGGTTACTTTCTGAACACACCTTATATATCCCTATATATATATATATATATATATATATATATATATATATATATATATATATATGAATCGAATCTATTTCACGGACCAACCTGATCAACGACATGGTTCGCACTGAATAGTCAACTAACTACCTGTCTGCACCTGAGGCAGAGGCAAGTTTTGTGATAAGAAAAACATAAAAATTGTCCAGATTGTTATCCAATATATGCTACTGACATTGTGATAACATTTAAGCCGTGTTGTCGTATAATATAAAAGACCAAATTACTCTCCTTCTGCTTGTACATACTTCCGCTGTTCATACAATTGTTGGAAACACTCCTGAAAGTCATTTTTGAAAATTTAGTTTAGCCGCTTCGTCACATTTTCCATCATCTCTTGCGAATCATCAGAACGATGTATCTTAAATGTCATTTTCTGTTACGGAAACAGGTAAAAATACGGTGTTAAAAAACAAGGAGCTTCCTATCAGACCATCAGACGATACGTCAGTCTGCTGAATGGAAATCAAAAACATCACCAAGAAAGGAAAAATTACGCTTGGACAGAAACCGGGGTAAAATGATATTGTGTTGCTTTTTGTTGCACATGGCTTGATTCGCTACAAATTTATTCCTGAAGGGAAAACAGTTAACAAAGGACTGTACAAGATCCTGAAACGGCTACGAGATGCATTTAGATGAAAACAATGTGAAAAATGGACAGAGAACGATTTTTTTTTTTTTTGCATGACAATAACCCGTCATATCGACGCTGATATTGAAACAATACCTTGTGAAGCACAATGTTACCACTCTGGAACACCCCACTATTCTCCCAACCTTGCACCACCGGATTTCTACCTGTTTCCACGACTGAAAATAACATTTGAAGGGACACCGCTGATTCGCAGGAGGTGACGAAGCATCTAAACGAAATGTCTAAAAATGGCTTTCAGGAATGTTTCCAACAATTGTACGAACGGTCGAAGATGTGTATACATGCAAGACCGTATACATGTATGTTGAAAGAAAGTAAGCTTAAATATTATATTTGTATATAAATAACCCCGTAGGGAAGTGCAGACTAGCTGCACCTATTGAGAGGATTTAGACATCCCTCGCGGTACCCGAGTCTAACAAACACTTACATTTACAACACTACAATTTCGACTTTAACAGTTTACACTCACATTTGTGCCTCAAAGTGCTTTTCGCCTTAAAATTACAAAAAATGTATATAAATAATAAAACTTTGTAGCACTATAATTAATTATACTGTAGTAGACAATGAAAGCATAATTACTATATGAAATGTTCTACAAGTATTATTTATTTGAACTACAGATCTTGATTTATGACCATAATTTTACCACAATATGAACCAACTATTCAGACTCGTTTTCACAGCTCCTGAATTTATACTTATAATTATAGTTAAAATTTCATATTAGCTTTAAAATGTAACAAAAAAATAAACCTCCTTCAATAATACCAACTGGATTTAACTGATTCTTGGAATTATTGTACCAGCTGGTTAAACTTAAATAATATTTAAGTATCAGCTGATTGAACAGTATTCATTCTCATTGGTTTTATCATTATCATTACATTTTTAGGTAGAAACTCCTATGGATAGAATATATATATATATTACAAAAGGTTATGTAGAAGAAGAGTCAGTATCGACGCTCTTTTAGGTCATAGAT
>CM040183.1:32736053-32763553 GCA_022606455.1 Callitettix versicolor
AAATATGTTCAAATTCGTATGAAAAAATGACCTTTTTAATTTAACTAAATTTTTTTAGAAATATATATATTTGTGTTTTTCCTTAACTGATTACAGTTTTGACAAATGTTTGCCAATAGAATCACAATCGTTGTATTGTACGAAATATACTATGCCCTCATTAATATTATTTTCTTAATATAATTTTAATTTTAAAATTAATGAAAGCGTAAAAAAGTAATTAACCTAATTTTGTCTTTCGATAATTTTAATTTTATAATAAATTATGTAAGAAATAATTTTTAAAATTTTATTATCAAAAATTAACTATGACTAGGCCTACTGTATCTGTAGCTTTTTTATTTTAAACTGAATGACATTTGTTTAAATAAACTCATTATTTAAAGTACCAGAATTATCGGAAATCACTGGAATAAATACGTTTGTTATTAATTGTATAATATAAAATATTTGTTGTATAAACGTTTCAAGAGTAACTTGAAAAACGGTTAGTTTGAAATTCATTTTAAATAACCACTCAAATGTAATAAAAGTTTGTTAATGATTTTTCCATTCAATAAAAACTGAAACAGTATTTTTTGCTAAACATTTGCAAAGAAATATATTCAATAAAAGGTTTTAATTATTAATGTTGAAATAAATGTGCCTCTCATACAATATTCAAGTAAAAACCAGTCGATCTCTAGTAATTAGATCCGGTTAAAAAACAATATTAAAATCAAAATATAAATACAGAATAATTTGTTGTTTTGTAAAAAAATACATTGAAATATTTAACTTTTAATAAGCATTTTACGTTTATCATCATGCAGAACACCGATTCGAAATAACTTTTTAATAAATTTGCAAGAGGCCATCATTGTAAGACTTAGACCCGTAACTTTGAATTAGGCGCCGAACCTGACCTCTACAACAGTGTTCCTAAGCCACTGACCTCTATCTAAACCAAAAATAGAATCGGGGACCATTTTTTCCAAACACGTATGTTCATAGAACCACCTTACTCGCTCTTTGAGCACGCACGTTTCAATTTAGTGAGAACATTAAAATGGAGGGAAAATAATTCTAAAATTACATTTTATATTTGATTTTGATGTTACACAGCTTTTAATCTTAGAAAATTTCGGCTGAGGCGTCTAAAGTGAGCGGCTGGTGGGCCTAGCGATCAATCGTTCTTAGTCTCTCTCTCTCTCTCACACACACACACACACACACACACACACACACACACACACACACACACACACACACACACACACACACACACACACACACACACACACACACACACACACACACACACACACACACACACACACACACATTCACAAATCTTCATAACTTGGCTAACTCTAAAGTGTAAAGCGACGTACATTGACGGAGTGAGTAACACTGGTGTATCAAACAGAGCCCTACTCCAAGTGTACCTTAGCCTTATCAATACATGTGGGACTCTGTATGGGCGGACCTGATTTCGCTAGCTACTTCCGGGCGTTTCCATGAGTAAGAATGTAAAATAGAATTTGTGGGATCTCACCACACCACAAAAAACTGGGGCAAAAATCTCTGTAATAATGGCCAAGGGAAAAATGAAAGGGGATTGGCAGAGCATGAACTGCGAAGTCACCAACTGGAAGTGGCGGAGTTACCCACTTTAAATCCTCTACAAATCCAGGACTTTATGAAAAAACTAGACTTGCAAAAGACAAGGTAACTGAGCATTATAAGAACATAGGAAGGGGCACGTTAGATCTACAACGGTCGCCGTGCAATAGTAACCTTATAAATTCATTCTAATAAAATGGGGGAAAATTACCCAACAAAAATATAGAAAATGTGACACCAAAATCGAAAGTTTAATTGCTTTTATTTCCTTACTTTTACATTTAACATTCATATAACCCATGAATTTTAAGTGAGCTACTTTTCGTGTATAACATGTATGCAATCTTCCTTTTTGGTCGCAAGTTTGAGTCAATCTTAAATCAGCGTGACTATTTTAGTCTGCTATGTTATTTTATTTTTATGTAACTGTAGGCAGAAAGGGCTTATTTATAAATATATGCTAATTATTACAAGTTGTGCAAAAAGGCATCAAATACATGACAGCTTTTTTTGGCCCGTTGTTGACGGTCACTTTGGACAGTTATCCAAAATTCGCACAGTTTCACATATTCTCCAATTATGTTTTTTACTATATTTTTTCTTTGTGATTCAAACTTGGCGCAAAAAATATTTTGGCAATAGCTCGAACGAGTTCGTTACCCAGAAAAATCCGCTGGATTTCATTTTCATTTAAAATTTAAAATGTTAAAAAATCAAATTTTTCAAATTATATTGAAAATATAAAAATGACCCTGACGGCCGTTTATTTTCTAACTTGCAATGTACAATGCTAATATGTGAAGATTTTAATGCTGATTGTCATGTTGGAATCAGATTTTCAAAAAGTGCAAGATAATAAAAATAGATTGTAAGAAATTCGCTGCATGTCAGCGAGACAGCTGCGTGCCGCCATTACAGTATTACTGACATTTCTGTTAATTAAATATTTGTTAAAGAAATTCTTTAAAAAAATCTCTGCTTATTAAGTAGAGTAATCAGTTTGAGACCAAAGAGAAAAGAATTCGTTGATTAAAGTAATTAAAATAATTTAATATTTTCTAATTAAAGTAATAGGAGTACACATTCCACCATCCATTATATTAGAAAGTCAGTTAAAATAATTAATGTTACAACAAAAGTATCGATTACAGTGTAACGTTACTAGCTGGTCTATGAAAAAACAAATCGTTATGTATTTGTATCAGTTTTCACAATTAAACACTAGAGTGAAAATATTTATGCGATTTGACTGTAAAACTTTTAAAAATAATGACCAACATCTCGTATGCATTTATTTTTATACAAACAAGACTCTCCCGCGTAGAAAATGTGCTAAAATATAAACACTCGGGAATAAAAATAGTTCTGTGCTGCAATCTATGGTGAACCTAATGAACTATAATCGGTTAATGTCGGTATGTTTAAATAACTATCTGATCAAAAAACATTTAAAGGCACTTTGAAAGCCAACAAGAAGCCCTAGAAGGAAAATGACAATCTGATGACATATCTGGCCATAAATATTTCACATTAACAAGAAAATTGAGCAACTCGGTCGGCTAGAACGGTTTGACTGAATTATATTAAAAAAATAATTCACTTTTAACCACAAAATGAAAACTAACCAATATCAATGTGAAGTAGTGAAATTAGGCCTACTATTATTTAAGCATCTTTAGAGTGATGTCAAGCAGATGTTTTCCCATTAACGTCTGTACTTTATGCCAGTTAGACTAATTAGTCAGCTTACGGTAGTAACTGCAGGCTCGAACCTTCAACATTGATGTACGCAAGTTCAAAGGCGCAGAAGACTGACCAGTGATTCAGTTTCCTAGGGCACGCGGACACTAACCAAGAACTTCTTAACCAATTTAAAATCTTACTTAACGATGGTATATTTATGTCATTATTACTGTTTATTTGGACATTTGCCTTCGTTTGTGTATATAGAAACAATACAAACGTTTCGATATAGTGATTCAACTTGTCCTCAAACATAAACAGGCAACCTCAAGCCTTGTCTACGTTAAAATATTAAAAATTAATAACAAACACAGGAGGCTAATACCCAACAATTATTTATTATATTTTAGACTAATAAACATTTTATTTTTATTTCTGACCATTCAAAGAATTAGCACTGAGTATTTTCCCTTAGTTTTTAATATTTTATCATAACTATCTCGGCTTGGTTTTCAGTTTAATGTTTTATGATTTTCCGTAAACACAGACGATGGCAAAAGTCGAAATAAATTTGTGAAATTTCAGGAAAAATCTAGCCTATTTTGGGAATTAGGCTAGTGTTCTGGTGTTCTGTTGACATCTTTCAACACGTTTTTCCGGGAACAGCTTTGATACTTTGAGTGATTAAATACCGTATTTTTATAGAGTAAACAAAATCGTTAGTGTTGGTTTGATAAATTTTTAGACATTTTGAAATTGTCTAAGTTTCATATCCCACCGACTTGTGGGATATGAAAAAACTACACCAAAATGTCACATTTCATCGGAATCTGTTAATTAGTTTAGTTACACAAACAGACATCCAAGTAAAACACTACGTTTTTGATTCTGAGAACTAAACACGGGTACACCATCAAAATATTAAATTATTTTTGAAGTGAAGACTACTTTAGGCGGGCCATGAACGTTTTGGTCTGAGGAAAAAGTAGAAAATCGCGATAGCAAGAATAACATGTAAAAAAGCATTGACCTTGCCGTAATAAAGCCAATTGTAAATCTACCAGTGATCTTGTACTTATTGCATTTGTGGCTCAGTGCAATTACTTCTGCTTAATGGAAGTGCGTTAAAACCTGATAAATACGTACTAGGCTTTCACCCCGAGGACCCGGTTTTCCAGGCCAGTTATTTTCATTTATTTCATCCCATCGTCTGAAAATTACAATAGTCAGACGTTAAACACCAAAATAATAAATATTTTTTTAATTATATTTAACGACATTATATTTTAATTAACTAACGTTATCTAATTATCTAATTTATGACAAAATTGTTAGAACCTGTACAGTTTATATATCTTTCACACTTAATATAAGTAAATTGAGTAGTAGATATTTAATTTATTAATGAAGAAAGTTGTACTACATGCCAGCTCAGTCATAACAACTATAAAAGAATTGTACAGAAAAGGATATATTGTACACAGTTGATGTTTTACATTTCTTATGATGCGAAAAAGTGTTTATCTTTTCAGTTTATTATATTTCAGTTAATATAATTTGACAAATACAAACCAACAATGAACACTGATTAGGCCTACTTCGTTTTTTTTTAATTTTAACTTTTGTCGGTCGACGTCCAACACAATTTTTCATTGTCACAATACCTGGAGTGTTAATTTATGTTTCGAAAAATTTGTACACCTAATTAGAAAAAGAAGATTTTATATTATGTTTCTTAGAAATATGTACATTAAAAATAAACGTTTTTCACAATTTATAATATAAAAATGAATTTAATCATAATTTAATTACGTTAAATAATAGACTGTTTAACAATGATATTGCAGAATAAACAGTCCCACAGATTTAATAATCCTTAATAAGGTTCGATAGGAAGTCTTAGCTCTACTCGACGTTATATGAACTAAGCTAATTATCCTAATCTCTAAAACGGATAATGGTTTTATCTTTACGTAGATAGAAATAGGAAGGTAGATGTCGCTTCTGCTTTGTGCTTTTTACGTCACGTACTATCAACAACTAGTCTGTTTAGTTTACTGCAAAAGAAATTAAAACAAATTTTGCTATTTTTCAATAAAGATTACTCGGTAGACATTGTTTTCCTTCAATTTCCTTTATTAGACAGGACGTTATTGTAGTTTAGTCGCAGGGTAGGTGTTCGTACACTGCGAGCGATATCCGCAGTTTTAATTTTTTCACTTTTGATATTTTTCTAAAAAAATAAACTCAGAAAATAATTAAATTTTACAGAAAATTAGAAGAAACACTCGCGCACTCTATGGGTCAAAAAAATAACCCTTTCGTTTGGTGAACTATAAAATACTAGCCTATATTAGGCCCTCTATTAGAGATAAACGTTTCACATTCATTGTTTCTCTACCTGTTAAAGAACTATAAGATAAATAATGTTTTGAATTTTTTAAATAAAATCCATTATTAGTGTGTTAAATTTCATATCTGAAGGAATTTTGGTTGAGACTGTGTATTTTGATATGTCTGAGCTGTTTCGATGAGAATATAGTAGAGAAATTTATGGTTGCAAAGGACATTTAACAGCAAAACAAACCGGCATGAGTACTTATGAACTACGTTTGAGAAAAATTTGATCACAATTGTTAGTACTGATTTTTAGAAAATTAGGCAAAACAAACCGGCATGAGTACTTATGAACTACGTTTGAGAAAAATTTAATCACAATTGTTAGTGCTGATTTTTAGAAAATTAGGCAAAACAAACCGGCATGAGTACCTATGAACTACGTTTGAGAAAAATTTGATCACCATTATTAGTGTTGATTTTTAGAAAATTAGGCAAAACAAACCGGCATGAATACTTATAAACTACGTTTGAGAAAATTTTGATCACAATTGTTAGTACTGATTTTTATAAAATTAGCCAAACAAACCGGCATGAGTACTTATGAACTACGTTTGAGAAAAATTTGATCACAATCGTTAATTCTGATTTTTAAGAAAATTAGGTTTTCAACAGTTTATTGGCAAAAAAAGACTCTAGGAAAAACGTGTTCTGAAAAATTACAAACAAAAAACGCGAATCCGAATAAAACAACTTCGCTGAACTCAAATCGTAAAGATCTATCAAAATCATAAGATTATAAAAGAGTATAAAGTAAACGCATTATTTTTTTTAAAGAAACACATGTAAAACCGTCGAACGCGTGACTGACTTCAAGTTCTTTTACTCTAGAAACAGCTTTTCGTTCCGAAGGTTATAAAATAAGGTTAAAATTGTGCGGAATAATTAATAGAGAGTCATGTAGAACTGAGCTATGGACAGTTGCCAAGTAGTTCAATGTGGGGTTAGTAGAGGGTGCACATTGAATAATGCACTGGGTAATGCAGCTGTTTACCCTTATAGCTACGATGTACGTTTGTAGCTTTGGAAATCTTACAGCGAGTGTACGTTCCACATAACCAAAGAGCTTTAATTTGTAATAAAAAATCTGTATTTGTAATAAAAAACTCTTCGAGAAATAGTTGTTTATTGTAATAAAAAACTATTTCTCGAAGAGTTTTTTATCTCGAAGTTTACATTTTATCTGATGTACTGAAATAAAACATTTTATACCGCACCTCAATGCATTCGTAATGTTTGTTTTAAAATTTATTATCAATATTGTTACAATTTGCGTTAAAAAACACTACGTTAATGAGGAGGAATATGTGATCGTGTCAGATGTGTCCTTGACTAGGTTCCAAACAAATTTGTTTTTCACTAACATTTGAAAAAAATACATAATGTCAACACCATAAGCAGCATTCAAATCAGCTTATTTGAAATTATCAAATTACAATGAAAATATTAAAACTTAAAAAAGAGCATGACCATTTAAAATTTTATCTTGGGATAACTTATGCAGCTTTCATTTAAACAGCACCATGTTATAGAAGTAAAAGCAGATTTAAAGAAGTATAAAATTTAAAAACTTTTACATTTTCGTAGATGGTCACCATTTTGAAACTGTTAAACGAATTTTCTGAGTAACGAAACTGTCGAAGCAGTACAGTACCAAAATCAATTTTTTTGACAAAGAGTGAATCAAATCGGACAAAATTAATGTGAACGTAACATTGCAAAACACACACACACTATCATACAATATTTGTTAAAAAAATAAAAATCTTTAATTTAATTTTAAAAAGGCTACCACTTTGGACGATAATTTATAACATTCATTTATACTATAAAAATAAATATTCTTTAATTTAATTTAATTTAAAAATATAACTTCAAACAAGTACTACTTTGGACGTCATTTTATAATGCAGATTTCTTGTTATAAATGTAAATATTCTTCACTTTATTTTAATTTTGAACTGTAATTTAAAAAAATTATTTCAAACAAAACTTTAAACCAATTTATAATATAATGATGTGTATGAATAAACAATTTACGCAATAAACGAAATAAGCATCTGATGAATGCCTAAATTTTAAGCGTTTATTTGAACACAAATAAAACATAACATTAAATACTAGTCATTTTAGGTTTAAGGAAATCTCTACAATCTACGAATACCACTTTTAATAACCATTCTAGTACATATATAAATTTACTTTTTAAATTGACAACTTGTTTAAATTTAGAATTTATTTATAAAAATCAAATTTAAGTAAATTTAATTCCTATTGATTACTCACAGAATGTGTCTTTAGACACGTCTGTCATTTTACAAAGTTTTAAATACTGTCTTTCTTAGCAGAGTACAGAAAAAAAATTACATGAGTCATTTCTTACAATAATAATGTATATAACGAAATACATAATGTTAGTATGTATATACAATACTAATGTAATGTATGTACTAATACATACATACATATATATATATATATATATATATATATATATATATATATATATATATAACGTTTAATGATGCATCAAGACCGGCGTTAATTTTGAGGTCACACATTTTACCATAATTGACGCACCAATAACTAATTTTCCAATGGAAATGTGCTATCAATTAAATTGTTCCCGAACTTACAGTTTTCACAAATGACAACAATAAAAAATTCCAAAACGGTAAGTCTGCTCAGTTGACTATTTGCAAAGAGGTTAAGACGTTCTTAAAATGTAAATGCAACAATTACAAATACGGAGAATTGAAGTGAGGAAGGTTATACAGAATATAACAGTGCTGAATATAACCTGAATACAATCTCAATCCTTAAACAAACGGGATTCGCAGTTAACAGTAAAAGCTATTACATCAGCACTATACACAAACAGGCTGACAATAAACGTTTACATTTTTGTCCCGCTGGATTTAATTTGATTCACAACAAATATACTGTAAGTTTGTTTTATTGCAAGTTATAATTACCCAGAATTCTGTTCAGTTGTTAACAGTGGTTAACGATTATAAATTTGACAGCATTTTCAACAAAAAAATTAAGAGTTCGAAGAAAAATGTTTTTTCTGAAAGTTTATGTAAAAGTTTGACGCATAAAATGGTTTAAAACATTTAAAAACTTTCTCACAATAAATACTGCCACAACGTGTTTGTGAGTGCGTGCGCGCGCGCGTTTCAACACGCTCACGTTCGCAACTGTGGTCCGATTTTATTCAAAATTGGCACAAATGCAGTAATAATTTGGACAGGTTCGTTAATCAGCAAAATTCTTGAAATTCAAAATGGCGGCCATTAATTTTTTTAAAAATTCGTAACATTTTTTGTGTCAAATGTTTTTGAAAATAAGAATGCATTATAGGTAATCATCGTCGAAAACTACATAAATTTTCACTCTGAATGTTCTAAATCCGATGAAAGGAACAAATATAATTTGATTGAGGTCATGGTTCGTTCCGTATTTTCATTGCAACAATTTTACAGTTCAAAATGCTAATATAGGGTAATGCAGATTTTAATAATGGCTAGAATGGTGAAATCAGAAATTTGAAAAGAAGATAAGATAATTAGTTTTAGAAATTAGCTTCCACCAGGTTAACGACACAGTTGCGTGCAGCGATTATCAATCATTAATATTATATTTAATACCTGCAAATATGACTTAAGGATGGAATTAACCATAAATGATTTATCTATGTTCAACAGCTTGAGTGCTCTAGATATGCACAAGTGTTTAACGATCGAAGAGCGCAATAATTCGATGACTGTTATTGAATTTCCTTCTTGACATCCACTCGAGGAACTTGACTTGAAACTCGCTTTACTTGATGACTTACAAACTAACTACAGAGTATCTACTTAATCGACTAATTAATTAGCAGTGCTTGTATTACTGTCATACATGGAACCATGACAGTTAGTTCCGGATTCAGAACTTTAAAATTTGAGCTGACCTTGATCTCTAGATAACTTTTGAAGGGTTAATGTATATATTTGAAGGGTTATATATATTATATTATATATATAAGTATGACACATAAAATGGTTTAAAACATTTAAAAACTTCCTCACAATAAATACTGCCACAACGTGTTTGTGCGTGCGCGCGTGTTTGTGTGTGAGTGCGCGCGCACGTTTTAACACGCACAAACACTATATATATATATATATATATATATATATATATATATGTATATGTGTGTGTGTGTGTGTGTATGTGTGTTTTAGCTCTCATTTTCGCAATTTCCTCCGATTTAATTCAGTTTTGTCACACAAATATATTAAGTTTAGATTATGGGTACAAGTGCGTTACCTGAATAAATCTTTTTAAAAATATGTGATCGTGTCAGATGTGTCCTTGACACATCTACAGAAAAAATAACAGGAGTTTAAATTTCTTCAAATTCATAACTTTCCCATCACACAATTATCCGGCGGAAGCAGCTGATGAGCTTAACGATCCCACCGTACTTCTAGTTTACACTACTCTCACTCATTTACGCAAAACAACCCCCTCACAAATACATTACCCTAAACAGCTTGGCTAACTCTAAAGTGTGAAGCGAACCATGCTGATGGAGTAAATGACACCAGCCTAATGGTGTATCAAACGGAGCCCTGCAATATCTAGCGACCTCTCTGTGTACCATAGCCTTAAACATGAATTTGAGGCTCTGTATGAGCGGACTTCATTTCCGGAACTACTGGTTTGAACAACATGAGTAAGAATGTAAAAAAGAATTAGTGGGATCTCATAGCACACAAATTGGCTGGCCATATTGGAACGCAAGATTTGTGATAAAGGACAAGAGAAAGAAAAACTGAAAGCGAATTAGCAGAGCAAGCGTCTGCAAGCCCCTGACCTGGGAAGTCGCAGATTAGAACGGGCAAGTTATCCACCTTGAATCTTCTCCAAAGTCTAGACTTTATGAAGAGATGAAGAGGGCGGAGACAGTGCAGTAACCGAGCATCTCAGGAATGTAGAAAATGGGCACAATAGATCTACAAAATCTGATATCGTAATCAGCGTTAAGTCAGCGTTATCCATTATTATAATTTTGAAATTCCATTGAAAATATTAATTTAAAATAATAATTAATCGCGCATTTATTACCCTTTTTTGATATTTAATTTTCTCTACCATAATCAATATTAAAACCATCGTGTATTAGCGTTTCAAATTTTCAAAATGCATTAAAAATACGAAATTAACTACGTCAAAACATTTCTTAATTTCAACAGATTTTAAAAATTAAAAACGCTAATTTATGCAGTTTTTATCTCTGATTATGAGGGTGAATTCGGTTTTGAAAAAATGTCAAGACAAAAAAGTTATGAATATTTAAAAATTAGAAATGGCCGCCATTTTTGAAACTGTTGAAAGAATTTTGCCAGTTAACGAAATTACGCGCGTGTGCACACACACACACCGACACAAATTTTAACGACAAAATGTGATTGGTCAGGATCGATGCTCACTTTACGGTTCCGGGTCTGGATCATACTATGAAGGCAGCTCCAAGAGCTCATTTTTCCAACTAAAATTAATTAAAAGAATTAAAGGCGACGTATTTAAACACATGAATAAATTAATGTACAACAATTATTAATTCATTTCGCCGGTATATTTTCTTGAAACATGTTTAATCAAACCTATAAATATTCGACTACTTGTGCTGCTTCCTGTGAATATTTACGAGCTTGTTCTTGGGAAACAGATTAAAGGATAGGCGATAGTGGAATATGTAAAACGATGATAAGACTATATTTGCAACATCAAGAAACAGTTATGAATAATGTATTATTGCGAAGTTTATATTCTGAGGATGCATTATATCAGGCAATAAGTAATATTCGAAATGTATGTAAGTTTATTTAACGCAATGCGACAACTTTTTGTTTATCAACATAGCAATCGTATTGTATCGAACTTACAATGTGTATAGTCAAAAACGGGGAATTTTCTTGTTAGTGTTGGCAATACTGCGTTTTTATGAACTACTGTGATCCACTTTATAGGTTATATGTTTCTATTATAAACGTGTTTATTGTTTACCCGTACATTCACCATTTTTTGTGTAGAATATACAATACACGACTATTCGAAAGTATGGGTCAACTCTCTTTCTCAATGCCTAATTTAGCAACTAGAATATAAGTTTCAAAACAAACACTCGAGGCTGGTACCATAAGCGGTCAAAAACACAAATAAAAATTGACGATATCAAAAGAACAAACAAGTCACGGAGAAAACTAAAAGGCTAGGCAATAGCTGACAAATACAGTATCAAAACTGATGTGTTCTGGTCAAAAGAAAACAACTAACATGTCCATTGTGAAGTCAAATCAGCCAAAAAGAAGCGATGGAATGGTGTGTTATCTTGTTATTTATGTATCGCCTCAGACTAGTTGACAGAGCGAAGCAAAGGTCTGTTGTGTCAACTTAACCGCTCGGTATTTGGTTTCTGGGTTTGGCCAAACGCGTTGACGCTTGGATGTAAGATTTTCCCCATCCGCTTCCGTTTCAAGATTGTGGCCTCTAATTTTACGATGACAATGTAGTTGCTGGATGTTTCCTTTATACTGGTTGAACGGCAAGACCTACCATAATATTGACCGCTTCATGGAGAAAAAGCATACAATTTCCAATAAAGGTGGTCCAGTTACCGGTTAAATTGGCGGAAAGGATTATGAGCAGCGTCAGAACGATGTCATAAAGCAGTGGCCAAGAAACTGATTAAGAATATACTGCGAGGTCTACTGTTTCTTTGAACTACTATTCGCCCTTTGATATACAACACTTTTCTTACCTTGTACACATGATATCTGTTTTCTCTCCTTGATATTGTATTTTGCAATAATAAGAATCAACCCCGTTTCATTTATCATTCTTCTCATCACCTCAGTAGATATTCCTCCACAGTGATTCCACTACACCTTAATGCCCATAGACTATACATTTAGTCTTTAATCATGTGAAAAGGCAAACCTTTATTAGTTAACAACGTCTTTAAGAAAACTCTTTGTTCACGACAATAGTGAGGAAAGAGATTTTGAAGGGTACATTGTATGAAAAGCTCGAAGGCTCAAATGGGTGAGATTGGAAGAGAAAATTTTCAGACAAATATTTTCGTTGACTCCAGATAGAAGATTGACTGGGCGACCGAAATTTAGTTAGGTTGACGGGGTGGATGGAGATGTTTAGGTAGTTCTGGGTGAGATTCACTCAGGGAGTGAATTCTAGCAGCACAGGGAGCAACGTTAATTATAGACGAACAGCATCAGCACAAAAACTGGTAAGCCAAGACTATAATTCGATGACAACGTATTAAGATGTACGAATGATGTTATATTTCAAGTATTTTATAAATAATTGTATTAATATTGATTGGGTAGTGAACAATAGATCTGAAAATAGCTGTAAAAACAAACAAATCGAACTACGAGATGAGGTTTTTTAAAATTTAATAAACTTTCCATGTAACGAACGTGAAAATCTTGCACTATAAAGCTGTTACTGAAATTCATTTTTTGATAGAATTTCATAATAAGAAAGTCTGTAGTTTACTGTTTAAGTATGACAAAAGATTAAAGTTGATAAAATCTTTAAGTTTTCCACGATTAGACAACTTGTTAGTGAGTAAACGTCGAAGGACTTAAAATAATTAGATGAAATCTTATTCAGGTACGGAGTACCCATTTACTTCCACTTGAACTTTCCTTAACTGAGACTTCCTCCTTCCTCCACTTGAAAAGTAAATGTAGGAAGATGCTTAACCAAAGACAAGTACCAGACTCCAGGTTTATTGGATATTAGGTTTTGCAAACATTCATTTGAATTATGTTTATACGTATTTGTTCTGCGGAAGTGACGTTAGCAATTTCATTACTTTGCAGTTTTAAAGTTTAAAGATTCTACAAAGCTGTATATATAATGGCATCGATTATATAAGCCATTATGGACAATTTAGACAGTGCATTTATCGTTTAGACTTTAGGAAGTTTTTAGTTTTTAATGACATAAATTTACTAGAAGAATATAGGTTACTGTAAGTAGACAGTATTAGTTTAGAGTTAAAGTAATTTAAACTAATGGTAAATTTAAATATTACAGGAGTTTTTAAAATAAACAATTTTAAAATCAGGTCATTTCCGACTGGAGTTAGACCCCACGGTGCATTCTTCACACTCATCCACTGCAAAATAGATAGCAAACAAATTTCAAGCACGCTGTCTAACTTCATTAAATCTAGATTCACTAGAGTTAGATAATTTAAAAGAGAATTTAACTTCTAACTACCAGTTAGAAGTTAGCGCAAAGATTCTGACAATGGCGCCGAAACTAATCTTCTACACGAACACCAATGATAACTACACATTGGAAAATAAAACTTAAAAGAACCGAGTGTACTACATTTTAGAAAACTTTGGGAATGACAATAATCCTTTCTTGATAAGAATTTCTTGCCTGGATGGAGACGCTCCGATGCTTATTCACTCTACCTTCTGATTCTTAGAAGAAGGATGGCGGATTTATTAAGCAACACAGTTGGTCTTAGAAGTGTTGGACGGTGTACAACAGCAGGAGTGAATGGAGTGCTTATACCGAACTCACAGTGACTTTAGGCGTCTACAGAGATGGCTACTGTTCCGTGTCGGTACTCAGTAGATGATCTCATGATTCTCAGAAGCGAACTTGTCGCAAGGTTTGTTCTATCGATGTGAAGAACAAGCCCTTCAGAATTTAGGTGAAGATGACTTCGTAGGATCCATAATTAGGTTGGTCAGAGAGGGGTCTCGGTGGACGAAGTGGCTAAAGTATCGGTCAGTCTACTGCGTCACTCAACTGCGAACCTAAAGGTTCTTAGTTCGGGCCGCAGTTGCTCCCGTTGCTTTTCCTTTACCATTAACACTGATCCTTTGTCCTTAATAGTCTAACTGGCGTAAGTATGAACGTTCAGAAAAATAATAGTTGGCTCTGACTGTTTAATTTGTTAAGCTTCCTTGGGAATTCAAAAGTTTTTCCTTTTTTTAACTGTCTGGAAAAGACAACATAATCCAAAAAGTAAAATTTTACAAAATACAGAAGCTCTCAAAGAACAACAGTGCAAAATTATAATCATTCTCTTTTAGGGAATAGGCCTATCTTCTCATTTACCTTATCTTCTGTAATTGCCAAGTATATAAATCAACATTATTAATGGAAACAATATTTTGGATAAATAACTACTTACTTCACATTAATCTGAAGTTATTGATTTAAAAATGAGCAGATTTTAATTTCCTATTAGTGAATGTATATTGAAAAAATGAGTTATTGGTGCGACCATCATGGTAACACTGACCTGGAACCTTAAAATGAGCAACAATTCAAGCCTCTAGAATACTTTATAAGGGTATTTTTGTTTTGTTTTTTTTGTTTAACGTCCAACTATTGTGCACACTCGGACTATTTATAAATAGCATCCGAAAGAGTGTAGTGCAAGAGTGTAGTGCAAAAGTTTCGTATAGCATATGGTTATGACGCCCAATTTTCGATTTTCGGTTAAGAAAAGTCAAAACGACTTGTTACTTTTAAAAATACAAAAATAAGTGTAGTTAAAAAAACAAAAACCACTGACCTTTCGATTCTAATCATTATTTATTGGCCGAGAGAAGCGAGGTCTCTGTTCGCCATTGCGTTTGTGTTCCAGCGGAGGCAGCTGAAGTGAGCAGATGATGGGCAAGATCCCACCGTACCTGTAGCTCATACTACTCTCATTCATCTACTTTTCAAGACACACACATTCATTACTCTACATCGATTGGCTAACTCTACTGTGTAAAGCCTAATTGTGCATCAAACGGAGACCTGGCAACCTCCTTGTATAATCCATAACCGTGCATGCTAGGCTCTGTACAGGCGGACCTCATTTCTTTAGCTTCTTATAAGTGTTTCCATAATAATAATATAAAACAGAATGAGGATATCATAGCACAATCACAAGTTGGACAAATGGAGTAGAACCTCCGTAATGGGGGTTAAGAGAAAGAAAAACTGAAAGGGAATTAAGACAGAAAGCAACTGCAACCACCTCAATAAGGAACTGGGATGACTTTATAAAAAGACTTGGATGGAGAAGGCGCCGTAACTGAGCACTTCAAAAATTTAGTAAGGGGCACACTAGATCTAAAAAGGTCACACGCAATAGTAATCCTACAGATTCAATCATTCATATATTGGGTTCCTGTTTAGGGGCACACTAGATCTAAAAAGGTCACACGCAACAGTAATCCTACAGATTCAATCATTCATATATTGGGTTTCCTGTTTAGGGGCACACTAGATCTAAAAAGGTCACACGCAATAGTAATCCTACAGATTCAATCATTCATATATTGGGTTTCTGTTTAGGGGCACACTAGATCTAAAAAGGTCACACGCAATAGTAATCCTACAGATTCAGTCATTCATATATTGGGTTTCTGTTTAGGGGCACACTATGTTTACAAAGGTCACACTGCAATAGTAACCTTACAGACTCAATCATTCATATATTGGGTTGCTGTTTAGGGGCACATTATATCTACAAAGGTCACACCGCAATAGTAACCTACAAATTCAATCGTTCATATATTGTGTTTTTGTTTAGGGGCACACTAGATTTACAAGTCACACCGCAATAGTAACCCTACAAATTCAACCGTTCATATATTGTGTTTCTGTTTAGGGGCACACTAGATTTACAAAAGTCACACTGCAATAGTAACCCTACAAATTCAATCGTTCATATATTGTGTTTCTGTTTAGGGGCACACTAGATTTACAAAGGTCACACTGCAATAGTAACCCTACAAATTCAATCGTTCATATATTGTGTTTCTGTTTAGGGGCACACTAGATTTACAAAGGTCACACTGCAATAGTAACCCTACAAATTCAATCGTTCATATATTGTGTTTCTGTTTAGGGGCACATTATATCTACAAAGGTCACACCGTAATAGTAACCCTACAAATTCAACCGTTCATATATTGTGTTTCTGTTTAGGGGCACACTAGATTTACAGAGGTCACACTGCAATAGTAACCCTACAAATTCAATCGTTCATATATTGTGTTTCTGTTTAGGGGCACACTAGATTTACAAAGGTCACACCGCAATAGTAACCCTACAAATTCAATCGTTCATATATTGAGTTCCTGTTTACGCATGCACGCGCGCGCGCGTGTGTGTGTGTGCTTTAAGGAGTTTTCGCCAAACGCATTGCCAACTGTTTTGCAATTTGTTACGAAGGTACCTTATAAAAAGCCTGAAAGACGTATATGTAAAATATTTCCCATTCAGTTACGATTCAAAATTGCTGGCTGTGATTTAACCTTGAAAGTATTGTTGCTGGTTAATTCATTTAATACTGGCTGAACGGCAAAACCTATCATACTTTTGACCTCTTCACAAAGAAAGAGCGTATGATTTTCATTACAGTTGGTCCAGTAACATTTACATATTACCGGTTAAATTTTCGGGAAAAGTTATGAAAGCTGTCTTGGAGCACTCTGTATACTAGTTAAGGATATATACTGTTTTTTGAACTACTATTTTTCAAGTGTTCTTATTAAAAGTACAATATTTTTGTTGCTTGTTGTTAAAATAATCGTCACACTTTAAGCACATGCATATTTTTGGTTTTTTTTTAGAAGCACTAAACCATAACATTAGCGGATGAATAATTCAATGTGCCCGGCTAATCCTCCTCACCTTTTTAAATGAACCCGTTGGCAGTGGTCCAAGTCGGACCCTAAGTTTCTCCGCTAATGTGGTTATTAATTAATACAGGCTGCAGAGCTGCAACCTTCAAAGAGAATATTTTAGACGTTTGCTAAGTTTAGCACAATGCTACAAAAAGTATTAGAAAACTGAAACTAAAACTTTCACTCGTTCTGTTTCTTCTAATAAATTTTGTTTTTTTTCAAAATCCAGTTGTCATTTGAAGTTTTATTATTTACGTCTAGAGCATGTTATTACTTTAGTGGTAAAGGTGATGTTTGTACTGAACGCAACAAACACCTTAAAACAATCCCTGCACGCAACTGTCTCGTTGACGTGATGATAATGGGTTTCGAAAAGTAATTAAATTACAGTAATTTTTATATATAAATAATGATTTTATAATCATGATAGGAGTTAAAATCTGTATAAATAAGTATTCAAACGGAGAAATCATATAAAAACAGTTGCGTAATTTTTTTTAATTTTAAGGCGAAAAGCACATTGAGGCTATTATTGCCTCCCTAAATGTAAGTATGAGTGTAAAGTGTTAAAGTCGTAAGTGTGTGTGTTAGACTCGGGTACCGCGAGGGACGTGTAAATCCTCTCAATAGGTGCCGCTAGTCTGCACCCCCGGCAGAGATAGTTGTGTAAAATAAAGGCTTTATATTTGTTATAAGTTTTGAAACTGCTGCCATTTTGGAACTCTTGGCTAACAAATGAGTGCAAGCTATTACCTTGATTTTGAAATATTGATTTTTTTTTTATCCAATTTGAGTCAAAGCTGACCAAAATTGCGATCTTCAAAGTGCTAACAAACACACACATATTTTAATATTGCGTCAGCTTTTTTTTAATTAACTCCTCCTGTTGATTTAGAGGACAGGATCAGCACTGCTTTCAAAGTGCAAATTACAGATAGCTCATTTTCGAAACGAAATTCGCTATATAATATTCAGAATGACCTCATAGAAAGAGAGCATGATTATAAAAAAAAGAAACCATAGTTTATTATTTTAAATGCTAATTCACTTTAGACTTGAAAAATATATTAGGTGTACTATATAATTAATGAAATGTGTGAAAAATATGGAGATAATGGAGAAAGATAATTGCTGAAGAAGGTTGTTAAAGATTATTCATTTCGAGGAGTACCAATGCATCAACCGGTTACACCAGAATTGGCAAATAACTGTTTTATAAATTAATGAGCAGATCTTTTTATGCATTCATACAGTATACACTAACAATTTTAATTTCAAACTACTACGTATACCTTTATAATTTAATACTGTACACTTTTATGAAAACATATATATTTTAAAAATGGTAATATATTCTTTAACTGAAAAACCATTTTATAACTTTACCTGAATTGCTTTCAGTTTGATTTTCCCCCTCAAGATACGAATTTGCAAACTTACACGCGCTTTTTTATGCGATCTTTCAGAATTTCCAATTTTCCGAAGTTTAAAATACATATTCGTAATGAGGAATGTGAAAATACACAAACGTTTTTTCCCTCAAAATCCATAATTGGTGTCAGTTAGATTAATGATGGATTAGCGAAAAGACAATGAAAAAGCTTACGGCAGTAACTTCATTCTCGAATCTACGACTTTGAGATACGTCAGTTAACCACTACGAACGCAACAAACACTAACGCTAAACTTCCGTACGTTCATGCAAAATTGTATAACCAAACTTATCATATTACAGTGAAACTTGTAAAACATATTTTATATTAAATCAAGAAAATTAACAAATATTAACCTTGTTACATATCAGACAGTCATGGTTAAAGTCATTAATAAAGGTTTCCTTTAGATAAACAGGCAATTTTCCAAAGGACTTAAGGTGATTGACATTATGAAAAAGGAACATGAGGCATTCCGTTGGGTTTTATACTGCGACAAAACAAACCTGTCAAATGAATTGATAGATTTATCCAAAATCAATTTGTGTTTTCAAAAAAAAATTCTGTTATCATTAATAATGTATTAATGTACGAATACAACTTTATAGTAAATTATATTACATAATTATTAATGGAATGTTTTCGTGTATTTTAATAATACACAAGTATTTCAATATGATGTTAAAATAAACTTTTTAATCATTACTTTTCTATAATGTATTAATTATTGGACGGCTTTAGATGTTTTCCAACAAACATTATACATTTGTAAACTTTTTACTTTACAAACATACCTAAAATGTTTTTAACAAACTTTACCCCTTTATAAAAACACTTCGGTTAAGAGATGGTAAACCATATTTTACTTTCATGCAAATATTGTGTGTGTGTGTGTGTGTGTGTGTGTGTGTGTGTGTGTTGAGTGTGTTTGTTTGTTTGTTTGTTTGTTTGTTTGTTTGTTTGTTTGTATGTATGTTTGTTTGTAAATACGTACAAACATTTGTAATTTATCAAAAAACGTTTTCGAAGCAAACTTTTAGAAAAACAAAAATAAACGTTAAAAATCGAATTTTTACAAAATCAGCACTAACGACTTTGTTTACATTTTTCTCGAATATAGTTCGTAAGTACTCAAACAAAATGTATGGGTCAGTATAGCCGCAAATAAAACAGTTCAGAAGTTAAAAATGAAACTGGAATAATCAGCCTAGTAACTCGAATTTGGATAATCGGATTTTTCTCAAGATTTGAAATAAAATAAATTTTCGGTAGTGTTGTAAAACGAAAAACAATCCACAACAAAAACTGATCATACCACTGCGTAATTTGTTACGTTATTTTCTGTTTATTCTCGAACTGTAAATAGATATGACCGCGGCACGCAGCTGTTTCGCCGACGTGATTGAAACGAATTTCCTAAAATATTTTTTTTTAATCTTTTCCTGTGTTTGAAACTCTGATGTTACCACCACAAACAACATCAAAATCTGTATATATCAGGACTTTAAACTTTTAAATATCATTGAAAATACGAAAACGAAGCCTGACGGTCATCAAATAAAATTTCTTAATTTCAACCAATTTTGAACATTCAAAATAGATTACCGATTTATGCAATTTGTAACGGTGATTACGTTGATGAAATCGTTTTAAAAATATTTAAGACAAAAAGTTATGAATTTTTAAACATTTGAAATGACCGCCATTTTGAAACTGTTAAACAAATTTTGCTGGTTAACGAACTCGTTCAAACTATTACCAAGATCGATCTTTGTGCCAAGTTTGAATTAAATCGTTTAATATTGCGCACTTGAGCGTGCTGAAATGTGTGTGTGTGTGTGTGTGTGTGTGTGTGTGTGTGTGTGTGTGTGTGTGTGCGCGCGCGCGCGCTTTTTGCATGCGTGTAGTTCAAAAGGATATTTAGATCGACGCTCATTTTCAAGGTCATGGTTCTAGGTTTTTACCATAAAGGCAGTTCTAATTATTCATTTGGAAATTAAAATTCGTTTAATAATACACTTTTGTCAGAATGCTTATTTGATGAAAATAAGCAAAACTTTCAATTTGTTGTCACATTATGCAATACAATATTTAAAATGTAATATAAAATAAATTTTATAATACAAAAATGAAGTTATGTAGCCTAATAACTTCAGTGCAATGTAATCGGTCCACTAAGTCTTTCAAAGTGGATAAATAATTCCAACTGACCCTTCTCGCCCTCAGCGAACCAGTTGGCTGATATCCAGAGTTAAACCGCATCTTACTGCCACTAATGAAACACTTCAGGCTGAATGAAACTGTCAGAACACTTTATATCATTCACAAGGCATACAATCATAGCAGCAGCTGTCTTGCCGAAGTGATGGAAGCGAATTTTCAAAAAATTAACCCTGACCGCCGTCAGAATCAATTTAGTAACCAACGGAATTTTAAAATTTAAAATAACAATGTATGCAAAGTCTAACGCTGTTTATGACGTAGAAATCTGTTTTACAGAAAATTTACGATTTTTGTAATATTTAGAAAGTCCCCTATTTTTTAATCGTTAAACGGATTTCCATGGATAACGAACTTGTCTAAGCTATTACCAGAATCGATTTTTGTATCAAGTTTGAAAAAATCGGACCAAAATTGAGATAATGAGAGTGCTAATCTATTGCAAATCAAATTCTAACAAAATCGGCTGTAAAAATTTTGTTAAGACTTTGCTCAAATGTAGTTCATACGTTTTCAAATAAAACGAATGGTTTGCTATATTGAAAAAAAGGTTCTAAACTTATTGAATAACACAGTAAAAGTAGTTTAATTTTTCAAAATTTGCTCATTAGATTTTTCTTATATTTTGGTCACATATAATCAAAGTTCGTTTGCCTAGAAAATTTGAAATAAAAGAAAGTTATGGATGGGAAATTAGTCGAAAAACCAAACAAATAAACCCTGACCGCCATCGGAGTATTTTTTAAATTTTGGAACCGTAACGTATTCCTATAGTCCGAAGCACAAGTGTAGTCTGTTGACGATCAACCAATAGCGGGAGAGCGCGATGTTGCCACACGGTCCTGGCAAATCAGTAGCCACAAACAGGACTTATAAATATACAAATAATCCTATTCGCACATATTCAGTTTATAGCGGGAAAGCAATTTTGCAACGCTGCACTTCTCCTCTTAGTTGGCTCACATTGCCAACAGGCTCAAATGACTAGAATTGTGAGTCGTTTTTTTTTTTATAATTTGGTAAACTGATTTCATTATTCTTTATAATATATATATATGTTGACTATATAAAATTATAATAATACCTGACGAACAGATTTTGGGAAATTAGTCTCCCATCTCCCGGTGATTTCGGTCGGATTGTTTTGGAAAACCACTGCAAGCGCCTCTTGGAGTGGATTATTGGAACTTACTAAGGGCACCAATCTGCTGAAGTAGTAGGGCCTACCAACGAGATTTAGTTGCACAATAGGTTCGTAGATCGCAGTGTCTGGGGTTATATAACCCCTTCCTCTAGTAAATAGTCTAATCTTCTTGGTAGTTTGTGTATTGTTTCTGCATTATTTATTCTTTATACGATGTTTATATTTATGTTCTCTTCTTCTTTTCGGCTTAAAACGTTCTCCGACGTCTTCCGATTCCTAGCTTCCATTTTCCTTGTTATTCAACAGATCTCGATCCAATCCCCTCTCTCTCACTTCCTTATAAATTCATTTTCTTCAACTGAGTCTCGGTCTTCCTCTTTTTTGCGACCTTGTGGTTTCCATTTTAAAATCTGTTTGGGAAGTCGATTTTCGTACATGGACATGACCAAAACATCCAAGTTGTTTTGTTTTGATGTCGTCTACAAAGTTGTGTTTCACATTAATGATTTCACGGATTCTTATATTTTTTATCTTTTCCCGTTTGGACTGAACTGCGGCTTTTCACCAATAGTTCGTTTCTGTAGCTTCAAGACATTTTTCTGTTTTTTGTTTCAGTGGTTATACTTCCCTTCCACATGAGATTATATTCTTTACAGCCTTTAATATTTGGAAAATCACACCGCGAAAATACTTGTTTTAAACAACAATGGTAAAAAAAGGTGACGCAAAATTTGTCGTGAACAAACACACCAGTAGCAAGTGGAACGCAGTCGTTTGGTCAACAAAACAGTGCAAGTCTTTTATTTAAAGTATAAATTGAAACTTGTTTAATCGACTATTTTCAATGCAGTTTGTTTGTAATTGCTTCACTATTTGAACACAGTTGTTTAGGGGATCTCTCATGCAGAAAGGTTGTTTAGGTACCGAATGCAAACCAAATTTAAATGTTGGTTTACAGTCTGAATAAAACACATTATATGGTTTTCAGTTAGTGGTAGTTGACCTGTAAGATATTATAGCCAATGTTTACTTTTTAACTTTGAGTTGAATTAAAACAGAAACAATTGAATGAATATAACAATTACTGACCGAGCTAAGCGAGGTCTTTACTTCGACTCGACCGCTTTGCATTTGGTTTGTGTTGGTTTTTATGCAGTTTTGGCCAAACAGATTGACCGATTGTTTTGAAATTTCATATGAAGGCATCTTGTATGAAGTTCAATTGACGTATATATAAACACTTTTTCCACATTTACTTCCGATTTGATTCAAACGTGGCAGAAAAAATAGTTTACTAATAAGTTGGAAAGTTCATTGCCTAAATGAAAATTTTTTAACAGTTTTAAAATGACATACGTTTAAAAAAATATTACTTTTTTATCATACTTGTTTTGTGAAACTTATTCACTATCGTTAAATCTGCATAAAGGGTGATATAGCCGACGTACTTCCACTGAACACAATTGTTTCTACAAAAGAAGTTGTTCCGAACCAGAACGGTATCTTCGAGGTGGTTTTCGTTCCAATTCTGAAGTCGAAATGAATATATTCAATTTTTTTTATTTTAAGGCGAAAAGCACACTGAGGCTATTATCGCCTCTGTAAGTGTGAGTGTAAAGTGTTAAAGTCGTAAGTGTAGTATTGTAAGTGTAAGTGTGTGTTAAACTCGGGTACCGCGAGGGACCTATAAATCCTCTCAATAGGTGCAGCTAGTCTGCACCTCCCTGCGGGGTGAAGATATTCAAAGCTTGTCCGATTTGTATAACCTTCGTATGGCACAAAGTTTAAGTTTAAATTTACCTGAAATTAATACATATCCCGTGATGTTGGCAAGACTGCTAGGTCGGACATAATTAACTGAGTCTTCCGAGCTGCAGGTAAACTTTCTTCCTTTATTTCAATATACACAAAATGTCATGGATACTGGACTCAGTAGGTTTGATTATTGTGATGAGCGAGTCAACCAGGGGATCCACTTGTAAAATTTATCGAGCTAAATACCTAACAGTATTGTGTTTCCTGAGGTTAAAAGTCTTACAATATTAATCTGACCACTTTAAATCACGAAGTTAATTAAAATTTTATAAAACAAATGACATTTTCAATACACTTAATTAAAAAACTACATTTAAACTGGTCACACTTACTTCTAATACTGTTTCTCGTAGTATTAAGATATTTAGATAAAACACATTAATGCTGTTTCTAACAACAATTGAAAATATAATTACAGCAAAAACAAATATACTTTTTCTTTAACTATATCTGTAGAAGTATTTAATTTAAAAACACAGTTTCTATACTTCAAATCAATCATGACAATCAATGCAACTAGAACGAAATCTTATAATGGAATACAATAAATGTAATACAATATCCATGACGGTTCTGATAAGCGTATGTTTATTGAACGTTTTCCAATAACTTGTTATTGAAAGCTTTGCAATGTTACTGCACTTTTAACTTCGGTACAGTGACAAATACACTGCAAATCAATTCATGTAAAGAACGTACTCAGTTCTTTGTGATATTTATATGACAGTAGAAACGCTGTATTCAATAATGTGTTATTCAATAACATTCAAAGAGTGTTATATAACAGGCGATGTGATAAAGGGGTTGCAAGGTGTTACCATAAGGGTTCAAAGTTGGACGCTTGCCGACAAAGATGAGCGTTCAGGACGACCATCGACAAGCAAAACACCGGAAAACATCACGAAACTTGAGAGGATATTGTTGCAGTCGTAGAACGAACAATCCGTGATGCTTGTACGATCGCAACGGATCTTGCCATACAACTTGGACATGAGGCGCAATGCTGTAACATGTGTACCGAGACGCGAAAGGATCATCGCGTAGCTGTCTGCATTTTACTGAAAATTGCAGTAAATGATGACTCTAATTTCATCTCCAACGGATGATGAACATGGGTTTACAGTTATGACCCTGAAACTAAACAACTAAGAAGTGGAAGTCGCCATCTTCACCGTGGCCAAAAAAGCCAGTCATACACTTGCAGTTGACTGCACACTTGCAGACTTCCAAGATTGCATGGAATCATGAAAAAACGCTGTTCCATGAATGGAATCATGGAAAAAGTTTTACTTCTCAAGGGGACTATTTTGAAGGGGAAGGTGGAAACTAAGAGTTATGGTAAGAAACATTTATGGGAAAATTCCAAGAACTTTTGAGTAGCATCTCCTCGTATGGTACAACAAAAGTATGACAACACACTCACTGTCCAATAGTGTCTGACAGAATCACACATGCGCTTTTACTTTCACAATGTTGATCTAATTTGATTCAAACATGAAAAACAAATCTGTTTTAGTAATAGCTTTTCAAATGTCCGATAACAGTTTCAAAATGGTGGCTATTTTAATCTTGAAAACATATCTGCATCAATTACCATATTTAAATAATTAGGATTATGACCTATTCTTCCCGTCAGTGGTCTATCCACTCACCTCGTAAATGCTACTGCGGTTTCGAAACTCTATCGTTTCATCTTCAGGCCGTTATACAAAATGTTAAATCCCTCTGTCGAGGTCGTCACAAAGTCAAACAATGTCAAACAATGCAGTCCGGAATGTAACGACGTACGAGTCGCGTGTGTCGCTTGGCCAAACCGAATTTCATGGTGAATATTTTAAACGTGTAATTGTGTTCAGTGTTTGTGACGTATGTTTTAACATTTTGTTTGACTTTGTGACGACCTCGACAGAGGGATTTAACATTTTGTATAACGGCCTGAAGATGAAACGATAGAGTTTCGAAACCGCGGTAGCCTTTACGAAGTGAGTGTATAGACCACTAACGGGAAGAATAGGTCATAATCCTAATTATTTAAATATGTGGTCCGGTGGCTATGTCACAATAACACCATATTTAATTTACAAATATTCAATAACCAGTTAAGGTTCATTACAGAATTTTCAATGGAATTTTAAAGTTTACTAAAGAAAGGCAATTTTATTCAATCATGATTCGAAAATCTATTTCGGTAGATTTCACAACTTTTAAACTTTTTTCAAGCAAAAAAAGTACGAGTAATAAAATACAACAGTTGGTTGCACTTTTAAACTGTAACTCGCTTATGAAAGACTTATACATTAAAAAACAATATATACAGTAAATTTATTTTCTATACCGAACAACGTGTGTACGTTGCGCAAAGTTCAATTTGAAGTTCGGACATAAAGTCACAGACACTCCGGATAGATAACCAACTCCGAAACATAAAAATAGCGTGAGCAAGGACAATTCGGAACCATAACTCGGCGCAAAGTTAGCGAAAGAATTTCTCAAGAAGCGTATTAAAGTTGGAATGGAAATGAGCGGGGCGAACTACGGCTGACATTGCGGTGCTATTTACATTTATTTATGCAATGCCCGCCCGGCCTTACATGTCGTCAGACGTAAAACCGCCCGGAATAAAATCAATATGGAAAGGGATAATAAATTTCATTATTCCGGCTCCGGATATCTGAAACTAAACATTACTTGCGGAGGTAAACTTGAGCCGGTGCTGCGATCTACAGTACAAGTAAAGTTATGTTTCCACGAGGGATATTTTGTTCTTACCGTCTATACTTTATGCGATGATGAGGACGGAGGATCGGAGTTAACGGCAGAGGAACTGTTACTACAGTCTCGAAACTATAGCATAAGTACGTTAAGTTCGAAGACGCAGCAAACTGATCAATGCTTTAACTACCACGGACACAGCGCCCCCGGCAAGAAATAACCAGTCACTGTCACCGGTAATAACGATGTGTGCACCACATACTTGTTAATTATTACAAACACGTCTCGATCTTGTTGTAATTTACGTAGGTAATTAATTGTAATACGTAATTAATTGTGGCACGGAACTTCTTCTATTGGAATGATGGAAGCGTATGCCAGGACCAGAGGACCTATAAAGGAGTGAGTGAACTCCGGGTATATAACTTAATTAAACGCCATTATATACATTCTTATGAATTATTGCTATTTTCAATTTAATGTTTACCTTAGATGAGAAAACCTCTATCCTCTACCATCGAAGCTGTATGCTTTTACAAAATAACATTTTTGGTTAATTTTTCGCTAATTAATGATAGCACAGAAACCATATGTGTATTAACTTTTGAGAACGGTTCCAGTCCATTTTGAAGTGGATTAAATTTTTATTTCACTACAAAAAAGCTATTTTTCGACTTGTGTTTCTACTGCTTCGACTAGACTTCAACGGACTAGGAATAATGGCGGATCTATATTCGTTAGCCTATTTGGTTTTTCGAG